>JAAONU010000010.1:13178368-13548465 GCA_012932295.1 Cyclina sinensis
ACAGCGTATAACGGATGTTCTGAATTTTATATAAATAACACACATCAGCGACGGTGATAGAGGATATTGACAACCCGAAAAAACTATAACACCCGAGGCGACAGCCGCCGGTGTTATTGTTTTTTGAGGGTTGTCAATGTCCTGTATCACTCTCGCTGATGTGTGTTATTTATTTTATTATACCGAACCATACATGTGATCATGTTATATATACCTTAGGACTGTTTTCGTTTGGTAACGAGTCGAATCAAACTCAGCTAAACGCTTACAGTCAAATATTCAATAAGCGCCTTCGACGTCATCAGACGCTTGAATTTTCTGCAGGGTGTGCAAAAAAATCAATAACATACGGAGGGTTTTTGAAAAAAAAAAATGTTACCCTCTGAGCTGATGCAAAATGTAACATTAGTTTTAAAAGCCCGATCGTCTATGGGAATTTAGTATTGGCAGTTTACGTGAGGTATAATAATGATAAATAACAAACAGAAATGTGAGCCTACAAGATTCAACGAGATGTAAAATAAATAAAAAGATACACAGTTAAATAAATAATAGGTAAACCAGATATGTTAAGGAATATGGAATAAAAAAAGAAAATGTATACTCTGTCCTCAAGACATTGTCAGATGAAAATTGTTTTTGCGGCTTTCAGTAGGTTTTTATTATGTTATAACTTATTATTATTATTATAATAATTACTTACCAATAAATTGTTTAAAGAGAAGAAGAAATAAACATTACTTGATTGTCTGTTGCCTTTGTGGTGCAGTCAGTGCATCTTGATCTTTTATCATTTCACTGACACAAGATAATGCCCTACGCGTAGTTTAGAGAGTGTACAATGTATATGTCATATTACGTGTTGTTATCACAAAAGTATGTCTATCATGCCTGAATTTATAGAACGAAAATATAAAATGGTTCTTGTATTTTATGTTGGTATGTCTATTTGTAAACATGAGGGCCATGATGGCCCTAGATCGCTCACCTGAGTATTTTGGCTGTAGGTGTGCAGTTAAGCAGTATTTCAGGTTTTAATTGAAAATATGTAAGTAATGTAAATATAAATATGAAAATATGTTAAATATCAGTCAATAAATAAAGACTCTATGACAGAAAGTAGAAATATCTATCATAAGCTATGGTGACCTTGACCTTGACCCAGTGACCTAAAACATTACCCATGGGTAGAGGTCTATGCAAAGATTCTATATACCGAATATCAATGATGAAGGCTCTATGAGGTACAGTATATAAACCCATTTTTAGCCTCGGTGACCTTTAACCTAAAGTAATTATTCGAAAAAGCTTGATAAAGCTTGTTTCATACCAAATCTTAGATCTCAGGGCCTTGCGGTTTCAGACAAGAAGATTTTTAAAGTTTAACTAAATAAGCCTATGTAAAATCAAATGACCCCTGGGTAGGGGCTAAATTTGACCCCAGAGGCATAATTTGAACAAACTTGGTAGAGGTCCACACGACAATGCTTCGTACCAAATCTTAAGGCTCAGGGCCTTGTAGTTTCAGACAAGGAGATTTTTAAAGTTTCACTATATAAGCCTATGTAAAATCCATTGACCCCCGGGGCAGGGCCAAATTTGACCCCAGGTGTATAATTTAAACAAACTTGGTAGAGGTCCATAAGACAATGCTATATATACCAAATCTTAAGGCTCAGGTCCTTGTGGTTTCAGATAAGAAGATTTTCAAAGTTTTCCCTATGTAAAATAAGTTGACCCCCGGGGCGGGGCCAAATTTAACCCCTGGGGCATAATTTGAACAAACTTTGTAGAGGTTTACAAGACAATGCTACATACCAAATCTTAGATCTCGGGGCTTTGCAATTTCAGACAAAAAGATTTTTACTATATAAGCCTAGCCTATGTAAATCTATTGACCCTCGGGTAGGGGCCAAATTTGACCCCAGGGGCATAATGTGAACAAACTTGGTAGAGGTCCACTAGACAATGCTAAATACCAAATCTTAAGGCTCAGGGCCTTGTGGTTTCAGACGAGAAGATTTTCAAAGTTTTTCCTTTAAGTTGCCATAGCAACCAGAGTTCTTGATGGAATTAAATTCTTTGAACAAATTTGGTAGAACTTAATGCATGGAATATCCCAGGCAAGTTTCATCAAATTTGGCCCAGAGGTTTCAGAGGAGATGTCGTTTGAATGAAATTGTTGACGGACGACGGACCGGTCACAATAGCCCACCATGAGCCAAAGGCTCAGGTGAGCTACTTATCAACGATATTTGCAAGTGTACCAGTCTGATGACTCAACAGACAAATAATATATACCACAAAAAAATTAAATTACCAATATGCCTGTTAAGAGTAGGTTCGCTGCTGGGTTGACTATCATTTGTAAAATGGCGGTTATAATGAGATCATATGCATATTACAGTGACATCAGAATGGTGATAAAACTCTTAAAATACAAATATTTTCTGTGAAAAAGTGTTGAATTGGTATTTTGAATTATGCTCTTAAAGTTTGCAGCATAGTAGCCTGAATTTAGCAGCCTGCCAGCCTGGAAGCCTAACAGAAAAAATAAAATATTGAAACGTCCTGAAGTGCATGTAAATCATATTCTATTTGCATTAGAAGGTATTTGAGAGGAAATGAACTGGAAATAACAACTAAATCGCTATGCTGCCCGGTTTCTGAAACAATTTAGCTAGATAATAGAAAATGAAACACCGAAAAGCCATAAAATCCTTCCAAATCACATTCTACAAACATACGAAACATATTTGAATGAAATTAACACAAAAGAATTATTGGATTTCTAGGCTGCCAGGCTGTTAAATTATTCAATAGTTTAGCAACCTGGCAACTTTAAAGCATAGCATCCTAGTAGCCTAGAGCCTGGGGTCTAGCAGCCCGGCAACCTAACTTCCTCAAAAAATGAAAAATTCAGAAGTCCTGAAATGCATGTAAATTGTATTCTGAAAGCTTTAGAAGGTTATTTGTGAGAAAATTTACAGGAAACAAGAACTGCATTTCTATGCCCGGTTTCTGAAACGATCCGGCTATATATAATAATCTAGAAATGAATCCTGGTCATTAACTGTCATTCAACTCATTTGTATTTTGTTATATACATGTTTTGCCACTGACCGTTCCAAGGCGGTATCCCTCGGGTTCTAATCTTCCTTTATTGCTCGTGGTGTCTTTTTTTAAACTGGTCTATAACTAAATTTATCCTATATTTTCTTCTATTTATTTGCTGAGTAAGGGGGAGGCGTGTTCTTTGGCTGTGCTGTTTCCTGATATAAGAGTTTCACTTTCTTTTACAACACCTTATGTTTAATACAGGTATATAGAAATAAAAGTGAAAAAGAATTGGCCGGTGATCACATGCCGAATGATGGGAGTTTTCTACTTAGATGCAGAATATAAACATGATTATATTGTTGATGATAAAAGCAAAGGTAATAATCGAAAAGAGATTAAAATAGGACGTTTGATTGAAGCTTTTTACCTTTCTACAGACCATCTAAATAGGTTACTTATTGTCAGTCATGTAGTTAAGCTGTACATACGTGTAATGAAAATATTGCATTTTCATTGACATTTTACTTTTGACTCTTTATTCGAATAAGGTTCTGTCATAAGGCTCCGGCGCTTTTTAGCATTGTTGTTGACAAATAGTAACGTTATTGCTAACAATAGTGATACTCTACTGAATGGACCGGCCTCATATTAGACACATTAACTGTAGAATTCCTTGTTTAGTATGCCAGGTGAACCGACAATCTATGACTACTCTACTATTTAACTGAATGGATGCTCACAAACAGGCATCGACAGATCAACCGGCTGACGCGCTCTCCATTATCGGGAACAATCACCATTTGGTCGTGGAGACGATAGCTTGGCAAAAGTCAAGACGCAATCTCTCTCTAAATCTTGCAAGATAATTTATCGAAACTATTACTTCTTACATAAATCTCCAAAATTTCACACAGATATCTTTGAAGAACTTCATCTCGTTTTCTTCACCTCTGAAAATACATATTAAATTGTTAAACTCTTGTTTCAAGGCCACAGTATAAACACGTACATATTATCCATTCAAAATTCTGTTCATGTAGATCTTTCAATATATAGCGCCAACTTTGTCGAGAACACATTAATTTTGAATTTCGAACAGATTTTTTTAGAAAGTCTAAGTTTAGAAATTGTCAATAGCATGCTTTCATATATTTACATAGAGCCACAATTATCAAGTTATAAATAATATTTAATAAATCTAAAAACGCACCAAATTCACTCAATTATTTTTCATAGCAGCAAAATAAGTATTTTTATAAACCCGAAGAAACATTTCGAAAAAAAAGTAATTTGTGTAAGCATATTTTTGTCATTTTTTTACGAAATGACATTTCATTTTATTATTAAGAATATGAGATGTGCTACTTTAGGGGCGCCTTAGTAAGCCGAGTTATGAGTTATGTAATTATATGACTTTTCTTAAGCATACATGAAATAAGTGGACAAGAATCTTCAATTTTCCTTCTTTTGATAACACCTCCTTCTAGTGTACAGTTTACAAAATTTGAAACCGTCATTACAATAAACATTTTGCCCCGAGCCTTTATTTTCAAAAAGTAATATAAACAACAGCATATTGTTCTATGAAAGCTGCCGTATAAAACATGGCGTATCTTCATTCCAAAAATAATTTGTCATGTATTGTATTATACATTTAATAAACTGCCAATGAGAACGATTTTTAAATATCTTTAAATCTGAATAAAGGTAGCCATTAAAGTTTGTGTACCGAATTCTTAACTTTTTCTCACGAAAATTGATTTACATTCACACTTGATGTGCTCAAAATTGAACTGTTTTCAACACACTGACTGGCATGTCGATATACATCTGGAGTACAGTTTGATTTTGTAACGGAAAATCTTTAAATTGCTTGTGTTCTCGTATTTCCCACACAGTGCCGTTACGCTTGGATCTTTGCATATACATATTTCTGTTTGTAATATCTCACAAATTAACTTGTTGGATACAGGGTCTCCGCACTTGTCCCGCGGCACTTGAACTGGCTTATCTGTCAAGTGCTCAGAAAAGTACACTCGAGTTATATAATATATATATTTTTTAAAGTAAGTCTGTTCAACACTCGGTCAGTAATCGATTTTTTGTGATCAGCGTCTGACCAGAATCGCGGTTTGACTAGAGACTTAGGTCACCTGAACGTGTGAATATGTCAGTTATTGTTATAACAGCTGGACAGAATATGCGTACATATTTACAATCAATCATCCATTACACTTATGAACAAAAATACAGAAATACTAGCATTGTTGTCCCTTTTTTTCGATAATTCTGTTGTAAAACAACGCTCACAAACATGCCAAAGCAATGGCTATTTTCATTTAGTGAATGAAGCCTACATGACTAAACAAATGGATAAGAGACTTCTGCGATGTTCAGTATTTCCGACATTTGTTTTTTTTATTTATTCGGAATAATGTTCTTGGCATTTTTTTGTTACAATTTGTTTCAGTAAATATTAAAGAAAGACATATTTATAGTTGTTTTGGTCATGTGATGAAAAAAGTTCAAACAACAATTTTATTTAACTCGTCAAGGAGTAATTTTCCTGAACTCGTTGAAAAATGTTTAAAGAAGGAAAACGACTTTCAGAGCCTTTATAAAATTTATGTGAAAGAAGCTCACTTCTCAGCTTCTGTTGCTGAGCAGTTCAGATAGTCCCAACACGTATCTATATGAAAGGTTTGGTTTATTTCTCTTGTGTCGTTGCTTGCCAAGGGAAGTCTTGTTTAAAAAGAAACTATGCATACCGTTTTAGTAATTATTATAACAAAGCATACAAAAAGAAAAGAAACAAACAGGGCAGGTAAAAATATTGTCAGACTGCCAGACCATTCGACACAAATTTTAATTTCTTATTCAGCGAAATTTAAAGAATTATTGCTTGATTTCCATTGTTATTCGGGATGTCAGTCGGCTTTTTCATAACCTGTGCTTATTCATTTGAATTAAACAGAAAATAAAACATATCGATTATTCTTTAGCAATGTATACAGTCAAGTAACCCAAATTCTTCAAACAATCAGTTCAGTAGAACAGCTGACAGCTTAAATAAATAATCCATTTTGCGTACTAGAACAAAATCTATCTGTTCCTAAAACAGATTGACATTTGAACTACTCGTTTCGTACAAATCAGTTAAAGACTATACCTTGAGGTGTTGTGGTTTGCATGGCTGAGGGTTTTGGTGTTACGTACCCTGAGAAATAAATGGCATGGTACACTGAATTATATAAGAAAAAACAACTAAATATGAATACTTAGAAGAACATATTTAACATTAACATGAAGAAACCTTAATGCAGCACTTGCTAATATGAATACAAGGCGAATTGTACCTGAAACAAAAATTGAAATATATGAGTAATTTTGTAAAAGTTAATAAATCAAAGTGTTTACAAAATGCCAAGCAATAACAAACAGAGGTAAAATGCACGCTGAAAAAATTAATAAGATAGAACAGAAAAGAAATAAAGATCAAAAGTTGATGTAAACGAATTTTTATGTTTAATAACTATTTAAAGACAATTGAAATATGAGGATTTCTGTATAATGAATTGCGAAACAACGTAAATAGATGCTACGCCTGTTTACACTGAGGCAGGACAATATATATCCTTTGCCTGAAGATAACGATCAGATGAAATGCACGCAGATAGTTTTCCGAAGTCATCACCAGAGAAGCTTTCACTGAGTATTCTTTAATTTTTGTAACAAATTTATATACAATACTGGCCAAATATATTTGAAGACAACAAACATATGTTTGAAACACTTATGGTAAATGTCTTTTATTCCGATTCGGTCCCCTTTTTGGTAACCCAGTTTATTCTCTACGTATTGGGTAGTACAGAGATCGGAAATCCATCCCCTGTCCACCTTACAAAGTATATTATATACATAAATATTCGACAATATGTAAAATATCTTCAAAATTGACATAGTACTGCATGTATATTTCACGCAATAATGTAAGAATAAACAGGATGATCGGAAAAAAAACATATTAAGCAGACAAAACCGGATTTTTAAATGCAAAGCAAATGCTTTGCACCGTGAAAGAGTACAAAAACAACAACAGAAAAAAAGGAAAAAACAAACAAACAAAACAACAACAACAACAAAAGATATATAATCGAGACCCTCGTGGCTTTGATACGATGATAGTTATGTTCCAGCCAGTCCCTTTTTACACTATAAAGATAAAGTATGTTAGGAGAAGTATTTTATAGACAATAATTCTCAGAAAATTGTAATGCAGATTTAAAATTAAAATTCATTCTCGAAGTTAAGCTAGCAGATTGCCAAAATTATTTTCGATTTTTTATTGTTCCTAGCACCTAGAGTTTTTCTTTAATGTAATTTTTAAAATTACTAAGCATCAAACAAAACTTTTCATTTTCTATAAATTTTGATTTGTTGATAAAGTATTTTTGTAAAAGGGTATTTACCAGCAATGGAATCAGTATCAACCGAAAAAAAAATACTTCGTTTGAACTGGTCTAAGAATTCTGTTGTCTTTAAACCAAATTAAACCTTTAATTATCGACCAGTTATAGAAAAGGTGCTTAATATTTTGAGACTCGGTATTGCAATACGGACAGCGATCATCTCCTACTGACTATATTTATTCTATGCAGAGAAGATTTTGTAACAGTAATTGTTGTATTCAGTTTATATTGAAAATCCTTAAGCTTGATATCATGTATGTATTCTAAGTGTTTACAAATCAACAAATATTTGTTTTTGTCAATAACACCTATTTTATTATACCATCTTCTTGGTATGATTGTAATATGTGTGTTTGCCAAAACATTATACATTTTACATTGTTTTACAACCTTTATTGTGCTTAACTAATTGCATAAAATACGGTGACATATTTAAATTACTTTTATGGTATGAAATTTTGTTTTCTTGTTTCTGATGATACGTTTCCATCTTTTTGCGATAGCTGAAATTACTCTGTAATATTCTAAGCATAGTCCTTTAACGTTAAAAATTGTTTGAAATTCTTTAAAATCGTAGAATTCACCTTTATTATTTAACAAATCTATAATATAAAATACATGTTTTTACACCACGATTTTAGGAAGAGAGATTATGTTTGAGAAAAAATATACCACAGAAGAAAGTGAAGGATTTCATCTATACTATTAATTTCAACTTTTTACAGCAACTTAACCAACTTGATAGAACGTCTTTCCAAAGGGGATTTGTCACTTCTGCAACTTGATGAGAAATATAAATGTATTCCTAGTTTGATGTAATCACCTGTGTTTGCCAAAGATTCCCAACTTTCATTATCCATCGTTAAGTGAAGTCTTCTTAACCAGTTAATCTTAAGGCCAGTTATGATGAACTTGACTGCTAGCATTCATCAACCACCATGTTTTAACTGTTTCATCGCGTCAATACATTTGATTTTATCTGCCCCATTAAATAAATGTACGAATTTCGATAATATTAAAGATTTCAAAACTGTTATTTTTTCCGAAAAGAGTTAAATTTCTTTAAGACAACGTTTTTATTAATGCAAAACATCATGCTATAGTTTCTGGTCCGTTTATACTCCATATATCTTTAATAGGACTTAAAAAATGACTCCATTATTTTAATTGGTCCTTTTGTCAAATCCAAAAATATCTCACTACATAGTTTAAAATCTGAATTTTTATACGCCTGTTTGAAAAACGGGACGTATTATGGGAACGCCCATGGCGGGCGCGCGGCGTCCAGTTTTGTCCGGAGCATATCTTCAACGTGCATGAATGGATTTTAATGATAATTGTTACCAATGTTTAACATTACGGGATGTAGTGCCGAGCGCATGAACCAGGTCTCTAAGTTAAAGTTCAAGGTCACAAATTAGAAGTCAGAGAAAAACGCTTGTCCAGAGCAAAACTTCTACATGCACTGAGGGATTTTATTATAACTTAAATTATAAATGTTCAGCTTTGTAAGGCGGAGTGTCGTGTGTAAAATTTAGGTCCCTGTCGCCAAATTCAAGGTTACATACAGATGTCAAAAGTCAGATAAATATGAAATTGTGAGTATGGACCATTTAGTCATCACAAATTGAGGGATTCTATCACACATGTTCGCCATCATAAAACTGATCATTACATGCATAATCCTGGTCCATATATGCAAGGTCAAGGTCACTAGAGATGATGAAATGCTCAGCTTTTTTCTGGAGCATATCTTCTACATGCATCGAGGTATTTTAGTATTACTTGATACAGAAGTTCATCATCATGAAATGTAGTGTTGCACGCATGAACCAGGTATCTAGATCAAAGGTCAGTATCACACTTAGAGGTCAGAAGTTCATTTCAAATGTTTGTTTCACCATCCAGCACTAGAAATAGTTAAACTTTCTTCCCTACTAAGACCTCTTTTTATCCATTATGTTCACATCTTCTGCAAAGCTTTAGTGACGGGTGTATTTTGTGACAATGGCACCCTTGTTCATACATTCGATCCAACAGGCTTTTGTTTTTTCGACACTTATTTTTAAACGAAACGTTATGACTGTTATTTAACTATCTAGACAGCTTTTTGAGATAATTCTGAGCCATTAAGAAAAAAATGAGTTTCATCCGCATACTCGAGCATCGGTGTATTTTGTATATAGTGCACCAAAATAATCTTTTTGATACTTTAATATTACTTTTGTTGTTTCATATTCATTGCTATCATTATCAAAACGTTGAAAAATAGTTTTATTTTTAAAGCTTTTTTCTAATCCAAAAATATTTTGTTGGGTTTTCTCCTAAAGTTTCATGTCGTCTGCATTTAGCCCTAGTCATAACACCATCTATTCTTTGTTTCCTTAAATTTTGAAGTTGTGATTTTTTGATTTCTATTTCTTCTGAAATGCCATTAGTGTCATTAAAATTAGTATTTAGTAAAAACTTTTGATTTTCTAATTTCTGAATAGTATTTTTAAGGTTTGTTTTCTAACTTTTGTTCCTCTCTCTTTCTATGTGAAGATTTAAATAGTCTCCCCCTTTAGGACTACCAAAAATGTTTCTAAAAATTATTGATCATTTATTATCTCACCTGTAACATAGTGACATTTTGAGCTTTTCTGATCCCGTGATGTCTGTCGTCCGTGCGTCCGTGCGTCCGTCAACATTTCCTTCTAATGACATCTCCTCTGAAACCGCTGGGCCAAATTTTCTGAAACTTGCCCCTAGGATGTTCCTTGCATGAAACTCTACCACAGTTGTTCAAAGAATTCAGTTTCATGCAGAACTCTGTTTGCTATGACAACCAAAAAAAAAAACTTTAAAAATTTCTTCTCTGAAACCACAAAGCTTAGAGCTTAGATATCTGGTATGAAGCATCATCTAACAGACCTCTACCAAGATTATTCAAATTATGATCCTGGGGTCAAAAATGACCCCGCCCCAGGGGACACTTTATTTTATATAGAGTTATATAGGGAAAACTTAAAAAATCTTCTTGTCAGAAACCACAAGGCCTAGAGCTTAGATATTTGGTATGTCGCATTGCCTAGTAGACCTCTACCCATTTTGTTCAATTTATGGCCCATGGGTCAAAGTGGCCCCGCCCTTGGGGTCACATGTTTTTGCATAGAGTAATAAAGGAAAAATATTAAAAAATCTTCTTGGAAGAAACCAAAAAGCTTAGAGCATAGATATTTGGTATGAAACATCATCAAGTAGACGTCTACCAAGATTGTTCAAATTTATGACCCTGGGGTCAAAACTAGCCAATTGCATTCCATTGATATCATCATGACCCTTCCCCACTTTATAGCTTTTATAGACAGGTGAACGACTTAGGGCCATCATGGCCCTTTTGTTTAACATTTAGGTCTAGGTATTGTTGACTATCATTATCATTTACCTAATTTCTATATATGGTAACTAAATCATTGAAATACCCTATAATCAAATCTGTATATTTGTGATCCTTTTACAATGAATTAAACTTCCAAAAACCTCTATCTCTTTGATTATCAGAGTTTCCATTTAAGATCTATTCTACAGTGGTCTGATCTATAACCTGGAACAATTTCAGAAAAAGTAACATAACTTTCTAAATCTTTTTTGGTAAGAAAAGGGTCTAAACGTGCTAATTTTCGAACTTGATTAAATCTTTTTCCATGTATATTCTTGAATCCGTGAATGCATTTTCCTCCAAATATCGAAAAAATCGTTCCTGTTAATAAAATCTATTACTACTTCCCTTGCTCTGTGATAATATACATTTACGTTGTTATCACAATCAACTGACGGGTCTAAAACCTATTTCCGGTCCCCCACATGCAATTACATAGTCATTGTCAATTTCATTTATTTTATATTAATGAAATGTTTATAAGAAAATCGGCTTGTCATCATTAAGCACATAAATACAGGCGACAGTCATTATTTTTCAGATAAAGAAACGTCTAAAACCATAAACTTACATTCGTTCTTATGCGAAACAATATATCACTCAGGCCTACGGCCTTCGTGATATATTCCTACGCGTAACAACTCAAAACGTGGGTTATTCTACGATAAACCACGCCTGGATACTTATTATTTCTTAATTAAATGACATATGGATGAATGTAATGTACTGCTGAATGGATGAAGAAATATGGCTTGAAATATGATTTTAAATGGAACTTAGTGTTTTAACATGTTTAACGTAAAAACTCTATTTCAAACACTCCCGTCTGTTAAGAGTTAATACTGCAACAGAATCACTTAGTGACTACTTACACAAAGTGTTAATATTGTTAGTTACAATTTTTCAAATCAAAGTTACAAAAACATTACAAAATGAAGGTTCCTGTTACCTAAAAAAACTTCGCCCTGCTGTGTTTAATTAATTTTTAGTCAGAAATCAGAAATAACAGAAGACAGACACTCACTGCATACACCACATGTTTTAGGGCAAAGTTTAATCGCGCCATCAAAGTCACCGCAAATGACGAACTGAAGGGTTTCACAGCTTGCGTCTGGATTATCAACACATTTGTCTGAAAGAAGCAAGAAATCTGATATATTGAAAAAATAAATAACTTTTTGCGACATTTATTGTTGCCTGTGCATTTTAAGCAGATCATGATCGGTCTGAACATTTCTTCACAACGTTCAAGATGTGCATTTATTTGTTTTTCAGTCTTTCGATTAATTTATATCGGACAACCAATAATTTTTGTCCAAATTGAAAATTCGACGTGCCAATTTCACACATTCAGTAGGATAATGTGAGAATGACTGAGATACATGTTCAATTCATTATTAGATAGCAAGAAAGTTGAGCACTGAAACAATGTTGTTAGAACTTCGGGTATTGTATTGTATACATTTCCAGCATACTGTTGATTTGCTGAGTTGCTTTAAGCAGTGTTATACAAGTTGTATATATTTGCTAGGCTATTTGATTGACATTACTTTACCTTTTGGGGGATCGATATTCTTCGGCGGCATCAAACCAAACTCTGTTAAGGTAAAATAACAATCAAAAATGCATGGTTGTTATCCTTTATTATCAGTTTATAATATATATCGCAGAAAACAACATGTCAAACATGGTCATGCTCAGGGAATCGAATCTTTGGCTCATTGGTTCGAGTGTTGGCCTGTCACGCAGGAGATTGGAGTTCAAATCCAGCTCTAGCTTGTGTATTCTAAGATGAATTGCATCTTTCTTATACGGACTTTCATGTTCTTAAGATGGGGGATTATCCACGATAAACCTCTTCAGGACGTAGTCACACAAATATAAAAAAGAATCTTTCAAGATTCTGACTGATCCACTGATCTTAAATATACACAACACCTTTTGTCATCATAAATGATGACTTTCTCAAGAAGAGTTCTGTTACGGTCAAATGCACACTTTCTTGTAATTGTATAAATACAACCTCTGAAACTGCGCCAGGGAATTGATTCTTTGGATCAGTGGTTAGTGTTGGCCTGTCACGTAGGAAATTGGAGTTCGAATCCCGCTCTGGGTTGTGTATTCTAAGATGCATTGCGTCTTTCTGTTACGAAATTTATATGTTCGTAAGGCTACAAAAGTAATCATTTCCTCCGCGTTGAACTATATTTTTTTCGACACAATGCTTACTGCAGTTGTTACATGTCTTTGGGCACAGGGTTACACTTGTATACTCGTATTGACAAACATACTGTTTTAATAGTGTGCAGTTTGTTTCTGGGTCGTCATGGCAGTCATCTGCAATGAATATCATACACAGTTGGCTGGGTCTGAATAATTGCCCGGGGATAAACTTGGAGCCGCATGTCCCCGCGTGCAATTCAATTGTTCTACGACTTGAGCTACCTGTATTGCTCACAGTAAGTAAGTAAGTAATCATTGTACAAATATCGGTCCTACGACACAGACAATCCGTCATAGTATTTGTAATGGTAAAATCTTGAAACTGGTTTAGAAAAAAGTGCCCATATTTCGATGTCGGTTGTGTTAAAAATAATATGGCAAATTAATGTTGACAATATTCATAACATCTTACCTTAAGCATACGGTATGGCAGAAAAGAGTAATAAAATAATGCACAGAAGAGGAATGGCCTCTAATAACGTTCACTCACGGGAGCACACCGGTATATTGCAATTCTTAATCGCAGCGCCGTTGTAGCACTGTGGTGTACCAGATTTAAAAAGATCTCGGCAGTGGTTTTTCAACTCTGCTACAACACTCGCGTTTCTGAAGGAAATTCCAGTATTTGATAAATAATCGGTCCATGGTAGACATGTCGAATTATCGGTATCTGTAGACACATGTCCTTCGTAGTCAGCACTTCTGTTCGGAAAGAAGCATTCTATAATAAAAACACAACAATGAGAAAAAGAACTAATTTGTGAAACATTTTTGTCTCAACAGACTCTACAGAATACAACAACTGTTTTGCAAGGCGAGACCCGCATAATTGATTAACATAATAGGGAGTTCACATACATAATCACAGTTTCAATAACACTATATATATATATATATATATATATATATACTGAATCTGGTTAATGTTGTCCTACAGCATCATGAACATTTCTGTTCAAATTTATAAACTATAAATTTATCTATCATTCATGAAGCATGCTACAATCGAATCTGTATAAATATTTCTGAATACCATACAAATGCTGGTTAAACGCAGCGTGTTTTGAAGAAAATGCGTGAAGATTTCAGTAAATATTTTCAAGTACAGTGTCGGTCATGGCTTACACACCAGATTCGATTGTGTATTTCTCAAACGGAATACGAGCCGCCCACGTAAAACTCCTCTGTATCTTATCATAGACAGGAAGAAACGTATTTCCGTAGCTGCATCAAGCATTAATGCTCGGACTATTCCTCGAAATACTGAACAACGGAATAAATTCAGCATGCATTTGTATACCTGATATACATACATAACAAAGTTACAATTACTAACATTCTCAAACTGAATTTGAATGCAGAGCTGTTAACCATAGAACGTTCTGCGTAGAACTGACTATTATTCAGTTCAAACTTAATGTTGCGTGATTAAACTGGCCAAACCAGTTTTGTATAGAAACCGGTTGATACAAATGCCCTTCGCTATACGATGTAACGCGGAGAAAGAAAATTCTTAATATATCAAGTATTAAGTGTTTTCTTTTTTTCTAAATTAATCACAATTATGTATAGGAAAAATAAAATGTGACAAAGCTACTATTTTAAGAAATAGTTTAAGCTTTGATTAATTCCCAAAATATACAAATTGTTAGAATTGACGAAAAGGGTTTTCGTACCTTGGCAGAAAGGTACAGGACAGAATTCCCGGTCGAAAGACTTCGACGTATAGCACCATGGAAAGCCAACACCTACAAAAGAGGAACACAAATTTGATTGTCTGTTTTGTTCTTATTTTTAAATACTTTTTTTATCACATTTGTCTACCAAACTCAAAACTGTCATAAATGTATTGTTTCCTTAAATAACACTGTGTTGTCTAGACTAGATCTATCATTACAACGTTAGTTGTCGCTTCCGTGTCAAAAGAGATTTTCACTTCTTAAGGTCTAAATAAGGAATACGTATTTAAGTTTGAAATTTAACCATTGTAATCACTGACAATGGATTTTCAACACATTTGGGCATATAAATAGGTTTTAAGCTTTATTATAGTATAAATAATTTCGGTGATTCATTATGTTAGTAAAACATGAAGTTTGCGTACCTTCTGGGTCCCGACACTTATTACCGGCGGTTCTAATCGTAGCGTCTGGAATGCCCTTGATCGAAGGGTTAACGTCAACCCAGTTCAGACATGTTTTCCCAGTAACAGTGGTAGTGAAAGCGCCCATATACTTCGTGCTCTCGTAAAAACAATCTATATGAAATTAAATGCAATTCTGTAGACAGTCACCACATCGTAAAACCATTTATTTCATAACCATTGATTGTCTGAACCATCACATACCAGACCCCTGACTATATAAAATGTGGATCTTCTGAATATCAGGGTCATTATCAGTAACACTGATCGGCACGGGGCTGGGTAAGTGATATTAATTTTGGCCCTATTGTAGTTCAATTTGATTGGCTAAATAGAATTAAATTTTAAACAGCCATGTTCTTTTTCAAGTGATAGCATTGACCTTTAGATGTATTTGAAATTCTTCTGTCCCTTTTTTTCCTGTTCATTAGTACGAAATGAATACCCCAAAATGTTGTGTTTGGCCTTCTTAAGTATTCACGTGAATAGCCAATTTGGTTTTTTTTTCACAACTTGTACCTTTCATGAACACAAGCAGAATATTAAAGATTCACAGATATGTTGGAGGGTGAGTAATTTCTGGAACTGTTATGAAATAAAAATGTCATTAAACATTAGTATATTAATAGCCGTAAATTTTTCATGTCAGAATCTTTTTTGTAAGAATAACTTGATTATTTGCAGTGGCAGTAAAAATGGCCCTGTTACTGAATTACGTGTCATGTCTAACCTGGATTTATATAAAAGCTAGGTTTGTTTATTCCAATCAATCATATGATGGTTGTTGGTCAGGAAGTTATTGTTTAATGTATGAATTCTATAACAACAGATTTTGTATTTACTTTGATAGACGACTAACTTCATATTTAATATAATATTAACATAAAGACAAACATTCATTTAAAAACTAAATTTTTCTTACCCTTTGCAGTTGTTGAAGGGCTTGATGTAGAGGGAGATGTAGTAAAGAAATCTGATTTGCAAAATAGGAAAAGTGCAGTAAGTACATAGTATCAAACAATAAACATATGTTAGAGAAATCTTTAATAGAAGTTAAATACAACTGTTTAAAATGACTTTCTTAAGAATCGCTTTTATCACAAATTACAGCAAACGTATGTCTTGCGCATGAGTCTTTCGGGACTCTTTAGATATAACTTTTTCTTGAAAGACCAAAACACAAAAGGCATTTCTGCGTATATTTCATGCAATTATTAACAATTCACTAAGAAGGAAATAGTTTTAATATCAATGACATTTATCACTGTTTTCGTTAACTTGAATAATTTTATTTGTTAGATTTCGAGATAGTGGCAATGTATTAGTCTTAGTCTCGGGGTAGAATAACTGCTTCAAGACATTTTACCGAATAATTCTTTATATATTCCCATATATGAACATCCAGATCGTAGTTTTAAACATTTTATTTCTTTGAATTACAGGTTAAACATTTTATTTTCAGTGGAAAACTCATAACTAGTTACTTAGTTGGTTTATTCTTGAAATTGACAGCTGTCTTAAACAGTATTTTGAAGGTCAAAAGACTTAGAAACAAACATAACTGACACAACAGACTTGTAGTTTACTTCTACCTGGACATGTTTCAGGTGAACATAACTGAATGTTGTATATGGCTCCTCCAAGTCTATTTGTACAGTCAGATTGCACGCCCGACGAGCAGTATCTTAAACGTCTTTGGATGCAGGCGTCTTGTTGTATTTCACATCGCCATTCACCCCATGGTAGCCAGTATGGCGACGGTTTTGTAGTTGGGGTCGTCGTTGGTGTCGTAGTCATCGTAGATGTAAATGAAGATAGCGTTGTCGTGGTTTGTGCTGTTTTATAGGATAGAATGGAAACACAATGCAATAAGAAATAATAAGTCGTGGTTTAGATCTTTCCAATTGCTACAAACATCTGGAGTTAGTTTTCTTTTCATATTTACGTCCGTCTCTCCAGTTCACGGCACGAAATTTAATATGACTGACCATCACCAAGAGGTCCTCTATCAAGTCTGTTCAAATCACCCCCTGCCCTGTAATAGGGTTTTATAGGGAAAACTTTTTGCCAAGTGGACTTCTACAAAGTTTGTTAAAATTATGTCAGTGGGGTGAAAATCAGCCTCGCCCAAGGGGTCTTGTTTAAATGTTATGTAAAATATTTAATCTTTGAATATCTTCTTGTCAGAAGCTGTGACGTCTAAACTTAGATAGTTTGTATATTGTATTATATGGTTGTCAAGCCCAAAGATTGTTCAAATATCTTCCCTAGCTTCAAAATTGACCCGACCGAGATTCACTTATTTTACATTGAGTTGTGTAAAAAAATCATTTATGAATCTTTATGCCTTAGAACTTATATATTTTGTATGTAACATTTTGTGGTGGATATGTTCCAAACGTCAAAATGGACCCGCCCCGGGTGGCTTTTTGTATAAAAATATAGGAACTTTTAAAATCGTCAGGTCAGAAATTGTAGGCCTTAGACCTTTGATAATTGGTTGTGATGATTGAATAATTGACCTCCACAAAGTTACTTCAATTCATTTCCATTGGTTCAAAACTGGCCCCGACCTATGGTTACTTCTGAATTTGTATAGGATAAACTTGGAAAATCTTCTTGGCTGAAACTGTATGCTTAGAGATAGCTAATATTTAGGCAATGGTTTATTAATCTTTTTCTGCTGCACAACTTTACTGACTCTTCAGTTATGATGACTACCTAACAGAAAAGTATGTCCAAGGGTTTTCAGGTTATGCTCCGGACAAGATTTTTTCTAAACGGGGAGATAATTCAAAAATGGGGCAAAATAGAGTTATGGTTTTTGGCACTGCACTCCGCCTTAATGCCCTCTACCAATGTGTGCAGTTTAAACTAATTATGTCCAGGGGTTTTCAAGTTTTGCTCCGGACAAGCACAACGGACGGACAGATGGACAGACGGAAAGACGGATAAGGTGGCGACTATATGCCCTCCCTTCGGGGAGCATAATTATAAGGTAGATAATAAATTTGATATTCCATCTGTACTGAAATTGTAGAGAATAAATAAAGTCTACGTAATCTGCTCTCACCAAAGTAATTATGGCAAGCTATACAATATTTTTTGAATTAAGGCCCTTTGGAAAAACTTTCCAAATTTATGAATCCAGTAAATTTCCTTAAGTCTCTCCATATTGTTATGTAACTTATCAATTGACATGAAACTAAAGTCATTTAGACTGTGATCATTTTGATTTAAATGTGAAGCAACAAGTGTAGAAAAAGCAGGATCTAAAAAGCTATTGATATCAAAAAGGTGAATATTCATTCGCTTAGACACTTTCTGACTGGTCTGGCCAACATATTGCATGTTACAATTTTTGCAAGTTATTAAATTACATCTGAGCTTGTACAGTCAGTATTGTAATTTAATTTAATTCTGTATGATACTGAGAGCTAGTAAAACTATCACTTTCAATGATGCAAGAGCAATGAGAACATCTAGGACGGTTGCTTTTAATAGATGTATATTTAACAATTTTCAGAGGTTGAAAATTAGTTTTTACAAGAATGTCCCTGATGTTCTTTGGACATTTGAAAGCCATGACGGGCTTGTTTATGTGTAGTTCTCTAACAGCAGAATTATTAGAAAGTTTCAACAAATTCCAGTACTTGTTGATTATAAAACCAATATTTGATAAAGACGGATTGTATTTTAGAACAAAAGGTAACAATTAGACATTGTTTATTACAAATGTTAATATAATATCATTCACCTGAAGAAGAGTCTAATAAACTCAAAGGCGTAGTTAAAAATTTGAGTTTGTCTTCTTTTATTCATTTATATTTGGCTACCTAACAGGAAGATAGGAACTGGAAAACCTAATATTGTTTTTTTATTTTATGATATTTTTGTGTTTGTTCCATTTTTTTCCATTTAAAAATAAACAACTGACAGCTGGTCAGTTTTCTGTATTATTGTTTTATTTTTAACAAAAAAAATATTTGCATTAAGATGTATAGTGTACGAATAAATGTGTCATTCATTCTATTTTTAACTGATTGTGCAACGGTATAAAGGATACAAGCCGTAAAGCCAAAGCAGACACTTAACTTTTGCAGTCAGTGTTAATAAGAACAACCAAGCATATTTACCTACCTTGATGTCGCTGAGATTGATGCAATTTAAAAGTGAAAAGAAAATTAATCTCTCAACCTTTCCTTAATTTTGAGTTAAACTTAACAACAAACAATTCCAGTTCATCATTATTTTATAAAGTGCTTATTTAGTTGTCTTGAGATGTGTGGATAGTAAGGGATGATAACAATAAGTGTTCTCTGATCATAACAGGTCCTTAAAACTTAACTGGCACAAGTCTTATGTAAAGGAAAGACGATTTTCTTCAAACCTTTGCATAATCCTAAATAAGGTTTGAGCAAATCCCAAGGTAAGTTAGAGCAAACTTCTTTGATGCCCGTAGGAGCAGCATATTTCTGTTAGTTTCTCGTATCCATGGATACATCTGAGTGAACAGGAAGCAAACTGCTGTAGTGCTGTAAGGTAAGTACAGAAAGAATCATTCGTAAGTTGAACTGACTCTGGAGTGTTAGAAGATAGCTGAATGGACACTATAGTGTCGATTATTTGGTGAAAAATAATCATTAATTACAATAATTGATTATCAAGTATCATTTTTTATTGAATTAATGTGTTCATGGATACTAGAATTAAGATAAGATACTTATTTTTTGTCTGGAATCACGCAATTCAAAAAAATAAGGGACAGAGTGTCCTTTCGAAATAAATTCAAGTACAACAATAAAATTTAAAACTACGGCTTCATCTAAATTTTATACAAAGACTAAAAGAAACAGGATTGTGCTGACCTGTTTGGTAAGGACTTGCTTGTACTGTTGAAAGAATTCTTCCTGCAAGACGATTTTATTAAAGCAATAAGTGAATCTCATCATACGTGGAACAAAGAAAAAGCTTTAGCGATTTTTCTGTCAATGCTGTTAAGGTTGGCTGTAAAAAATCAACTTAAAAAAAAAACAGACTTTGTATTGAGTAACCGATATTTTGTATCCCAGTTTACGACCTTGTTTTATAGATGAATTGCATTGAAGCCAGAACAAATTATGATATGGTCGTGTTCTTTAAAAAATCACTGCACACAAGGTACACCGGTAAAAGAACAGTTTTAGCTGAAATCACAAAACTTCTGACGTAAATTTTAGCTTAAAATTCATTTCTAATAAATTAAAGATAAGTCCAAATTCAACTAAAATCATAATACCGTGCTTCTGAACGTCTTGAAAACAGAGAAAACAGTCATTGTGGTAGCTGGAATCGAACCCATGTCCTTTGTTTAGTAATGATATGGACAGAAAGAGCTACTCTGCTGCGCCTCAGTACCTTTTCTTGCTCATTAATTACAATATATAGATATATTTACTTTCCGAATAAAGTCACATATTTACTAACATAGTCCATGATGGTATGAAAAGTTATTAATTGTGATGTGTTTCCTTGACAAAGATAAGTCAGACAGTAAATGTTGATTCGTTCGCCACAAGTTAAACTAGTGTCTACATCGATTCTCTTTTGTACGGTATCGGTGAACAAGGTGTAAGTCAGACAGTAAATGTTGATTCGTTCGCCACAAGTTAAACTAGTGTCTACATCGATTCTCTTTTGTACGGTATTGGTGAACAAGGTGTAAGTCAGACAGTAAATGATGATTCGTTCGCCACAAGTTAAACTAGTGTCTACATCGATTCTCTTTTGTACGGTATCGGTGAACAAGGTAGAAGGCAGTCGTTTTAGATGTCAGCTTTAATATCTAAATTCTGCATCATTATAGTTAATCAATATTTATATATTTATGTTCCGCAGGAATATTTATTCAGTTTGATTTATCCAATCAGTAAAACTATTTTCGTTTGTTGGTAATGTTTTAAATCAGAGCTTTTATGACAACAAAATAAATAAATGTTGCTGCATCGTATTCTGTAGAACAGTATCCGGCCATAATTATGCATACCTTTATACATCTAATAACATAAATATCTGGACCAAAGAGATAACATAACAAATCATTCCCCATTAAAGCGGATTTTGCCGTTGACGGTAGTACTTTAGCATAGTGACATAGTTGATTTAAGAAAATATACTTGCCAACCTTCACAAAGTCCAAAGCTAGTCTTCAACACATTCCAGGGTAAACTCAAACAAACAACATCTATTCCTGTGTTACAGCATGCTTCAGTTAGTTTCTCATAACCAGGAATACATGTCAAAGAGCAAGATACAAATTGTTCCAGAGATGTCCAAGCTGAAATATATCAGAAGTTCTTTCACGATTAATTTGCTAGCTGAAAAAGAACACAACTTTCTTTTGTCCTTTAATATGCAACGTTTTACAGATATTTTTTGTTTTATTCTTTAGTAATTGATTTAGTTATTGCTTTTTGCTCCAGTCGTTATAGAGCTGACTCCTAATACACTTTGGTTGTATTATTTTCACTGAACATATTTCCTATTCTACTTCATGATATCGTTTACATAGCAGCACGAGATCATAGAAAATTTTGACTTGCATACAAACGAAAGTTAAGTAGAAATAGATGCATTAATACAGGCACAATGTCAAATAATCAAACAATATAATTCAAGAAGATATTTCGTTATGGTGCTAGGACGACAGTTTTCAGAAAATGTTACAGTGTCACACAGTCCCTGGATGCACGATGACAAAGAATTCCGCTCTTTAACGGGACAAAAAGAGAGCATTTATCGTCAGAAAGATACATTCCTTAGGACAAAAACTTTTACACAACTCAGTCATTGAACTGCTAAATTTACTAACTACATGTACGATAGC
This sequence comes from Cyclina sinensis, assembly GCA_012932295.1. Classification (NCBI taxonomy): domain Eukaryota; kingdom Metazoa; phylum Mollusca; class Bivalvia; order Venerida; family Veneridae; genus Cyclina; species Cyclina sinensis. Next base: position 13,200,550 of record JAAONU010000010.1, read on the forward strand.
AAAGGTATGTATTCGTTTAATATTTTTATGTCAGATAGATTGAATACTATAGAAATGTTAAAAAACTGAAAGATAATTATGATTTTAAAGCTACAAAGAATCCAGGTTTCTGTTTATATATCCTTGAATCTGTACTGAATGAAGAGTAAAGACTACCTTATACTTACGTTTAGTAGAATTTTGATCCAACAGAAACCGTCTGTGAATTTCTAAACTGTTTTCTGTAACAGAAATTTAAAGATAACTACTAAAAAAATCAGGTCAAATTTTAACCTTCTAAGTTCATCCGGTATTCACTGCAAGTTTGAATAAGGAATTGAACAAGGGTGTTAACATTAGGGTTTCGAAGTTTCTTTGTCCCACCCGGGATGAGAGGTTGCAGTAACATTCTGAATTTAACACTTTCGTTGTTAGTACTGGTTCGAAAACCGGAGACAGTCAGTTATACCTTGTAAAACCTTGTTTCTAGTACAGTGTGAAGTAAATTAATCAAAACAAAATTAATCACAATAAATGAAAGTATTAGTATACGATACCTTTTATCTGTTTCTGAAGTGTTCCATGTACTCCAATTACAAAGACAAGAACCATCAGATAATATTTGGAATATGCCTCCATGATACTAAATGTTAGAACTGGTATGTAAACTGCTCAACCACTAAGACTGAAAGAGTGTCGCAGAAAATATTCTGTGTCCTTAGTCAAAAACTACAATTAGTAAACATTTGCTTGTTTGTGGCAGTTGTTAAATTCTACAATCATTTCTACATTTATGATAAAAAATAGAGCAAAATAATCTCTACAAATCAGCCATATTCAGACCTTACGACTTGGCCCGATAGAATGTCTATGAATGGTTTTTGTGAATGTCAGTTAACAGTAATCTATAGTTTTGTAATTAGGTTAGCATTACAATCCATGAAATGCGGATATCACTGGATGCTCTGATTTTTAATATGCATATTCAACATCTAGAACAACAACAAAAATTGTGAGCAAAACAGATTAAGAAGTATGAACAAATAAATTATACATTTGAATACTTCATCGATAAGACATATATGTTGGGAAAATAGAACAGAAAAGGACGTACAATCTGACCTCAAGACATTGTCAGAAACAATCGTTCTTGGTAACGATAGTAGCTTTCAGGTTTTTTTTAATGTTAAAGCCTATTGCTATAATTATGATTTACAAAGTGTTTAAAAAGAATAAGAACGAAACATTACCTGATTTTGTGTTGTGATTGCCGTTATACCTAAGTGCGATTATTTGGTTATGATTTTTATCGTTTCACTGAGACAAGATAATGCTAATGTAATTTAGAATGTGTGTGTGTGTGTGTGTCATTGTATGTATGTATTGTTATCACAAAAGCATCGTTATCAGACGAAAATGTGCCAGTGTTCTATTTTTTAATTGTATGCTCATTTGTAAATTACCAACGGTCTTCAGCGTTATCAGTTCAGAATAACTTTGAGTTTTACTCAATAGATAAATTATATATACCACCAAGTATATTTACTAACTGCTTTCGTTTACTTTAAAAAAGCATAACAGAACAATAAGTAACGTAACGAATTAAGTTCTTGCAAATGACAAAGCTAAAATTTTGAATTAAATTAGACCATCGATTAAATAAACTAGCAGATAAACTAGTGTAACAAAAAAAGAAAAAAAAAGAAATAAAAAGAAAATTGTCAAATGAACAATATCCGTCTATGCAATTTCCACCAACGTCGAATACTCCAGATCATTAGGTTGCTTGTTCGGATCCCACAAGAGAATCTCTGTGGGGTTTTAATTTAGCGCGTCTAGATTAAGAATTAAGAATGTTTGAAAACAAAGTTAAAGCATTTCAGTATTTTTGTTCTAAATAAATGAACAAATCCAGCCACTTTTGATGTCAAGGTACAATTACCCAATCAAAATTGCATTTTCTGATTGATACCTGGACGCTAGCGTTATATTTATCATGTCTGTGAAGTTAGCTTCACATACGACATTCGCCATTCGACATTGACCGAAATAAACGTCAATATCAGACATTCAGATGGCAAAAGTCAGTGCTGCGTGAGCAAGATATTCAACAAACGACATTCAATTTTTTTTAAAAATGGTTTGAATAATGTGCTAGCACGTCATTTGACATTGGAAACAAGTGGAATTTGAATGTCGTGTCATTACGACATTTGATATACGACATTCAAATTTAAAATCAATTGCTTTGAATGTTGTGCTAGCACGACATTCGTTATTCAGATAATAAAATATTCTAATTTAATTGTTTTGCTTGCATGATATTCGATTTTCGAATTCTGCAACACTTGAAATGTGAATATTTTGCTAGCACATAATTTGAATTTCGATATTCAAATTTTGAAGCACTTGTCAAATGTCGAACATTTAAATTTGAATGTCATATGTCGAAAGTCGTGCTGGCACAACATTTAAATCTCGAATATCCAGGTGTCGTGTTAGCACGACATTCAAAGAAAGGAAAATGTTTCATTATTCAAATGTTGAATGTCATGCTGGCACAACATTCAAATTTGACGCGTTTCGGACGTCAAATATCCATTGACGTTTAGTACAAAATTCAAAGAAACCCAATGATTTAGAATTCAAATGTCGTGGGTCAAATGTCGTGCTGGCACTACATTCAAATTTCATGTGTTTCGAATGTCGAATGTCCTGCTTGCACAACGTTCATATTTCAAGTGTTTCAGAATTTGAATTTCGAATGTTGTATACTAGCACGACATTCAAACTTCTAGTGTGTAAGAATTTGATTGTCGAATGGTGAATGTCCCGCTGGCACAACTTTCAAATTTGATGTGTTAATGAATTTGATTGTCGAATGTTGTGCTGGCACATTCAATTTTCAAAGTTTCAAAATATGAAAGTCGAATGGGGTGCTTGCACCACATTCAAAGCAATTTGTTATACTTGAATGTAGTTTGCTCAATGTTGTGTTGGCACAACATTCAAATTTCACGTGTTTCGAATGTTGAATGTCGTGCTAGTAGAACATTCAAAGAAAGAAAATGATTCAAAAATCAAATATCGTATGTCAAATGTCGTGCTGCCCCAACGTTCAAATGTGTTTCGAATGTCGAATGTCGTGCTAGCACAACACTGAATTTTGCAAAGATCTTATGTCTTATGTTGAGCTAACTTCACAGACATATGTTTAAAAGTTTTTTTTTTATTATTCATCGGTCTCTGTTTTTGTTTAATTGCTTTAAACAATGTGGTGAAGGTGTGGATACAAACCCTGTTGTATCTCTTACTTTCATTTAGTACGATATACGTGTTAACTATGAGTACTCACATAGCAAAAACGACCGAAATGGTAGAAATATGTTTGGTAATAAGCCGGGAACTTGATCATTTATAATTCACAACAGCGCTTTTTGTGCAGATTGACGATCGTAAAATGTATCCCAGTACATAACGTCAGTGTTGTCATACATCTAAAGCCTGCCACCGGTGAAGTGTGAGGTGGAGTCTCATATCCCTGATATTTCCACAACCTTGTTGTGAGTGTCAAAGGCGTTCTTACTTTACGTTGCTAGACGGTTGGTGCCGGTCGGTGCGGGTCCGAATCCTACTTGAAACTTGATTGTTTGTAAATTGCGAGTATCAAACTGTCATTCATCCCGCCATTGTCATTGAAGCCCTTTACCTCAAAGGATTAGGCGCACTGCTCATGACCATCATTTATCAGCGCTGATTATATCCACATCATATTGATTTTACAATGACATTATGATGCCATAATCCTATAGAATAGCATTGTTTTTCTGTTACGAAGTAATTTCGGTTTAGATTTAATTATAAATGTTTGCAATTTGAACACAGTATACAAATGACTAGCATGCAGTCTCTTATATCTACTGCTTTACTAGAATATTTCAAAATGCTGCATCTCTTTTCCTTTTTGGTAAAGGACAATAAATAAAATCATTTAAATTCAATCTAAATATCACAATTACTTCCCATCTATATGGTAAATAATTGTTAATGGACAGTTAAATCTTATTTACATAAATGGTTAATTATATTATACTTTTAAAATGTGTATACCCACACTTAGGCAAGAAAAATACAAAAATTAAAATCTTATGAATCTATTTCAAAAGTTTTGTGTCTTACATCGTTTGAACTCCGAAGAAACGTGATTATTTCAAATGGATTAATGATTGTTGCACATTTAACAGACTTGAAAATTCTGAAATGTCAAGCGCAGTGTCAAGGAAATACAAATTAAGGGGAAAAGGTATTGTTACGATAACAGTAAAACATACATAATTTTGAACCGATTTTGCATAGCTCAAATTGAATTCCAATGTCCATCGCTGAAGCATTTGCATGCAAGCAAATATATTTGTCAGTTTAAAGTTTTAAACGTTTTTTGAAAGAAAAACCTTCTCAGTCTACAGAATCACAAACAAACAAGTTGTCAAGATGGCTAAGGTAAAAGTCTCGGGGCTAATATTTAAACGTAGCTGCAAGTGTTGAAATTTTACCAAGAATAAATAACAACTGATATAAAACGTGAAGTACTTGCCCGACAAAATGCCATTGAACCAGCGTTACCACGATGTGCTAAATTTAAGTTTAAAGGCCTTGTTGTTTCAGATAAGAAGATTTTTTAAGTCTTCAATATATAAGTCTTTGTAAAGTCAATTTACTCCTCTTGCAGAGTCATAACTGACCCAAGGGACATAATTCGATTAAAATCGATAGAGGACCATTAGATTATGGTCCAAGAAATATCTATGACAAGTTTTATCAAGTTTATTCTAGTAGTTTAGGAGGAAATGTTGTTTAAAGGTAAAAATACAAAACACGACACATACCGCATGACGGAAGTCGCACGCCGGATAAAGGGCGGTCACAAGTTCGTTTGACATTTGTTTGAACATTCGTTTGTTTTGTCAAAGTTAATTTGTTTGAATTTGCACATGAACTTGAACAACGCTTAAACTATTATCAATAGGAAAAAAACAACAAAAAAGCAAGTTAAAGCAAAGATTTCATGCTCATACCTGGATATGTTGTAGGCGTGTCAACCTCATTGTTGTATCTTACACCACCTCATTGGTCTGCAAAGTCACTGTGAACAATCGTAAAACAGTTTCTTAAGCGTCTTTTAAGGCAAATGGTTGTGTTGTTTACATTGCCATTCGCTCACCATAATTAATAGCCGACATGATTTATTGTTAACGTTTTGCGTGGTGGTTGTCGGCGACATCGTTTTTGCCAGTGAAAATGGTTTGCAGAAGATGGCACACAAAACATCTCTTTTCTTTACTGTGTCGTTCTTTTAAATGCTATTTTAAAGCTTTTGAAATATGAAACATCTCATGTGATATTGCTCTAAGTGGTAGCTTAAAAACTGTTTTGATCGTAGGATACATTAACAAGAAATATTTTTAAGAAAAGCTGGTCGACGTAGGCTACATTGTAAGGATTATGTATTTTTCAATAAATGGCTGATTGAACAAGTCACTGGTGTTGCTTGCAACACATAAGTCCCCTACCGGTTCCGAATTGAAATTAAACTAGACCTATCACACTGTGTCCATAAGTTACAGGTGGAGGTGGTGTAAGTAACGCTGGTCTGCGGTGTATAACGCCGGTTTTGCGGTGGAAATTGGACCCTCAGGTAAGATAATTGAATTATTTATGCGGTGGATTGTTAAGTTTGACATATAGACTACGCGCAAGACGATCTCATATTATTTATGAATTCTCGCCCGAGTCTACTTTCTCCCAGACCTTTGCCGTTTTCTGTTTCATTCGTGAAAAACAGGAAATTTTATGTAAATGCGATGAAACAGAGCATTGAAAAGTATCCAAAATGAAGTGATCCTGACTCTACGAGGAAAGTCAAACTTGTCTTGAATAGGACGTTCCGACTGGCTCTAATTTCCAACCATGTTTACTCCATTTGGCATGCAAAACTATCAAGAAAGATGTTTTAGGAGAAAATACATAGTAACGTTTGTGTAGACGGTGCGCTGCGTGACCATGTCGTAAACGCTGGAGGCATGCCGGTTTACTAAAATTGTCTTTCTTTAATATTTCCAACGGTAATGTTCATTGCAAAAAAAAAGTAAAATGTTAAATAGCTTAAGAAGACAACAGTCAAACTTTCTAGAAAATACATTTAAGTTGTGTTAATAAAACTACTAAATTAATAGGGACTATGGTTTATCCTATAGTCACAGTAATCATGGGTGCCAATATTCTTCCTCTAATTTAGAGGTATAGTACCTAAATATAAAAAAAATTAGGGCTCTATAACCATAGTTATTGTAATAGCGGGTGTTTTTTACGGTGTCGCCCATTACATTTCCGCAAGCAAGGAGGAAGGTAGTTTCTTGAAATCAGATTTATAATTCTTACAAATATTTGCTTCTTAAAAAATAAACAGTCTATTCTATGTTTCAGATTTACACTTCAATCTTTTAAATTGCAGTACATTAATTTAATTTGGTTGGATGGGTAAAATTTAGATATGAATTTGATGGATTTTTCCTTTGGTGCAAAACGTAAATCGCAAAAATTTATAATTTAATCTGGACTATGGACTCGTTTCTCAGTTCCAGAAATAATTTCTTTTATGCAATGGAAATGCTTGTTGTTTCTTTTATACTTTGTTTCAGTTGAAATGTCTAAAAGAACGCTAGAGGCCCCAGAAGAGTTTGAAGGTCAGGAACGCGAGGGTAATCCTCTGTCAGCTTCCGGTTCTAAAAAAGCATGCAAAGATGACCACGAGGGTAATCCAACTATGCTAAACCTTGATTTATCATTGCCAACTAGTAACATTCTGAGTGTTCATAATTTGCTTGGAGTCAATGTTCCATCAAATATTAAAGAAAAAATTGTGAATGGGCAATATGTTGATTTGGAGTTGTTGTTGTCTAATCAGCCAGAACTTGCTGGTAATAAACTTACTATTAATAGTCAAGGTGATATTATCTTGAAGTCTGAAGGTCAAAAACAAAAAAATATCAGATATTGAATCTTGGACAGATGCATTTATTGTATTCAGCAGCCTTTATTTGTCGGTACACAAGGACAAGCAGCAGGATATTTTAAAGTATATGCACAACATCCGCACTGGGGCTAGACGTCAAACTGGTTTGGGGTGGAAGTTGTACGACGAGCAATTTCGGTTTCGTATGGCGTCTTTCCCTTCTGAATGTTCTTTCGGAAAGATCGATTATGAGTTATGGCTTTTGTATATGGGCCCACAATCAAATAATGGCTTCTTGATGGATAATTTTAATGCTGCTAAGAAATGCTATGACTGTAATTACAGGTTTTGTTATAAATCGCCATGTACCTACCGGCATTCTTGCTTGATTTGTGATTTAAATCATCCTTGCAGGAGTTGTGTTAGAAACAGGAATATGTTCAACAATTACAGATGGAGGGCTTCTGGTTCCCAGGGCCAAATTAGACCAAACATCAGACCAACATTTAGGCCTAGGTTCTCGGGGCCAAGGTTCAATAAATAGTCTGTATTCTTTAGGATATTCTCCAATAAATGTAGAGGCTATTGTCAAATTTCTAAAATTGTATCCTGATAGGTCTGTTGCTTCCTATCTGGAGCACGGGTTAACTCACGGTTTTCGGATAAATTATTCAGGTAGAATTTTATCTGAAGATGTTAGGAACTTAAAGTCTGTCCAAAATCATTTGCAGGAAGCAAAAGATAAAATTCACAAAGAAATCCGGTTGGGGGAGAATGGTGGGTCCATTCAAAGATAAGCCTTTAAGAAACTTACATTTATCACCCATTGGTTTAGTTCCAAAGCCGGATAACAGTTGAGACTTATTACGCACTTATCGTACCCAAATGGTAATAGCGTTAATGATGGAATTGATGATAGTCTTTGTTCAGTTTCTTACACGTCTTTTGACAAAGTTGCTCAAATGGTTTTTAAACTTGGCAAGGGTGCATTAATGGCAAAAAGAGATATCAAGTCAGCTTTTAGATTATTGCCCATGCACCCAGATGATTTTTATTTGTTGGGTATAAAAATTGATGGGAAATATTACATAGATAAAATTCTGCCAATGGGTCTTAGTTTAAGTTGTGCATTATTTGAAATATTTTCAACATTTATTCAGTGGTTGGTTTATTATAAATCTGGGATTAATAGTCTTCAACATTATTTAGATGATTTCATTTTTGCAGGTGAAAAGGATTCGGAACATTGTCTTGAACTTGTTAACACGTTTACTAGTGTATTTCTAGAACAAGGCGTTCCTATCGCTGAAGATAAGTCCGTAGGTCCAACAACAGTCTTAACATTTTTAGGTTTAGAGTTGGATTCGAACTATATGTGTATAAGAATCCCGGCATTGAAAGTAGAAGACTTAAAACAAATATTGCAAACTTTAATTCAAAGTAAAAAGGTTACATTGCGAGATTTGCAACGATTGGTAGGCAAACTAAATTTTTTCAGTAAAGCTGTAATTTCAAGTAGAGCATTTTTAAGAAGGTTTTATGATGCAATGATTGGCTTAAAAAAGCCCTTTCACAAAATTAGAGTTACAAGTGAGCTGCGACAAGATATGCAGTTGTGGTTAGAATTTTTAGATGATTTTAATGGCGTACAATGCATTCCGGAAAATGTTTGGATTAGTAGTGATCAATTGCAGTTATTTACAGATAGCGCTGGTTCTGCAAATCTTGGGTGTGGATGTTTTTTACATGGGAAATGGGCTTTTTTTAGTTGGCCTAACTCTTGGATAAATTGTACAATCTTACAGGATGTTACCTTTTTAGAAATGATTCCAGTTTTGTTGTCAGTTTACCTATGGGGTGGCATGTTTCAAGGAATGAAAATCTTACTCCACATAGATAATGAGGCTTTGGTTTCGGTTATAAATCGACAGACTTCAAGATCTAAAAGATTAATGTTTTTGCTAAGAAAATTGTTTTATTGTGTATGAAATTAGAAATCTGCTTTAGGGCAGAACATATTTCTTCTAAAAGTAATGAAATCGCTGATTCTATTTCACGTATGCAGTGGTCAAGATTCAGAGAGCTGGCTCCAGTGGCAGAGGAAAATCCAGAACCAATACCTCTTTCGTTCAGTTCTCTGATCTCAAAAATGAAGCTCAACGATTAATGTCTAACTCAGTGGCACTAAATACAATTAATTCATATCAAACTGGGGTGCGCCGTTTTGAAAACTTCAGGTTACTTTATGGTTTAGATGATCGTTGGCCACCTAAGTTGGAGCATTTATCAATGTTTATAGCTTATATGTCGCTCCAGGGTTTGTCTCACAAATCGGCTAGATTGTACATGTCTGGTATTGCCTTTCAATGCAAGTTGAAGTTTACAGAGGACGTTACAAAAAATTATGTTTTAAATAAATTATTGGAAGGAATGCGGAGGGAATCAAAAACGTGTCTAGCTAGGTTACCAATAACTGTTGATTTGCTGAATTCTATTATTGAAAAATTGCCATTGGTATGCACTAATGAGTATGAAAGTAGCCTATTCTCTGCGGCTTACAGTATTGCATTTTTTGGGTTCTTCAGAGTAGGGGAGATAACTGTTTCAAACGAAAAATGCATTGACAGAGTTGTTGGAATGCATGACATACATTTAAATATGAAGGAAGGTCATTTGAATATCCATATAAGATACTCTAAAACGGACCAAATGGGCAAGGGCTTAGGCATTACGTTAGTCAAATCTGGTACTAGGATATGCCCGGTAACAAACACAGCACGGTTTTTGGGTCTCAGACCATCTATTCCTGGTCCATTTTTACGTCATCTAAATGGAAAGCCTTTAACGCGTTACCAGTTTACAGCTGTATTGAAGAAGGCCATTGGTTTTGACAATCCTCTTCTTGGTCATTATCAGGCCCACTCGTTTAGAATAGGTGCTGCAACAACAGCCGCAAAACTTGGTTATCCTGTAGATACGATTAAGCAAGCTGGTAGGTGGAAATCTGATGCATATAAATCATATGTACGCTTAGGTGACAGTTCATATTTGATACCCAATTTGAACTAATAGTACATATGCATGTATTCTAACGAATCCCAAGTACTTTTAGGTAAACAGGTGTTAGTTTGGTGTGTAGGATCATCAATTGTGAAGAGGGCATTTTTAGCAGCCAGGCAGTCGGCAGGCTTAAACTTTGGACTTCAGAACACAGCTGTATGGTGGCAAGGCTATAGTGACTTGTCTTTATTCTCAGTGGACAGTAAATTGCAGACTTTAAGTAAGGTTTCTGATACGCCCGATTTTCTTTTATTACATTGTGGCGGAAATGATTTCGGTAAAGTCATTTTAATGCGTTTACGGCTCCTTATAAAGAAATTATTTGAATTTGTACAAAGAAAATTCCCTGGTGTTTCAATCATTTGGTCCGAAATTTTACCAAGGCATGTTTGGCGTTTTTCTACGAATTTACAAGCCATGGAATTAAGTAGAAGGCGTATAAATTCTTTTGCGGGAAATTTGGCCGTTAAAATGGGGGGGGATGTTTATTCGTCATGCAGAATTATGTAAGAATAGTCAGTTGTACATTGCTGACGATGGTGTTCATTTGAACTCAAATGGTAATACAATTTTTCTGAAACAGTTGCAGAAGGGTATTTCAGCACACAAAAGTGGCGAATGGTACTGTAACTGAGCTGTATGGGTGGCGCTGATGTGCCTTTGTTGTTTTTGTCCGCCCCGAAATTTTGTATTTGGCGGTTGACAGTTTTCATTTCATTACAACTGTCAATTTGGCATTAAGCGTACATAAACAACGAATATTTGCTCTATATTTTGTAGGAAATTTAATAATTATTTTGATTATTAATTTTAAGCTTAAATTAAACTACTAAGTGAGTTGTCTGTTTTTCCCAGCTCTCACTTCGGTGGCTGAATGTTTAATTTATTTGTCTTATTGAGTATATAATTCAATTGATATTTGGAAGTTATTTCTGGCTTATGATTAATAAAAATTATTTAAAGTTAGGTTTGAAGCTAGCCCATATTTACCAAGTTGGTCGGCAGCTTCCATAAGCCAGCATTTATTTGAATATTTTGGGCTTTCGATTCATCAATTTAAGTTAGGTCTGGAGCTAGCCATTAATTGCCAAGTTGGCCGGCAGCTTCCGGAAGCCTGTTCATTTAAGTTATTATAAATTAATATTTGTTGGAATTTGATACTGGATTGTAATTGAATTTATTGAATTAGTTTCAAATTGGATTTATTTCTATTGCATCAGTCGCGCCCATACATTGCCAAACGTAATATCTTACCATATCAAATTTAACTATTTAATATTTGTTGCATACTTGTTAATTTTGAAATATTTAAATGATTTATACAGTGCATTTTGTTTTGTTGGTTTGGTGTCAAGTCATCTGACAGTTAACAATGATTGTATGCATGCAGCATATCAGATCTCTTCTATATATAGTGTCCAGTTGCATGCAGACAATCATTGTTTATATTGGTTCTCCATGATAACTAGGCCTATAGCACGGAAAACTGGTTTAAATATTGTACTAGTTATTGTTTAGATAAATACACATATAAGAGGCTTTTTTATATTGAAAAAAGTTTTGTCAGTTGCAATGGTTGTAACGATGTAATTTTACTAATCTATTTTTTTCGATAATACAAAATAACTGAACGCAAATACACAATCGGGACAGAGCAATTAGCATAATTTATCAAACAACGCGTCGATATTTCAAATTAAATTCCATAAAGAAAACCAGAAAATTTTGTATTGGGAATATATAAGAAACTTTGTACGGCAAAATTCTTTTCTTAATGATTTACTTTCTAGAGTGAACAACGATTTTTAAGATGTGTTTGTTTTCTGTTTTGATTTTATAGAATACTTAGCCAATAAAGCATGACTCTTTGATTAGTATTCTTATCAGCTGAGGAGGACTATTTCATCTGGACGTACACTCTATGACTGATTTCAGTATGCGAAAAATGTTAAGCTATATGTATATATTTCTTAAAATAGGCTTGTTCATTCTCGTACTAACAGACATCCAAAAGACATCCCAATACACCAAGATAATAGTTTTTCTTGTAAAGTTTATTACTTTGTTGCTGATAATAAGCGCTTATAAACTTGGCGTAAGGACTTGCCGTGCAGCAATATGGAGTTGCTTTATGTAGAGTCAGTTTTGACTTTTTATTTGAAGAGGACTTTCCCTGTGTCAATAAACGTTTAAAACTACTTTTTTTCTTTCAAAACAAGACTTGACGCGACTCGCCGTTATCATGTTGGCAACATATGTGACAAATTATTTCGAAATCCCTTGATGCATGAGAAAGTTACAGAGCGGACATAAAATAGAGGAAACCTCTAAGTGTGACTTATTTTTTAAATCCCTTCATGCATCACAAAGTTAGAGCCTGGGCACGAACGAATAATAATATACACATATATATAGTGGCATATTTTTTCTGCAAAATGTGACCTTGACCTTTAAGACAGGGACCTGAAGTTTATGCGCAACACATAGAATCGTGTGCCAATTTTTGTGCCAAATAATTTCAAAATCGCTTGCTGCCTTACAAAGTGAAAAAGTGGACACGGAATATTGACGACCTCTTTGTGTGACCTTGACCTTTTAGGTACGCAGCTTTTAATTGTATGCGACGCATAGTCTCATTTATAACAACTTATTTCGACTTCCCTTAAAGGGATACACAAGCAAATGAATGCCCAAAAAATAAAACTGACAATATTTGCTCAGATCAAGTTCAATATGAAGAACTTTAAATTCCCAGTATGTCTGTCAATATATAAAGTGAAATGCGGGCTTGAAAGTAAAAATACTTGAACGTTCTTTAATAGAAAGTAAAACGTGAACGAAATAACCGAGTTATTTTTAAATAGGTCACCTGACAAAAACAACCAATCGTCGTTTCTCTTTGGTTGCTGATGGTTGCTCCAATCATTCACTGCAAAATTCAGCGCAAAATCTAAATTTTCTTTCTAGACCCATGTAGGTCAAGTTAGGAAAACAGCCGGTTTTTCGTTTAAAAAGAGGAAATCTTTGACTAATAGGAAGTTGACAGTAGCAGTACGCAGTAGCAGTTGGCAGTAGGAATTAAATCAAACGTGAAGTTGGCAATAGCAGTAACAGCAGTAGCAGTAAATCAAAACGTGAAGTTGGCAGTAGCAGTAACAGCAGTAGCGGTAAATCAAAACGTGAAGTTGGCAGTAGCAGTAACAGCAGTAGCAGTAAACAAAACATGAAGTTGGCAGTAGCAGTAACAGCAGTAGCAGTAAACAAAACATGAAGTTGGCAGTAGCAGTAACAGCAGTAGCAGTAAAACAAAACGTAAAGTTGGCAGTAGCAGTAACAGCAGTAGCAGTAAAACAAAACGTGAAGTTGGCAGTAGCAGTAACAGCAGTAGCAGTAAAACAAAACGTGAAGCTGGCAGTAGCAGTAACAGCAGTAGCAGTAAAAAAAACGTGAAGTTGGCAGTAGCAGTACGAGCAGTAGCAGTAAATCAAAACGTGAAGTTGGCAGTAGCAGTACGAGCAGTAGCAGTAAATAAAACGTGAAGTTGGCAGTAGCAGTACGAGCAATAGCAGTAAACAAAACATGAAGTTGGCAGTAGCAGTACGAGCAGTAGCAGTAAACAAAACGTGAACGTGACGTTTTTCTACTGCTCACTTCCTATACATAAATCTGACTCATTGTATTTATTTCGATCACATATATGGTATATTGATTGAAGAAATGAGAACGAAAGCATAAAAGTACGCTCGCACACGCGCGCGCGCGCACAAAACTTCGCTTGTGAGGGTATAGTGATGGTTTTCAACTGAGTTTTTTGTATAGGGAGAGATGAGAACTCGGTCGCATTTTAACGACTACTGGAAAAGAAGAAAAACACTGATATGCATACGTTTTGTGCGCAAGTGAATTAGTCTCTTTAGATCAGAGATTAATATATTTACATTAAACGGGGGCGTCCGTAGCTCAGTGGTTAGTAGTATTCGGCTACCTTGTGGAACGTCGATGGTTCTATCGTGTATCTAAACTATCAAAAAGTAGTAATACTTGTGTAAGTTAGACTGCATCTCTTTCGCTTGGCTGCTTTTTTCTTCTTTTTTTCTTTTAACAATTTAATTCAATTTTCTTACCAATTACATAAATTCTCAATCAATTAACAATTCTAAACAGCAAATATATTGGAGAAAGAAGACACAGACGAGAACTATTAAACAGAAAACAGAAAATTACAGTTCCATATTTGCATCGGAAAAGGCGGTCATTCTCTTAGAGTGTATAAAAAAATTTCGTGTTAACAATAGCTATCACGCGAGTGTATCATTTGTTTATTTAATATAAAAAACTGTTATATAGGGCCATTTTAGTAAACCACCATGCCACCAGCGTTACCGACATGGTCACGCTGTGCACCGCCTACACAAACGTTACTATGTATTTTCTTCTAAAAACATCTTTTTAGATAGTTTTACATGTCAAATGAAGTAAACAGGGTTGGAAATTAGTGCCAGTCGGAACGTCCTATTCAGGACAAGTTTGACTTTCCTCGTAGAGTCGCGATCACTGCATCTTGGATACTTTTCAGTGCTCTGTTTCATAGCATTTACACAAATTTTCGTGTTTTTCACGAATGAAAACGGCAAAGCGGCAAAAGAAAATGGCAAAAAATCTGGGGAAAAGCAGACTGGCGACAATAAAGGCGTACCTTCAATCTTATATCTTATAAATGTAATAATGTATGTTTCCAAGCACATAAATTTTCAAAATAACTTTATCATTTTCCATAATATTATTATTTTCAAAAGACTGTTGGAGATTATCTTAAGTTAACATTACATTTATGACAGTCTTCTGAAATGAAATGAATAGATGTAATGGGTTAACAGTTTTATAAAAGAACACTTTAGTAAATGTACCTTCCATATCAAAGCAAGATGGTTAACAACGTAGACTGAATAACAACGTTTATAGCAGATTGTACCAAAACAAGTTTTACTAGAAGAATAGCAGCAGTTGATAGTGTTCTGACTTAGAAGAATTTGTATCTTTACAAACACTTCATTTTCAGAAAATAGATGCTTGTAAACTTAAAAGTCATTATTTTCATAGCAACATTTTTCTCATAATGCATCCCAAGTGAAGCTATAAATTGTTTCTTTTGAGCTTCAGTATAAAAATTTACTTTCTGACATCCTTATGCAGTTTTTCTTATCAATGCCAATTTCCTTAGTACAATGATTTCTACATTACAGAAGAAGTACTTTTGTCTGAGTTCGATTCCTGCTTATGGACACAACTGTCCACATACTTAGTACAAAAAATGAATAATGTTTTCAAATAAGTGAACTTCACAGCAAAACTAGGAGAACTGTTTGCCACCAAATTCAGTTTGTGCCATTTGTTTTATGCATGTTGTCAAACTTTTCCAAAGGGTCAAAATGATACATTTGTTTAAACTTGATATCCACTGAATAGCTTTGACAAAAACCTAATGTAGTTTTAACTGCAGTTTTTTATCAAAATCCACATTATTGAGCCTCGCACAGATTATTTCCTTGTCAAACATAACTAATAGGTAGGCTGTGTTTGTGTTTTAAAATTCATTCTAACTGATGATTCCAGAGCTTTTTCTTATACAGATCCTTTTCCTATCATTGATAATTTGTCAATCCACTTCTTGTAGCTTTCAAAACTATGTTAGAATTTTCAGCAGAAGCCGTAAAGAATGATACTCAATGAATGATGCTTTCCCAAAATCAGGTAAAAATCTGGAACATATTTTATTCATTCGTCATATAGTAGGTAGACTTTGGTTTCAAATGAAGTATGAGGAATTATTATGATTAAACTACAAGTTAAAAGTGCTACAAAAAGTCGTTTATAGATTTGAGCGTTCGCACATAAAAAGGGCGAAGTAAATAGAGACTAAATGTAACTGAACAAAATCTTTCTCACACTCTCACTTTATGTTTGGCGGTTTCAAGTAGTTGCTGAAATATTTATACATCAAAATGCCGTCTGGCATTTTTGTCACTTTTTACAAACTACAAACAAAACATCAAACAAAGAAACTGAAAAAAGGATTATTTTGCATTATGTGCTACACTGTGTTAACATATAAAATATTTGTTTATTAAGTTCAAAAATGTAACAAAAAAAGCTTCTGGTGAACAGAATAGAAATACACAGATAAAATACAAGCGGTTTCATCGAATGCAGATGAAATACAAGCGGTTTCTTTGAATGCATTTAAAAATTACAAGCGGTTTCATCAAAGTCAGATAAAATACAAGCAGTTTCATTGAATGCATATAAAATACAAACGGTTTCATCGAATGCAGATTTAGCTTTCTAATAGACCGGATATAATACATATATTTTGCGATAATTCATTATAAACAAGTGAAAAACACATATAAACTTATATAGGTGTAAAGAAACAAAATCAATCTGGTGCCACATTTTAGGAGTATCAGAAAAATACACATTCATACGCTTTAAAAACAAGAAAATATTTCAATAGATAAACATTTTTCTGACTGTTTCTCATTCCTAGCTACAAGCTGGTGTATCATAATCGTATAGTACAAAATATTAATAGCTATAATGATGTTTACACCATTCAGGTATTTATTCTATTTCTTTATTGTCTGTTTCAGTGTGTATCATACTATAAAATTAGTCACGGGTTAATATAAATACTGGTTGAAATATTATCTTCTAAATAGAAGCTAAGTTCTAACTAATATCAGCCTGAAAACAGTTTAATAAATTAACCCTTAGTGCATTATTGTCTTTCGTCCAGCCACAAACATTAAGCTGTGCAACTTTTAAGGTATCAATGGACCGGATATCTTCCTATTGTTGATTGACGGTTGCGCCACTGGAGGTATTGTTCTGGGTTCTTGGTTTGATCCTTCCGTTGGCATCGACTCTAAGTTTATTTCCATTTGGCATATTCTGTTATTTATGCTACTCAAAACAATATAAGGAACAACCAGATTATTGTGTTGTATGATTAATAATTACTGTATTTAAGGTCATTTTATTTTTTCCAAGGTTCATGTTATTCAGATCATCAGTTTTCCTGTCTGCTAATGGGTGACGAAAGTTCCACTGAGTTCTAGGTGCTTTTCATGCCTGATCTCTATATGTGAAATTTTGTAATCTTCATATCAAGCATGATTTTGTTTACCTCTATCGACACATAATGTACATGCAAAGTCAAAGTTTGGCTGCCACCTGGTTTAGCAAAATGTCAATTGTCTTGAACAAGACACCACGTCGTCATCTCACATTTGAAGAAAGGGCTACGACAACATGGTGGCCCGATGGAGAAATTTTCTTTCGGCAGACGGCAAACAGAATTAATGACAGTTCATCAATTTTTTGCAGATTAAGTTGGAGGTTTCATCAAACAGGGACAATGCATGACAGGCCGGGATCAGGACGCCTACGTTCAACAACACGGTAAATGAAGAAACTGTCACCGTCAGTTACTTCAGAGATCAGCTGCAGGTCGCAACTGGCATCGACTAGGGTGATCAGACAATCAAGAGCCGACTACGCGAGAGGAACATTCGTCTGAGACGTCCAGCTTTGAGGCCACGTATAGGGCAGGCGCGGACGCATGAGCACGTCATCATTGTCCATAACTGTCAAGAGGTAGAAAATGGTTATTATCTTTATTTAACAAATTGTCAAGATACTTGAGTTGTTGTTTCAGGCTGAATTAATGTCATCTTGATGTTACCTAGAAACAGATTACATAAAGTCTCTTTCATTCCGGTATAAAAACAAGGGGTGCACATTTAGTTGCCATGGGGATGCCCACTAGATATTTATAAAAAGAAGTATCAATTCTAAAATAGCTATTATCTAGAAAGAGAGCGACTCGATCATGTCTTGACAAGTCTATAATGTATAATTGTCATAACAGCCATCTGTAAAAATGCTCTATGTTCATTACAAGCGATAAAGGTTTTATTTTCTCTTGGTGAGCTTGTCTCTTATTAAATTGTGAGAAAGTGAAGTGTACATTATAGACAAATCATAAATTAACCAAGAGAATGCCCGAAAGGTATTTGATTAAAGCTTATTTAAATCGTCACCTGAGTTTTTTATTAATATAAACATATTTTTATTTTTTGAACGTATAGGAACTTTACCAACTAAACAATGAATACTCTTTTGAAGCTATGTACTTTGCGCTCGACTGTATTAGGGTTTTCATTTAACTAACACTATCTTAGGGATTCGAACAATAGATATACAAAGGTTTTGACCATTTTAGTGTTAAGAAATTGTCAATTTAAATTTTATATTTTATTATCTATTATCCTTTGCATTCTAGAATCTTCTAAGCTCATGACAGAAGTACCTGAAATTGACTTTATTTTGTCATTAGATGGTATACTGAATTGCAATCGCCTTGCGATTGTATATACATGTACACATGGTTAAGTTGTAGTTTCAATATTCAAAGACACATGTCACCACGATTCAGATATTTGAAGAAAACAATTCTTATCAAAACAAATTTAAGAAAAAAAGAAAGAAAAAAACATGTGTTACCCTGAAAATCAAATAAATAAAAACACACTATCTTGGGAAAATCTTTACAATCATTTGTTGTCGTTATTGTTACAGAAATTACATATTTTTAGTATTTGCTAATGAATATACATGTGTCATGATACTTGAAAAAAGGTAATTATTCTGTATATAGAATGAATCAATGCTAGGATCTGATATCAGATGTGGTCTGTAATAAAACTAGATCTAGTTTCCTCGACCCCTTGTCAAAATGTCACATTTCTTTAAAAAACTGTATAAGATGTAAAGTTATATATAGATGTGTTTAAAATCAGTTAAGATAAAGGACTATTAACCTCCTATTCGACACAGAATTTACAACTCCGCCATTTTCTTTGACGTGCATATTTAATATTAACAGTTCTAGCATACTTGAATAAATTAAATAGTCCGACCTATTTTATTGATCACGTCAGCACAACTTTATAAATTATCCAGTTATAAAATGCGGCATCAGACAGACTGAGTGTTGAGTAACTAAACATTTGTTCGATTTGTACATAGTTTGAAACACCGGAATGTTTAAGGTAGGTGAATATCATTTTATCTTACAAAGATTGTTGTCATAACATATTGATGAACAGTTAACTAAATTTTTAAGAAACGGGGTTTAAATTAATTATTTGGTGTCAATTTTATACGTGATAAATCCGTCTTAAATAGACAGTATATACAGAAACAATAATGAATTCTAAAAAAGCATTTGCAATGCACTTAAGATTTTCTTGTATATCAAAACACTATATACCTCTGTTCAAACTAAAGAATATTTACAAGATGCGTGTTCTAATTTCCGAATATCCTATCAGTTTTGTATGTGACTGTATGCTAATATTTTTTCTTTTTTTTTCTTTTTTTTCTTTTTTATCATATTTTTGAATAGAATTTTGTATTTTGTTGATTGCAGCCTAAGAGGTTTTTACGAATATGTATAACTGCATCGTCGCTCTCGTTATTGGTATTTGTTGTCCTAACAACCTTGTTGTCAGTTAACGATCACACTTGCAGACATGATTTTAAAAAAAGTACAAAGAGAGGCAAACCTATATTCAACCCGGAAGATAACCAAGAATCCGAAGCGAGTGCCTATGAATAAATGTCCAAAATTGAAAATGGCCAACAGTTTAACAACAAAGAAAACCTGACCGAAAGTTCAAAGACAACTTTAGGGAAAAGCTTTGAGGCATATTCAAAACTAAAAACAATTTTTGAATCAAGGGTGCCTGTTGAATCTGTTAACTGCCGGTCGATTTTTGAGGGTAAGGAATCTGAGATAAACAAAGCAAAGGAAACGTCTAGATGGATTCCTAAATATGAAATATATCCCAAGGAGTATACAAACATGACAAAGGACTGTCCTAAATTTATCAAAGAGAGGGGGTATATCACAAGTTCATTGACGGAAAAAGAGCAAAATTTTCCAATAGCTTACAGCATATTAATGTTTGACTATGTGGAGCAAACAGAAAGACTTTTAAGGGCTATTTATAGGCCGCAAAATATTTATTGCATCCACGTTGATGCTAAAGCTAGTGATGAAATTTTTGAAGCAGTTTCAGGAATTGCAAACTGCTTTGAAAACGTGTTCACGAGTCAACGAATTCAAGTAACTTGGGGGACACATTCAGTGATATTGCCAGAAATTATATGTATGCGAGAGTTATGGAACAAAAGTAAAAAATGGAAATATTTCATAAATCTTACGGGACAAGAATTTCCCCTGAAAACGAACAAGGATATTGTGCGAATTCTAGATGCATACAACGGATCAAATGACGTACATAACATAACAAAGTATGTCCGTTTATGATCTTGTTTTTATGTCTATTTATGATCTTGTTCTTATGTCTATATTTGAATTTGTCTTATGTCTGTTTACTATCTTGCTTTTATTACTACATGAACTTGTTTTATGCCTATTTATGAACTTATTTCATGTCTCTATGAATTTTCATGTATTTTTCTGAAATTGTTTTATGTTTTTATGAATTTGTTTTATGTCTACTTATGAACTTGTTTATGACTCTATAGATTTGGTTTTTTGTCAATTTATGGTCTTTATGTCTCTGTGAATTTGTTTTATGTCGATATATGAATTGGTTTCATGTCATTCTTGTAAGTGTCTGTTTATTAATATTTATGTCTGTTTATGAATTTGTTTTATGTCTATTTATGAATTTGTTTCATGTCTATTTATAAACTTGTTTTATGTTTATTATTTAACTTGTTTTGTGCCTCTTTGAATTTGTTTTATGTGGATTTATGAACACTGTTTAATGTCTTTTTTATTTTATTTAATGGCTATTTATGAACGATTTTATGTCTACATTTAAATTTGCTTAATTCTATTTATGAACTTGTTTTATGTCTTTTTATGAATTTATTTTATGTCTACTTATGAACTTAAGTTGTGTCTATTTATGAATTTGGATCTATGCCTATCTATGAACTTGTTTTTATGTCTGTATGAACTTCTTTTATGTCTCTTTGTGATCTTGTTTTATGTTGATTTATGTGTTTGTCTTTAGTGTGTATAAACTTGTTTATGTCTGTTTATAAAGTTGTTTTATGTCAGTTTCTATATTTGTTTTATGTCTATTTATATATTTGTTTTATGTCTCTATGAATTTGTTGATATGTCGTTTTATGAATTTGTTTTATGTCCATTTATGAACTTGTTTTATGTCTATCAGAACTTCTTTTCTTTTAAATTATTCCAGTAAAGACAGCTTTTATTTTGAACATTAAAGAGTACAGTGTTAGCAACGATGATCTATCAATGTTTTGGGGCATAGAGATTTTAAACATGCATCTTCTTGATGTTGCTTGCAACAAAACATGTTTAGTTTTTATATGCAGATATCAAGTAGAACATTTGTTTTTGTTTAAACGTGATTTAGTTTTATTATTATTATTATTATATCGATTATTACTATAAAGGCTATTTCAGCTTATTAAAATCGCTCTCGAGACTTGATACAAGATTGAATCGTTCGTTTTAGACAAGAACCAACAACGTAGTGTTAGTTGATCCCAGGCATGTAAAGAAAAGGTGTCTTTCTAAAGCCATGATTCGAACCATACCTTAAAATCCCGACTCGTAGGCGATGGCTCTAACCATTAAACAATCGAAATTTCATTTAAACACAATCTATCACAAACGTTCAGGTTTATTTTCAGCTCTGGTTTGTTAAAGCACAGGCTTATAGGTGCAGGAAAACCTCCACATGGTATAGTTCCCATGAAAGGATCTGTCCATATCGTTGTAAGCAGAGGTTTTGTGGACTTTGTTCTCCATGATCATAGGGCTCGTGACTTCCTGCACTGGGCAAGTCATACTACACATTCTTCGGAAATCATCTTTTCATCTTTACATGGAAATCCGTTCTTAAAAGTACCAGGCTCAAGCGGAGGTTCGTATATAAACTTCTTAATTTATCTTACTCTCCATGTTTTCTCTAAACAATTTGAAGAGCTGCATCAAGCATATGAAGTAGAATTTCATATTTTATATTTGTCTCTTGGGAAGAAAACAAAGTGAGAGAGGTAATAGTAATTGCAGCTTTATTGCGAGTAAATCACTTCTTTGTTATAAATACTAGTACCTTTGTTCATTTGACAACTGTTTACGTTCTGTTCCCTGTGGAGTCATCTCTCTGCTCTCACATTTAAGGCTCCATTGAAGGTCTTCTAACACAACAGTAAAAATGATTTTGTCTGTCTGTATAGCTGGCATCTTTTGTTTTAAGTCTGAGACACAATTATTTTGTTTTTACTTTTTGCATTGATTTGAAAAGGTTTGATTTGTTTGAAAAAACACAACGGAATTTTTATGTTTTGCTTTAGTTCTCCTATAATCCATCTCTCCAATTTATTTAGAAATTTAACTCCTTTGCAATTATATCTTGCAGATCACCATACATACTACTTCCGTAGTGCTACACGGTACAAAAAATGGGGTGTCTCTTGCGAGGGAAAGATCGTTCGAAATATTTGCATCTTTGGAATAGGTGATTTGCCCGAATTGGCTTCTCGTCCAGAACTATTTGCGAACAAGTTCCATTTGGATTATTTTCCTCTTACGCTTGATTGTTTGGAGGAACTAATGTTCAATCGAACAAGAGATCAATATATAAATAAACTTGAAATAGATGTCAGTAGATATAAAAACGGTGGGTATGTTATATAAACAAGAATTTATCAGCATTTACAGACAGCCGTATTTTTTTATTTCAACGCCAAACTTTTCTTTCATTTTTTCTTAAGAACGGTTTTGACTCGGAATAACTATATTAGAACATGTATATTATTTTACAGACTTCTAAGAGACACTAAATGCTAACTTTCTTTCAATTAATAAAGCATAACGACATCATTTCTATAGAGTCTTCGTTAACAGCCTAGATTGAATGAACATAGATCAAAACGTGTCCCTTGAAAAAAATCAGCCACATGTCCCTTGGTAAGAAAAAGATCAAATATGTTACTAGATTCCGACTGAAAACAGATGTATTTAGAGTGTAATCTCATTTTTCTGGCTACGTGATTTTGTTTTAATGTTTGTTTCACATGATGTTGCATTACAAAAAGAACGAACAGTAGGAACCATCTTAAAGCTTTTATTTCAAGCGTTGTAAAAAAATACAAGTTGGCTGCTTAAAAAAGTATCCAATGGGTTATCCCAAATAATTGAATTTTACATTATGATCAAATTTTTATGCAACACTCCTTGCGTTATTGATAGTTGTCCTCTTCCTTTAATATTTCAGTCTATGTTAGTAAATTTGTCAGTGTGTGAACAAAGCAAGTAATTTTTTTAGAACATATAGTTTTATCAGTGTTTACGATCACAGGATATAATGAAGATACTATACAAATATAAAAATAAAATCTTTGAGAACTCAAGACAACTACGATCATCTAAATAATTAAGATGTCGTAAATAGAGCTAAAAAGGGAAAATTAAAAAGGGAACAACATAATAATTTTATATTTTACAAGACTAACATTTCCAGCGTGCATTATATATTTACTTACACATTTGAAATGAAACCACTGTATTTTGCATTTTTGTTGTCACATTTCAACAAGCCGGTATCCTGCAGGAGCAGTGGTAACGCACTGAACTGATATTCCAAGGGTCCTAAATATTAGTGCTATACACTGAGCATGCAAAAGAACCAGAGGCGTCATTGAAATGAGATGCTTTCTTGTCTTGCACTATATCCAACATCCTAAAAAAGCTAACCTCTCTATAGGACGTCGGTCAAATGATCAACACGTACTGACGAGAAATAAACTCAGATATATAAAGGAATATATAGTTAATTTAGCAACGCTCACATCACCTTCTAACATTATATGCATTTTCTGAATTCTGCGAAATTGTTCCAACCGTTAAAGTTCTGAACATTCATTTAAATGAGGCTTCATCTAAAAATATCTAATCTAATGTTTATATCAAAAGATTTTAGTGTGAAACATGTTTCTACGACATAACAGTTGCGAAAATCCTAAAGTCTGAATTGTTAGTCTGTTTTCTTTGTGCAGTAAATAGATTTCAATTTTATTTCTGTCGTTTTTAAAGATTATGCAAAATTATTTGTAAATTACAATCAATTTCTCTGTTGAATTTAAACACATCATTTACCTAAAAGCACAAACATATATTTGCCACTCACATTGATACAATCAGATTCAATACATTGAATGCAGCTTCCTTAATCATATGATTGCACATTGTTGAAATTAGGGTCGCAAATAGGACCGCAAATAGGATCGCAGGGCCGCAGAATAAGGATGTCAGAAAATCTCCAGATCTAGATGCTCTGCTCCATATTCTTTTTCAATAGACGCTCTGTCGCATTTTGAAAACTAGCCAGTATACTGGGTGATGCCCTAAGGGGCATAACCCAACAAGCAGGAAAAGAAAACCACCGTAAATAGTGTTACATGTGTGTATTAGCATAAAAGATCTAGCTCAAAAATATGAGGAAGAGATACGAAGTCAGTATTATAATGTAATTCAACACACTGGAGTGTCTGCAAAATATGAATTCTTAATCAATACACTTACTCCATTATTTTTTTTGAAATAGTTGGCATTCCTCGGGCTAGTTCTTAAGACAAAAACAAGTTTTGATCTACGTATTAATATATTCATACTGTTTTTATATGTTTTCGTCAGGATTTGACAGGCAAGATTTCAAAAATTCTCTTGTCTCGTACTTTCAGGTGAACATATATACTAGAGAGAATATTAAACCCCGCGAGGAAAGAAAGGCGAAATTTAACATGTTAATTTTCGCATTTGCGAGACTCAAAATAAACTGTCTCATGTCTCGTGTTAAACACTCGCAAGAAAATATAGGCGGTAAAATGTCGCGATCGCCCATTCTGCACGACGAAAAAGTAATTTAAGAAAATTCAGAAAACTTTGACTTTTTTGGTATAAAAAGTATAAAATTTTTCAAAATTTAACAGACGACGGCAATAAAATTAAAATTCATTTACTGCACGTACTACAACAGACTTACAGTTCAACAGTTCAAACTATGACTTTTTGCCGTAGAAGAATGCTTCACACTCCTCAACACATTTGATAAAATCACTGCATTTCATATTTTAAAAATTGTGCCCCATTAAAATGCTCAGAACGTCAACAATAGACTTCAGAAAGTGCTTATAATGCCAGTAGGCGTTATAGCATGTGAGCGTTGCTTAAATAACTGTGTAATGCTCTGTCTATTTGAGCTTATTTATCGTCGGTACCAGTTGCCCATATGAAGATGCCTCATTTAAATAAATACTCAGAACGTCAACAACATACTTCAGGGTGTTCTTTTCCATGCTCAGCGCATAGCACTGATAAGTGAATATAATGGACACTGGAAATGTAAGTGTTGTAAAATTTGAAATTGTTATGTTGTTCCCTTTTTAATATTTTTCTCTTTTAAGCTCTATTTACGATGCTTTATTTTCTAAAATTAGATGATCGTAGTTGAGTTCTCAAATATTACATATTGTATTCGTTATATCCTGTGCATTTAAAGACATATTATTATATATTGTAATAAAATTACTTGCTTTCTTTACACTTTGACAATATGCCCTTATATGGACAGAAACATTAAAGCAAGAGGGCAACAATCAGTATCGCAAGTAATATTGCATCAAGATGTGATCACATGTACAATTCAATTATTGGGCATAACGCATTTGATGTTGTTTTTAAGGGGCCAACTTGTTACCATTACTGGTGATGTGTCTCGACAGAATAATCTTTCATAGATAAATTAGTTCTAGCGAAACAAGCGAAATTTTAGTAAAGATTAAGCACTACATGCCATATCCTATTTTGAGTCTCGCGAGAATTAAAGTAACGCATGCAAAAATTCCAATATAAAATTTTGCCTGACTTTCTTGTATGGTTTTAAATTTTTGCCAATACTTGGCCCGAACGGAACTCCATAGTAATTCTACTGATAAATAGTCTTCAACTAATTAGATCTAGAGAAATTTTAGTAAAAGCCTCGCGAGTAATTAACACGAGACATGCGATATTTTATGTTGAGTGCCTTAATGATTAAATTTGACACGTGCGAAAATTTAAATATTAAATGACCGACGACACGGGAAAAGGGGCACTCGGACATCTGTTTTACTAAATAAAAAATCTTAATTGAAGACCAGCACAAAACGACAAATTTTGCATCCATTTCGAAAACAGTGTTGAAGAAAAATAATTATAGCCTGTTATAGCCTGAATATAACCTATCATAGAAATGTATATTTCATATCAAATTTCTTGATAACCATTGACAACAATTTTTAGAGACAGTCCTTTCTTATGTGAAAATCATATTGTAGTAGACCCATATTTTTAGTAGTTCGTGTTTAATGTTATTTTATTTATTCATAGTGCAAGGGAAGCAATCATTATTATATTTCAAGGGAGACTATTCTTCTGGTCTTAATAGTATTGCTTGTTTGGTTTATCTTTCCCTTGTTCATTCATCGATTTCGGCGGGAAATCCGTGTTATTTGACTGGTTTATGCAATCAGCTGATTGTGACTTTTTCTTGACAAGACTGAGTTGTTGTTTCCACCTTGAAGAAGACAGTCATGTATTGTTTGTACTCGGGTGTGCTTTAGAGTTTATCAACTCTCTTGTTCAGTATTTTAAGTAAGGAGGTTTTTTTATAGGTTAGTATTAATTGTCCTCTGAATTGTTTGTCTCGTGAAATATCTTTTATCCGTTGTGTTTTGACTATTCTTTCTCGGTCGTTGGAGTGAAATGGCTATTGTGTTTTTATCAAGTATTCCGCAGAGCTGTCATTAATTTCTTCTACAAATTGCATGAATATCTGGTGGTTTGGCTATTGCAGCACATAATTAACAACACTGGTGTCAGAGATAGATGGAAAGTGTGAGAGGAATACAGTTCCACAAACTTGTGCATGTAAAGCAGTGAAGTACGTTAAGTTAAAACTAAGTTAAATGAAGCTAAGTTAAGAAAAGTAAAGTTGAATAAAGTAAATTTAATAAAGAAGGCAGTTTTGTTAAAATACTTGTTGATTCTACGTTTTTATAAACCTTGTATTGTTAATACATCTGATAATAATGTGATTTCATGAGATGTCCAATGCGAAATCATATGTAGATGTAATTGTATTATTCACATGAAAGGTTTCCAGGCTTAGTTTTGTATTTATCATGTTTATTTTATTTCAGATTTGTTTACCACCTTTACCATGTTTGCTTAGAAAAGATATGCTCAGACTTGTGAAAACTGTATACCATTATTATAGAGCAGTAATAAATTTGAAAGTAGCTGACAAGTACTTGAGTTAGTCATGGCATCCCTATTTCTTCAGTTTAAGCAAGGGGATAACAATATCACCTGCCTAAAACGCAACGTTGAATGATAACATTTGTAGTTTTGTAAAACTTTGAGATACATTAAAATGGTATAGACTTTACCATTGAAATAGCATATATTCAAATATATAAAAACTATCATATAAATTAACTGCCAATCAGAACTTAGATAGAATCTCATTCAAATCTGGATATGTGACGTTATTTTAAAGAACATCAATTTTGCGCGTCATGTTCCTCTTCAGCATGATAGAATATCGTATCGGCTCTATGCAGGAACCTGAAATTTTCAGACAATAATCATTGTCATAGTCATGAGTATCATTCGCTCAAAATTAGTTATAAGGTCAATTTCTGACTTTTATATAGACAAAGAAAATTCCAGAAGCAACATAATCTAGATAATTCCTGAAAAACCAAAACAAATCTCCAATCCTTTAAATATAGCCACGGTGAGATATTTATGAGAGTATCTAAAAACTAGGCCACTGATCAGTTCCAAAACTAGAATTGTAAACAAACTATTATCACACGAACACATAACACTTCCCCTCTTCAAAGATAGAAATATGAATGATATGAATATTTTTAACACAAAATTTACAGTAACATTGATATCAAAGAGAATTGTTAAACAAACAAATATGTATATTAATCCATAACAAGTATCAAAGTTCTACAAAACAAATAGCATGCAACTTCTTGATGTTTGAACACAATATTCAACATACATGAATAAATTTTAGATGCGTGAGAGTGCACCAAGTATCAAATTCTCTTTACCTTTGATACATTTACTTCGGTATTGTATTTTTGTAGAAAAAAAACTCCACCTCAATGATTTTTGTTTTAAGTTTATGTGAGAAAGTGAGGGGGTTATGATCACTGAAGACAGTAATGTGTAATGGTGAGGAAGTAAGATAAACTTTAAAATAAATAGCAAGAATAAGGACAAGACACTCTTTTCTATAGTAGAGTAATGTTTCTGATGTTCATTAAACCTTTTAGAAAGTAACAAACAGGATGATCTACTCCATTGTTGTCTTCTTGTTATAATACACTTCCTGAACCAGCGTCACTAGCATCTTCAGCTAGATTGATTTTTTTTTAAATCTGGTGCCAAGAGAACTGGTGCACACTTTAGTATGGCTTTAAGTTTTTCAAATGCAACTTGACACTGATAATTCCCAATAAATTTATTTCTTTTATTAAGAAGATTTGTTAAAGGTTCTGCAAGAACTGAATGGTTATTATAAAATTTTCGATAATACCCAGCCATACCAAAAAATCGCATCAGCTGTCTTTTTCAAGTAGGCACGGGAAATTCAGAGATAGCTTTGACTTTAGCTTCTACTGGTTTTACTTGACCCTGTCCCACAACATGTCCTAAAATGTTAAAGTTGCATGACAAAAAAATTCACTGTTTGCAAAATTAACGGTTAACTTAGCAGATGTTAAACGATCGAAGAAAGATCTAATAATCTGAAGATGTTCACTCCATTCGTCTGCGTAGATGATAACATCATCAATGTACGCGTCACATCCATGAAGACCTGATAAAACCTGGTTGACAAGCCTCTGAAATGTCGCTGGCGAGTTCTTCATTCCAAATGGCATAACTTTATATTGATATAATCCACCTGATGTAATAAAGGCTGATATTTCTTTAGCCCTGTCAGTAAGAGGAACTTGCCAAAATCCTTTTAGAAAATCAAACTTTGTTACATATTTTGATTTGCCAATTTTGTCAATACAGTCGTCAGTTCGTGGTATACGAAAGGAATCTGTTTTAGTTACAGAGTTCACTTTACGATAATCAGTACACATTCTGTATGTTTCATTTTATTTAGGCACAAGAATACATGGAGACCTGCAATTGCTTGTGTTTGGTTCAATTAAGTCATTGTCTAACAGATATTTAACTTCTTCTTTTAGATATTGTTGTTTCACCGGATTCGTTGTATAAGGGTGTTGTTTTATTCGTTCTGAACGTTCAAGTATAACATCATGGTAAATTTTATCAGTCCATGTGGGACTTTCTTTTCAATAGTATAAGGGCCAAAATATCTGGCTTGTAAAGGCCTTCCAGGTACAGGTAAAAGAGCAAGAACTTTATCACAAGGTTTAAAACTTCTTTCCTCAGCATTAATATCATATTTTGTTTTCATTTTACATTGAGCTGATTTCAGATTTGACCTAGCTGTCTCACAGGCATTTGACAATTTATTTCGAAAGTCAGAAACATACTGTAATAAATTAATGAAACATCATCTTCAGAGAGAAATTTCTCTTTAAGAAGTTTTAAGGGTCCTCTAACAAATAATAACTCAAAAGAACTGAATCCAAAAGATGCTTGAACAGATTCTTTGACAGCAAATAATAGTAAATGAATTCCTTCATCCTAATCTTTTTCAGTGTCAAAACAGTTTGACCTTATCATATTTTAAGCGATTGATGAAATCGCTCTAAAGCGCCTTGACTTACGGGATGATAAGCTGAAGACTTGTATTGCTTAATTTTAAGCTCATGCATGACCTGTTGAAAAATACCTGACATAAAATTTTACCCTTGATCAGAAGCGACATAATCATATAATCTAGATAATAATTCCTGAAAAAAAAACAAAAAAAATATCCAATTTTCTAAATATAGCAGCAATGACATAGTTATGGAAGTATTCAAAAACTAGGCCACTGATCAGTTCCAAAAGTAGAACTGTAAACATGTTAATATCACATGTACACATAACAATGTATACATGATTAAGTTGTAGTTTAAATATTCAGAGACATATGTCGCACTGATTCAGACATTTGAAGAAATCAGTTCTTATCAAAACAAATTTAAGAAAAAAAAGAAAGAAAAAAATGTGTTACCCTAAATATCAAATAAAAAAAAATAAAAACACACTATCTTGGGAAAATCTTTACAATGAATTGCCGTAATTGTTACAGAAATTATATATTTTTGTATTTGCTGATGAATACACATATATCATGATTCTTGGAAAAAGGCAATTATTCTGTATATAGAATGAATCAATGCAAAGATCTGATATCAGATATGTGGTCTATAATAAAAATAAACAGACCTAGTTTCCTCGACCCCTTGTCAAAATGTCACATTTCTTTAAAAAAATGTTTGAGATGTAAAGTTATATATAGATGCGTTTAAGATCAGTTAAGATAAAGGACTATCAACCTCCTATTCGACACAGAATTTACAACTCCGCCATTTTCTTTGAAGTGCATATTTTATTTTAAGAGTTCTAGCATACTTGAATAAATTAAATAGTCCGACCTATTTTATTGATCACGTCAGCACAACTTTATAAATAATCCAGTTATAAAATGTTGCATCAGACAGACTGAGTGTTGAGAAACTTAACATTTGTTCGATTTGTGCATCGTTTGAAACACCGGAATGTTTAAGGTAGGTGAATATCATTTTATCTTACTAAGATTATGTTGTCATAACCTATTGATGAACAGTTAACTAAATTTTTAAGAAACGGGGTTCAAATTAAATTTTTGGTATCAATTTTAGATGTGATAAATCTGTCTTAAATAGACAGTATAAATAGAAACAAAAGTGAATTAACTTAAAAAAAAATTTCAGTGCACTTAAGATTTTCTTGTATATCAAAACAGTATATACCTTAGTTAAAAGTTAAGAATATTTACAAGATGAGAGTTCTAATTTCCGAATATCCTATCAGTTTTGTACGTGACTGTTTCCTAATATATTTTTTTCTTTTTTATCGTATTTTTGAATAGAATTTTGTATTTTGTTGATTGGCAGGCTAAGAGGTTTTTACAAATATGTATAACTACATCGTCGCTATCGTTATTGGTATTTGTTGTCCTAACAACCTTGTCGTCAGTTAACGATCACACTTACAGACATGATTTTAAAAAAAGTACAAAGAGAGGCAAACCTATATTCAACCCGGAAGATAACCACGAATCCGAAGCGAATTCCCAAGAATATATGTCCAAAACTGAAAATCGCCAACAGGTAAACATCAAAGAAAACCTGACCGAAAGTTCAAAGACAACTTTAGGGAAAAGCTTTGAGACATATTCGAAACTGAAAACAATTTTTGAATCAAGGGTGCCTGTTGAATCTGTTAACTGCCGGTCGATTTTTGAGGGTAAGGAATCTGAGATATACAAAGCAAAGGAAACTTCTAGATGGATTTCTAAATATGAAATATATCCAAAGGAGTTCATAGACATGACAAAGGACTGTCCTAAATTTATCAGAGAGAGGGGGTACATCACAAGTTCATTGACGGAAGAAGAGCAAAATTTTTCAATAGCTTACAGCATATTAATGTTTGACTATGTGGAGCAAACAGAAAGACTTCTAAGAGCTATTTATAGGCCACAAAATATTTACTGCATCCACGTTGATGCTAAAGCAAGTGATGAAATTTTTGAAGCAGTTTCAGGAATTGCAAACTGCTTTGAAAACGTGTTCACGAGTCAACGAATTCAAGTAACTTGGGGTACACATTCAGTGTTAATGCCAGAAATAATATGTTTGCAGGAGTTATGGAACAAAAGTAAAAAATGGAAATATTTCATAAATCTTACGGGACAAGAATTTCCCCTGAAAACGAACAAGGATATTGTGCGAATTCTAGATGCATACAACGGATCAAATGACGTGCATTACACAACACAGTATGTCTTTCATGATTTTGTGTTATGTCTATTTATGATCTTGTTCTTATGTCTATTTATGAACTTTTTATGTCTGTAAACTGTCTTGAACTTGTTTTATGTTTATTATTTAAATTGTCATATGTCTCTTTGAATTTGTTTTATGTGGATTTATAAACTTGTTAAATGTCTTTTTGATTTTGTTGTATGGCTGTTGATGAACCTTTTTATGTCTACATTTGAATTTGCGTATTTCTATTTATGAACTTGTTTTATGTCTTTTGATGAACTTGTTTTATGTTCATTTATGAATTTTGTTTTATGCCTTTTATGAACTTGTTTTTTATGTTTGTATGAATTTTGTTTCATGCCTATTTATGAAGTTGTTTTTTTTTTGACTGAGTGAATTTTTTTACGCCTATTTATGAACTTGTTTTTATGTCTGTATGAGTTTTGTTTCATGCCTATTTATGAACTTGTTTTTATGTCTGTATGAATTTTTTATGCTTTTTTCTGAACTTGTTTTTTGTCTGTTTGAATTTGTTTAATGTCTATTTGCAATCTTGTTTTTATTTATTTATGTATTTGTCTTATGTCTGTATAAATTTGTTTATGTTTATGAGCTTGTTTTATATCGGTTTATGTATTTGTTTTATGTCTATTTATAAATTGTTTTATGTCTTTATGAATTTGTTTTATGTCTGTTTATAAATTTGTTTTTATGTTTTTTATGAATTTGTTTTTATGTTTTTTATAAATTTGTTTTATGTCTATTTATGAACTTGTTTTATGTCTATCAGAACGACTTTTCTTTTTAATTATTCCAGTAAAAATGGCTTTTATTTTTGAACATTAAAGAATACAGTGTTAGCAAAGATGATGAATCAAGGTTTTGAGGCATAGAAATTTTGAACGCGCATCTTTTTGATGTTGCTTGCAACAAAACATGTTTAGTTTTTATATGCAGATATTAAGTAGAACCCTTTTCTTTTTTAAACGTTTTTTGGTTTGTTTTTATTATTATTATTATTATTATTATTATTATTATTGTCATGATTATTATTATATAGATTACTATTAAAGCTATTTCAGCTTTTTAAAATCACTCTATACAAGATATTGAATCATTTGCTTTAGAGAAGAACCAACAACGTTCAGTGTTAGTTGATCCCTGGCATTTTAGGTACAGGTGTCTTTCCAAAGCCATGATTTGAACCGTACCTTTAAATCCCCACTCGAGGGGCGACAGCTCTAACCATTGAACAATCGAGGCTTATTTAAACACAATCTATCACAAACGTCCAGGTATATTTTCAGATCTGGTGTGTTAAAGAACAGACTTAAAGGTGCAGGAAAACCACCACATGGTATAGTTCCCATGAAAGGATCTGTCCATATCGCCGTTAGCAGAGATTTTGTGGACTTTGTTCTCCATGATCATAGAGCTCGTGACTTCCTGCATTGGGCAAGTCACACTAAACATTCTTCGGAAGTCTTCTTTTCATCTTTACATGGAAATCGTTTCTTAAATGTACCAGGCTCAAGCGGAGGTTCGTATATAAACTTCTTAATTTATTTTACTCTCCATATGTTTTTTTAAACAATTCGAAGAGCTGCATCAAGCATATGAAGTAGAATTTTATATCTTATATTTGTTTCTTGGAATGAAAAGTCAAAATTAGAGAGAGAGGTGTAAGAGTAAATACTGCTTTATGGCGAGTAAATGATAATAACTAAACAATGTACATTTTATGCGATTTTGTATTTTATATCATCAGTTCTCTGAATAATATGGGAAAAATGCTGCTTTGGTTTTTTGGTAATTATGAAAAAGATGTGTCCATATATTAAGGCATATAGACAATCAATTGTATATAGAAATCAACAAAGATTTCACTTGTTTGTTATAAATACTAGTACCTTTGTTCATTTGACAACTGTTTACGTTTTGTTCAGTGTGGAGTCATCTCTCTGCTATCACATTTAAGGCTCCATTGGAGGTCTTCTAACACAACAGCAAAACTGATTCTGCCTGTATAGCTGGCATCTTTTGTATTAAGTCTGAGATTCAATGATTTTTTTTACTTTTTGCATTGAAAAGGTATATAATTATATTTTTTTTTAAAAAGGAATTTCATGTTTTGCTTTAACTCACCTATATATCCAGCTCTCCAATTAATTTAGAAATTTAACTCCTTTGCATTTATATCTTGCAGATCACCATACATACTACTTCCGTAGTGCTACACGGTACAAAAAATGGGGTGGCCCTTGCGAGGGAAAGATCGTACGAAAAATCTGCATCTTTGGCATAGGAGATTTGCCTGAAATGACTTCTCGTCCAGAACTTTTTGCGAACAAGTTCCTTACGGATTACTTTCCCCTTGCACTTGACTGTTTAGAGGATTTAATGTTCAATCGAACAAGAGATCAATATGAAAATGAACTTGAAATAGATGCCAGTAGATACAAAAATGGTGGATATCTTACATAAGCAAATAGCCTTTTTTTCAAAGCGGTTTTTGAAAAATTTATATAAGAACATCTCTATTACCGGAATTTTAAAGACTACTAAGAAACATTTAAGGTTAACTTTCTTTCATTCAATAAAGCATAACGACATCATTGCTATAGACTTTTCGTTAAAAGCCCAAAGTGGCTGAATATAAAGATTGTAACTAAAATTTAGAATAAAAGAGTATATATAGAATAATATTTTTATGATCTCATTCTTGTAGCTAGGTGATTTTGTTTTAATGTTTGTTTCACGTAATGTGGCTTTACAAAACGAACAAACAGTAGAGCTATATGAGAGCTTTTTCAGAAACATGTATAAGCAAGAAAAGAAACACACCCTAAGTAATGCTATTAGCATGAGAGGTATAGCTCAAGATATGAGGAAAAGATACGAGGACAGTGTTTTATTGAAAGCAGACGCCTTTTTGTATTTCTACGGAATCTCATTCAGGCCACTTACAATATCGCCTATTTGTCAGTCGAGATTCAAAAAAATCTCTTGTCTAGCCCTTTCAGGTGAACATATTGTACCCCCACCTATTTCTGTAAACTCATTCACTTCCATTTTATTCACAAATTTAGACATTTACTATTTCTCTATGGTTGTATTTGTTTGCAATATACTTTAATATTATCATTCGATTGTGAATTGTACATATATCGATATTTAAGTCCATAGTTTTAACAACTTTGTAACTCTTGCATTGTCGTTTCTATAAACGCTGCCATATTGTGTCATACAATTTGGCACTTCCGGTTTAACGGTGGTACGTAATAATTATCATGTAAACACTCTTATGGGTATAAATAGCCCCAATTTTTGAACTCATCGTCTTTTGTGAATTGCTCTTCAGAGATTGATATATCTTGAAATTCTCAGATAGAAAAGGTGTTTTTTAAGATTATGATAATGCAGGTAAATTTCGTTCGTTATACTTAATAAACTCTGACTTCCGCTATAATAAGTAAAATAACCTTGAACTTTTGACAGGTTTTGTTTACATTATACATTGAACTGAAACCGGCCTAACAGAAATGGAGTTAGAAGTGCAGATTTTTATTACAAATAAATTGATAAAACTTTTTGATAGGAAAAAGTAAGTAGGTATTTTTAGACATTTTATCTGCCTCAAAAACTGGGTGATCTCACAAATTCTGAAAATGGAGCTAGGAGTGATTTTTTTAGAAGTGCAGTTGTTTAATATGACAAAAGAAATTAATATTATAAGCAGTTCTTTGAAAGAGATACATGATCAGATGCAGTTCAGAATGGATAGTTTTGAAACTGACATGTGCCATATGCATTCTAGACTGACAGAACTCAGAAATACAGTCTACACACGGGTGCAATATAAAAATAACCGACATTAGTGAAAACTTGACTCAGTTTAACCTGGTCTAAGAAATTAACAGATGGTCATATAAGGCTAAGTCATAATATTTAGCAAGTATTCTGACAGGAAATGCTAGATCCCTCCTTAGTGAACCAAAAGAGACACAAAAGAGAGATTTTAACAGCTTCGTAGAAATCTTCAGAGACAGATTTGGTGCAAAGGATACTTTTTTATGTCACAGGTGAAGTTTATCACAAGAGGCAAAGATCAGTCCTAACCTGAACTAGCATAAATATAAGAAAAATAACAATACAAGCATATCCAGATGCAACATTAGAACTAATTGAGATTTTGTCTCTTGACCATTTTATTGACAGTATAGATGATTTTGATATAAGGTTAAGACTAAGAGAAAGTTGTCTGAAATCCATGTCTGAGACCAAAACAATAGCTTTTAGGTTAGAAACATAAGTTAGCTGCCAAGCAGAGAATGCAACCAGTCAATGCTAGTTCACATCATCAAGAAAAAACTTAAATTTCTCTTGATTTGATACTAGAGAAACTAGAAAGCTTATCAGAAAGAGTTGATAAGTTAGATCCAATAAAAGTGAAAACAATTTCATAGAGAACCAGAATGACAGATTATTCAATGGTCAAAATCAAAAAAAATTACCGTAGGCCTAATAGTAGAGATGGTTTCTACAAGAATAAGAATAGAAGCAATTCAAATCTGAGACCATGGACAAATGATGAAAGAAACACAAGATACAGTAAGCAGAATAACAATGGTACAAATAATGTGAATTCGGGAAACGGGAAAAGATTATGTTGGGGGGCCGCGATCAGACCAAACCAACAGTAAGGTCCAAACTGATTCAATTAAATAGCCAAGGAAATGGATATTACTATGATACTTTGATAAATGGTATTCTAGAGTCTTGTTTATGTGATTCAGATGCAAAAGTTTCAATTATTAGTAATAAATTGCTTGAAACTTGGACTGATAAATTTAAACCAGAAATAGTTTCAGTAAAAATGTTACTGGAGAAGCAAACCTTTCTTAGGTAAAGCTTCAATGAACATTAATCTTTGTGGTCATTGTTTCCAACATGAAATTTTAATATCTTTTATTGTTCAAGATGCTACTTTGTGTATTGATTTCATGAGGTCTAATAAATGTGATCTTATTATAAGTAAAAATTGTCTTTCAGTAAAGGGTGAAAACATTCCTTGTTGTATGAAATCTGACATGCAATTGCTAAAAATGTAGTTAAAAAACCTGATTCTGAGGTGGTTGTCTCAGCAAAATTACTTGACCACACAGATAGAAATAAGACTTATATAACTGAAGGGTTTGATACCTTCACTGAGAAAACTGGTTTATTACCTTCACTGAGAAAACTGGTTTATTGGTAGCAAAAGATGTTGTTGATGCAACGACAAGTTCTGTACCAGGTCAGAACTGCTTACTTCTCGGAATACCTGTCACACTGTATAAAAACACTATCACAGCAAAATTAGAACATGTGCAGATTGTAAAAAAGAAAATATTGCTTCCACAGATGTCCAAATTGGAAGGGATAACCAAAATAGGTTATCAGACCACTTGTGTGAGATGTTTAAGAAATCATTTGAGCACTTTAAAAGTTAATCAGAGGTTAAAGTTTTGAGAAAGTTTTTGATGAAACACCAAAATATATTTTCTAAAGATTCAGGAATTAAAGGTCATACATCTCTTGTTAAACTTACAACTGATACACAGAATGCTAAACTTGTAAAGATATATCCTTACACTACCCTCACCTTTCAAAAAACAAACTTTTTAAATACATGGTAAGATACTTTGTAATAGACACTCTTAGAGTAGTAAACAATTGTCATTTTCTTTCTTTCTTTCTCTCTTTTCGTCTTTTCTAACTGTTTCTTTCTTTCCTCATCAGTTTTCTTCTTTTTTTTCTTGTTTCTTTCTTTCTGTATTTATAACTGTTTCTTTCTTTCCTCATCAGTTTTCTTCTTTTTTTTGTTTCTTTCTTTCTGTCTTTACTTCTTTTCCACCTGTTTTTTTTTTTGTTCCTTAGTTTTCTTTTCTCTTCTTTCTTTCTTCATCTCTTGTCTTTTCTTCTATCTGTTTATTTCGTTCCTCCTGAGTTTTCTTCTTCTTTTCTTCTTTCTTCATCTCTTGTCTTTTCTTCTACCTGTTTCTTTCGTTCCTCCTGAGTTTTCTTCTACTTTTCTTCTTTCTTCATCTCTTGTCTTTTCTTCTTTTATAACTGTTTCTTTCTTTCCTCATCAGTTTTCTTCTTTTTTTTGTTTCTTTCTTTCTGTCTTTACTTCTTTTCCACCTGTTTTTTTTGTTCCTTAGTTTTCTTCTTCTCTTCTTTCTTTCTTCATCTCTTGTCTTTTCTTCTATCTGTTTATTTCGTTCCTCCTGAGTTTTCTTCTACTTTTCTTCTTTCTTCATCTCTTGTCTTTTCTTCTATCTGTTTATTTCGTTTCTCCTGAGTTTTCTTCTTCTTTTCTTCTTTCTTCATCTCTTGTCTTTTCTTCTATCTGTTTATTTCGTTCCTCCTGAGTTTTCTTCTACTTTTCTTCTTTCTTCATCTCTTGTCTTTTCTTCTATCTGTTTATTTCGTTCCTCCTGAGTTTTCTTCTACTTTTCTTCTTTCTTCATCTCTTGTCTTTTTTTCTACCTGTTTCTTTCGTTCCTCCTCGATTTTCTTCTACTTTCTTCTTTCTTCCTTTCTTCCTATCTTTTCTTCTCTTCTACATGTTTCTTTCGTTCCTCATCGTTCTGATGATAATTTTCCGGCCAGAAATATAATGATGAAAATGTTTAATCGCGTTTATAATGGCTAAAAGAAAGAGAAGAAAAGAGAAAAAGAAAGAAAGAAACAAGAAAGAAAGAAGAAAAACTGAAGAAGAATATAAGAGACAAGAAGAAGGAAAGAAAAGAGAGACAGGGGAAAGATATTGGAGACAAGAAAAAGAATTGAAATTGGACAGTGGAAGAAAAAACGGAGGAAAAGGAAAGGGGAAAAGAATAAAGGAGACATAATTGAAAAACCAATCAGAAAAAGAGGACTAAACAAAAATATAAATAAAACTGGGGACAACAAAATATATTAAATTCTATTATACAGAGCTTCGTTACCGCCTAGACAGTTACCCTCGAGCCAGATACTTCCGTCTGTACCGGCAACCAGTGTAAGATTCATCCAGTTTGATTGGCCGAAAGTGGTTGTACTGACCTATTTGAGATGTACTTGCCTAAATAAAAGAATAAATAGATTATAAACTGGTTCCGGTATTAAGACTTATAAAGGAAAAAGGAGAATAAAGAGGGAGAAAGTTTTTACATGAAAACAAGAAGAAAAGGGGGAAAATAGATCATTTATAGTTTATCAGTAAATGATTTACTTTTTGAAAAATATCTTAAATCTTATCTTTGCTGAACATCAAAGAAACTAATTTAGACCATAACAATATTCCGTTTATAAAATTACCTGTTAAATAAAATATTGGTTTACAATGACAAATAAGAACAGACGAAAGTAGTTTTCAGTGACGTCAGCGGGCGCGCGCTTGTATTCAGCGTGATATAAGGTAAAGGATATATCACGGTCAATTCCCTCTTTATTTATTACCGGCGAATTTCGGATAATGTTAGAATAAAAGTTTATAGAAATGGAAGAAATAGAGTTTCCTGTAGTGTATCTTGTGGCGTCTCAAATTTTGCAAGATTAACCAAAAATATATAATTATGATTAACAAACAGAGAAAAATCCTATTTGTGGAAAGGCTTAGTCTCAAGCTAATTTAATGAGGTGTATAAAACTATGCGTGTTTTCGTCACAGACCCCACACATTGCCCGTGCTACTTGAGCTGTTCTGTTGGCCATCACTCATATTATGAAATTTATTTTAACAGTGTATATAATTATAAACAAATTTGTTGAACAGTGACAGCATAAATGTCGTAAAACCCCAAAGATATTCTTGCTTCTTTATGAAGAAGGAAGCAGGTCTTAAAGACATTTTTGCACTGAGTACATTTACGATACGAGACAGTTGCTTCCAAGTTTGTTTTATATCTACTATTACTCTTCTGACAATAAATGTCATTTTCCAGAAATCTTCATTTTCCCAGAACTCTTCATTTTC
Organism: Cyclina sinensis; assembly: GCA_012932295.1. Lineage (NCBI taxonomy): Eukaryota > Metazoa > Mollusca > Bivalvia > Venerida > Veneridae > Cyclina > Cyclina sinensis. Next base: position 13,240,746 of record JAAONU010000010.1, read on the forward strand.
CCAGAATTCCTCGAAATGCTGCTTCTCTTTTCTTTCTACTCTGAAATAATAAACAAAATAATTAACAAATGTTTTTTCTTTAACTTTAACTTATATCTACTTTAATTCCTGTATGTGTGATATATGAATTTTAAGGTAAGAGACTGATTCCAGAGAATGGTTTCTGTTTAAAAAAATACTTTTCTTAACCAAAAAAGTTTATCCAAAAAGGGTAGTATGTCTTGCACTGATATTGTTAAGAAAATTGAATTGTCAAGAATTTGTTATTTTACACTTAAAAGTCATGTTTTCTCATACATTTCAAAAAAATGAGAAACTTATGACCACGATTTTATTAATGAGTTTTCACAGGCATTTACTTTTGAAATAATGAAATAATGTTTAGCGACTCCTTACCTCCACTTGAGATTTTGAAACAGAGCTAGAAATCGGTACTGTATAAAAACTAGATCTATCAATGTTTGTGATAAATACCCCTTATTAACGCCTTGAGAAATTTTGGAAAACCTCAAGTAAAATCTAATTAATGGATCACAAAAATGTCAGTTAAACAGACTGAAATACTCAGGAGATTTTCAACCCAGAGAAATCTCTCCTTTATAATTACAATATATTTTTGTGTGTGTTTTCTTTTCTTTGAACATTGCACATAAAGATATAGAACCGTACAAGACACAAATAATACATATTAATTTCAAATGTGGCCTTCTGAACAGCAACAACCAAATATGAATTACACGACTACATAATTTAACTGATATTGCGCTCATTTTATAACTGAATTGTAAAAATTGATATGAGATTTTTTGACTCACTATCTGTGCTGAGGTTAAGACTTGTGCAAATGCATGACAACTTTCTAGCCCAGAGAACATATGGACGACCTTTAATTGTGACCTTTGACCTTTCAAATAGGCGCCCGGTAGTTGAACGCGACGCATCGTCTCTATACGAGTAATTATTGTGCTAAGATATTTGAGTATCCTGCATTCCATGGTGAAGTTTGATCCCGGACTCATCATTACCTTATATAGTGAAATAAGAGCCCAGAGAGGTTTGGGGAAGACAAACTGACCGAATGTCCACCCGTTCGCCCGACCGACTGACGCACATAGTGATTCCAGTATAACCCACCCATTCCCAGTACCAGTTAGTAGTGGGGACATAAAAATACTCACAGGAATACAACTGGATCCAGGAAACGGGTACAATCGACACTTATTATCACAGTAGTTTTGGCATAACACTCTGAAGGTAGGGTCATTACATATACACATTTCCGATTGCAACATTTGACAGATTTGATCGTTCGCAACTGGGTCTCCGCAGCTGTTTAATTGTATTGGAACAGGATTTTCTGAAGTTTCAGAATAAAAACATTAACAACTCATTTTTCATATCATATTTTCATTATCATTATTATCTTTAAAATCAGTTCGCTGAATTTCTTATAAATTACAGAAAAGGTCGACCTATCGATATGACTTTATAAGCATCAACGAGTGTTGAAAATTTGTGTAAATTTTAGTTGCATCAAGTTAATGGAACATGGCACATACATTACAAACACATTACAACTTTCCAAAGATGGCCAGGTAGAATCATTGAATCAATCTTACTCATTGTTTTTAATACATGTTAATTTCTTTACGTAACTGGTAGTGTTGAAGAAAGCACAATACAAAAATTGACAACCAGTGCATGGCTAAATGCCTAGAGTTGGTATACAAAGTAAACGTACGACTGCATCTCCCACATGTTAGTCTGCAATATTGAACAGCATAGTCTTCACGTGAACAAAAGAGTTGTCGAGCTTCTAGTGAGGAACAGTTCAGGTAGTCCCAACATGTGTCTACGGTTTAAAAGATGTAGCGTATATATGAAAGCAAATTCAGAACCCACGCTACATAATATGTATGTAAAAACTCATAACTCTAAACGAACATTGCTTTAAACAAGTTTAACTTGCAATAATGAAGAAATACAAAACAAAAAGTAAACGAGAAACCTTTTCAAAAAGCTATGGTGACAGTGAGACAGACACAATTGTGTACCGTTTTTGCACAGCTGAGCCAGTTGACTTATACTCTTTTTGCAAACAAATAAATATAAAATAAAGGCCATTCGATCAGAATGAAAGCAATATTGGTATTTTATTTAAAAAAATTGTAATTGAAAAAAATCTGTATATCACTGTAGTCTCAATCAGACGGTCAATGTCATAAGCGTAGCACCATGTATTACAACTCTGTCAAGAATATATTATAAGTATTATAGAACCATAACTGTCAATATAAGGTATCAAATGCCCCCGAAAGAAGACTCGACCTCAAAGCAATAATATACAAAGATGAAAAGAATTCGGTCCCTAGCACCCCATCCCCATATGTAAACAGCAACACAGTCGTTCGAATCAGATGTTTAATCAAGATCCAGTACCGTAAGGCGTATCTGGAATTTCATAGCCAGGGGTGCTTTCAGCCTTATCTGGGCGTCGGTAATTTTATTGAATTAAACCAAAGACAAAATGATTCGTATATACCACTAGATACATAGAGGAAGAAAGGAAGTTTTGCATAGATATAAGCTTCATACCTACGTAAGCTTTTGTTTTTATAGTCTATACCCAGTCTGCATAATATATTTTTTACTTTGCATGTATTGTGAAATTCAGCAAGCCAAACAGCCAAATGGAAAGGAAGATCTATTATAACCTTATTTCAAAATTTCGATCACAAGAGGCCGTGATACTATGCATTCTTTTTTAGTTACCAGTGAAAAAGGTGTGTATACATGATTGGTAATTTTGCTAAATTTACTTTTTTTACTAATTATCTAACTGTTAATTGCATATGTTGCCCCTTAACGTGTCCACCCCCCTGAATTTACAAGGTCATAGATTTTCAGGGTCTCATATTTATAATCAGTTCAGTTTCAGTTTTTATTAAGCAAATCGGCCATTGTTTGCCTTTAGCCATTCACATAGAAATACAACAAATATGGCCAAGACATAAGCCAGAAGTATTAACAAAAATCCTAATTACAAACAAACAAAAAAAGAAATACACCTGTATCAAGTCTAAGAAGCAGGTAAATTGACAAGGGTCGCGGTTCGTTTTTTAACAGCTTCATATATATATTTTGCTACATTCAAAATAGTTTTTTTATTTGTAGAACTCAAAAGTGCAACAAATGTGTATATGTTAGGCCAAGAAATAATTCCTAAATATTTTCTTCTAATATCTGAGTAATAAGGACAACATAATAAAAATGATATTCTGATTCTAACCTATAATATTGACAGAATTTACAACTGCGCATGTCTCGAGCAATACCAGAAAATCTACCCGTTTCTATTTCCAAATCAAGAGAACAAAGCCGAAAACGTGTCAATTTGTTTCTTATTGCATTATTTGATATTATATCAAGGTACTTTTCGTATTCAAAATTATGTTTATATTTCATTATGTTTATACTTCAAGATGTCATTAATTGAGCTTGCCAGTTTTGAATATATTGATCTCTTAGCCGTTGTTAAATCAAAGGAAAATAATTTACATCTTGATTAAAGTCAGTCCAGATATAGCTTAGACCTAAAGAATCTAGCAAGTATTTTATCTTTAGTGCCCAGCAATTGTTGTCATTACTAAAACACTGTTCTATAAATGTTCTGTATATAGGTACAGGGTGTTCGTTTGACCCGAGGTCTCGGGTCTTGACCCGTGAAAATTCTCAAATTCACTCATTTGACCCGTCATAAAATCAGCCCGCGAGTCATATTTGACTCGTGAGAAATATCCACGGCTGCATGAAGACTTTGCTTGTTGTCAATCAATGTCAATAAATGTTGTTGCTAAAGAGACTTGAAAAGGATTTTTTTCCGCATACAGGTAAAGTAGGCGGGGCGAATTTTCCACACTGAAGTGGTTTCAGCCAATCAGCGGTCAACATGCACATGGTCATAATCTGAGAGCGAGAAGTTATAGAAAAAAATCGATACCAAAGTCAGACATGAAATACAATTAACAGTGTTACTTTTGGCCAAAATTTTTGCGACATTTGACCCCTTTCCCCACCTGTCGGAGTATATATTTTTCCCCGAGAAACGGCAAAAAAATCCTCATCGGCAAGAGAAAAAAATATGCGAAATTTTGATGGTTGATAGCATTACTTTTGACTGCCTATGCACTCAGTTATGCCTCACGATATTTACTTTACGTTTTATGTGAATAACAGCAAATAGTAAGTTCATAAAACATGAAGCAGCGAGTAAAAATCTCGGATAAATTCCGTTTGTCATATATTTCCGCGACATCGTCGTATTTTAGTCTTTATAGAAAACAGAGTCTTTGAGACCCTTTACAAGGCAAACTTACAACATACAGTTAATTTATTAAGATCAGTGGTCATAATTTGATTATAAGTACCAATTTGCATCTAAGAAAATTTAATCATACAAAGTCTTAACTCTGCATAATTTCTAACCTGCCTTAAATAGTCAGTATTGACATTGGCCAGTAATAAGTTGAAACCTAAATCAGGAAAAAACAAGGCTAGGGCCTTGTTCACATGCAGTTACAATTTTTTTTTTTTTTTTTTTTTTTTTTTTTTTTGTTTTTGGTGAGGAATACTAGTGATAGTCATAATGATAGTGCCAATTGGCCCACCAAATGGGCACTGACCCCCTTCCCCAAAAACTGTAAAAAAAACCCACAGATTAATGAGGTGTTATAAACATTGTTTTAACCTGAATTTAAAGAGGTTTGTAAATATTACTTTGACCCTTGAAAATTTCAGTTTGACCCTTGAAAGTTTTATCTGATGGGTCATTGACCCTTGAGTTTCAGAGTCTACCGAACACCCTGTAGGTAAATTTTGAATTTTCATTATCTTTATCCAAACTTTAAGGGCCCTTTCTTTACAAATATTCGATACAGGGTATCTACCTAATTCGCCAATAACTGCCAAATTTGATGTTTGTTGACGTACACCTAGTATGTTCTTGCAAAATTTTATGTGTAATTTATCAACCTCTTTAATATCGTAAATCCCCCAGACTTCTGCGCAGTACAATAATGATTATTGGAACTACTATGGTGTCAAATAAATGTAGCTTTATCTTTATATCTAGAGATACTCTACTAACAATTGAGAATAAACCATTATAGGCCTTTAGTGCCTGTTCTGATAAGGATTTCACAATATTTTTAATGTTACCCGTGTACAAAAATGTTGCGCCTAAATAACAAAATTGATCAACAACCTCAATTTTCTCATTATCAATAAACCACTCAATCCATTGATTTTGTTGTCTTTTTTCAAAAATACATATTTTTGTTTTTTCACATTTATTTTCAGTCCCCATTTTTCTGAGTATAAATATAATGCATTTAATTGTGTTTGTAAGCTAACTGGATTAGTCGTGAATAGTACAATATCATCTGCAGACAAGAGCATAAACATGTTGTCAATGAGTTGTTCTGAGTCATTTTTATTTAAGTTACTAAAATTAATACTTTCAGATATATCATTTACAAACAGAACTAAAAGTAAGGGTGAGAGTGGCTCCCCTTGTTTCAAACCAAGTGTAACATCGAAGAACTCGGAAGTTTTCATATCTAATTTGATACAAGATTTAATAAGAATAATAAGAATAATATTTATTGATTATATTTCATATATGTCATATTGTTTGAAAAAATATCTAAGAACAGAATTTTAATTGGCCAGTCCGCAAAGTTAGTTAAGGGTAAAGAGCACAGGACTTGTCCTATTGATTCACGTAAGGAGATGGACGATCTTGTATCTAACATTAAGTATAATGGTCTTTCATCTGTGATTTTTTGCAAATTGTGGGAAATAATAATTTAACAAATAGGTAAAGTGATCTTGTGAGAGATCTTGTATCTTAACGTAAATTCCATAAAAATAATTGTCTTATTATCTATTACAACCTCCCAAGGTGTGGCATTTTGTCAGTTTAAAAAAATCCAAGGAGGATTTGAAAATTTAGTTGTTATATCTAGAGATCAACACATGCGATCATCCACTTGCCTTTTAGTGACAGAAAATTTTATTTGTTTTTTAGTCTGTCAATATGAGCCTTTCAAGTGTTTTTGGGATCGAGCTGTTATCCCCGTGATTTATTTCTTTTCCGTTTGGACGCGGAGTAATATATTTTTTATCTGAACCTGGAGATCCATTGACCGTACTTTTGTTTTTATTTCCCTTGTCCCTCAAACTTCCGAAATAATATTAAAATATATTTGTTTCATTTGGTTAATTTATTTAATTATTAAAATTTTCTGAACTGGAAAATACCAGACAAAGGGATTCGCACAGGCAAAGTTGTAATATATATCGCATAGTCAGCTGTTGTTGAATTTATTACCTAGTATTTAATTACACTTAGGCTCCATTCCTTGTAGAAACAAAATTCATCTCAGACAAACAGGCATTTTGCTTATTCTAAAGCATTTGTTACCATTTACTCACTTATGCATCACCAGTATGAGACATTGAAGAATGAACCACTGGCGTACAAATATGTGGGGTTTTTTTTAATTTGTGAGAGCAGAACTTCAGTCATAAAAGGTCATCGTTACAAAAAAGCCCCACGTCTTCAGTTTTGTTTTTGATGCTGAAAGCTTACATTAAAGGTAAACACGTTTAAAAATCAATGGTATTAATTGTAAACCTCCGCTACATTGCATTTTTGTTATTGTTATCTTAACCACTGGTTATCGTAGATTCCATGTTATTATACATTATGTTTTAGTCGAAAACTCGTAGGCAACAGTTGTGTGAACTCTAAGGGATTATGGAAAGCAAAATACGCACTTAGGCGCAGCTAGACTATGTTTATCACCGTGATACAGATTTTGGCGATTTTTTTCCGTGTCATGTCAACATCTAAAACGGATGCCTTAACGTAGTCAGATGTTCAGATTCGAAAGTAAGCGCTTTTGAGTTTAAATAAATAGTATGTGATCCCACTCGGGGGACATTTGAATGGACTTGCTAGAGGGCCACGTAAGACTACTTCAAGCTTATTAAGGAAACTAATGTCAAAATGTAACAATTAAAATTTCTCATACATCTGATCTTTAGAAAGTGACCTCTGAGAGCTTTCTTTTAAAAAAGCAAGCAGACGATACCTAGATGGTGATTCAGTCTAATATATATAAATAGTTTTTTTCCTGATATAAGTAAAGAAGGGGTTTATTTGTTGTGACAGCAACCAACTTTTTCGAGACATTGAATTTAAGAGACATCTCTAAGAAAAGAAATTAGCCCTAAACTTAAACAGTACCCACAACGCTTGTTTCCTGGAGTTACCTCTTTGTGTAGAAAAAAGTTGCAAGACGGCAGATGAAAAAATTTCAAGATAACTCATTAATTCAAAACCTTCTGCTTAAAAAAGCTACAATAACAACATTTATCGATTTTGTCTGTCTTTAGTGAATAAGCTGATAGTAACTACAGTTGAGTAACTACAGTTCGCCTGTAGATCTGAAAAAAGTATAACCCGAAAAAAAGAAACATTCTTAACATTCCTACATTTGGTGTCGTTGAAGTCAGTTTCAAGTTTGCTACAGTAAAAAAGCTATGTCAAATCAGCAAGGTAGACCGACTAATTGCACAAGGCTGTTGAAATGTTTTATAATTTCATACCAAATAGACTTGAATGCAATATCAAACACAGTTATATTTTAAAATTGACTCACTGCAAAGGTTGCACGACTTCGGACACAATTCCCAGGCGGTGCTCTTTGATGCACAAACTACACTTAGAACTTCACTGATTTTGCAAGCAGTTGCAGTGGGGCGGTCACGGCAAGTACCTAAAGGAATTATTATGCTGTCTTTAAAACAAAAACGACAGGTAATATGGCTTTGTATTTGAGTACTAATTAAGACAACCAGACACCTTTTATCTGTGTCAGAGTATGATAGACTGACTTACAATGTTTTGTTATCGTTTTTTTCTAAGGCAAAACTTAGTCCAAAATAAATGGCAGTGGAAACGGTTCCTTTACTTTTAACAGAAGTTTTTCTTATTTATCAACCATAACATCAATAAACAACACGAATGAATGTCCCAGTTGCGTGAATGTGAAATGTGAACACCGCAGATAATTCAAACTAATTTCCTAGATCGACGAGTTCGAGTTATCTCAAGCTTTGTCAGATGTGACAACACTATCTTTTTCTTTCTATTATTCTTTCTTTCTTTCTTTCTTTAGTTGAGAAAAACTAAGGTAATCTTACCCTGGGGAGTGGAAGAACTGTTCATTGAAGACATTGTGGTAGTGAAAAACTCTGGTATACAAAAATAGAAGTTAAAATCTCTGGTATACAAGCTAGAAGTCAAAACAGTGTGCAAATTACATTATTTACCATGTTCATAATGTATACAGGTTCTATAATATTACGGTTCATTATAATTGCAAACATATAATGAACACGAACCATCTAAGCCTACAAACCTCATTGCGTATGTATTGGGTTACTTTAACGAATGTAAAACAGAACATATTACTCCGGAACAGCGAAAATACCTATTGCTTAAAAAGATTAAAATTGATAATCTAAGATAAGAAGATTTTAACGTAAAAATATCAGATGAGAGGAAAGGAAACATTTAAATGGCTCTCTTCTTTCCAAATCTATTGAAGACATTCGCATTGTAGACTTTTGCGATTGAAGTTATGGCTCCATCCTTGTCTTTTTTTAGTTTGGAAGAAGAGATGCTACTCTTGGACATCAAAAGTAGCCCCAAACGTCTTACAGAAAGTGAATTTTTATGTTTCTTCATACTCCTACCTGGACATATTGCAGGCGTGCATACTTCAATGTTGTATCTAACACCACCTAATTGGTCTTTACAGTCACTGTCCACAAATGTAGAACAGTTTCTGAACCGTCTTTGAAAGCACGAGTGTCTTTGTGAATCACATTGCCATTCGCTCCATGGCAACCAATACGCAACTTGTTTTGTAGTGAACGTCTTTGCTGGCGTCGTTGTTGTCGGCGACGTCGTTTTTGCTGTATCGAAGGAGTACTTGTTAATGGTTTCAAGATGAATTTTCAAATCGTCACATGCTTAACTTTGTTAGCGATTGAACATGTTGAAATTACCAAGAGTATGACGTAACTGGTTACATTAAATACAAAAAAAATGTATGCAAAAAGTATGCATAGTTCCCTTCTATTTTGGCACAGGAAGAGGCTTTATCTATTTGTGTCTATTTATTGTCTGCACTGGTTGTCAAAATAACCGACTCCCGTAGGAAAGGAGACACTTTTGTTCTTTTACATGTTCAGTACAAATAAATGGGAGCTCCGTCTAAAGTTTAGTCCAGAAATAAGAATTGCCATTAAAGGAGAAAAGGGTCGCATTCAAATCACGTGGACTGCTAGTCTCTATCTCTACAACTGGAACAATGAGCCAACCCGCACCACTCAGAAATAAGAACATTAAAAATTTATTTAAACAAAAAAAAATATATATATATATAACTAAAATAAAGCAAAAAGGAAAATAGCATTCCCTAACATTCTCTTCACTTCAATATTTAAAAATAATTATCAAACACATTTATTGAACTAAAACTAAAAAGAAATGTACAAACCTTGACATTGGCCTAAAGACGGCTTTAGCATCTCCCAAGGTAAGTTTGCGCAGACTTCTTTAATTCCTGATGTACAACAAACATTGGCCAATTTCTCGTATCCAAAGATACACGTGAGAGAGCATGCAGCAAATTGTTCGAGTACTGTTCGATGAAAAGAAGTAAGGATTTGTAATTAACGAAATTTAACGTTTTATTTTGGAACAAAATCTAACACTTAAACTTCTATACTGAAGGAAAAAGTTTTAGCAATAAATAATATCTAGCAGCTGTATGGAGTTTCATAAAGAACAACTCTTCTCGGATAATCTGTTCACGTTAAGTGAAGTAGACGATTTCGGCTACTTGACCTACAGACGAATGAACAGGACCCGGATTATGTTCACCAACAGCATTCACCAAGGCCTGAATTCCCAGGCCCTCTGTTGTACTTTCTTCCCCTTCCCCATCAAAAAGGTTTTGTTGATAATAATCAAATTGTCCTTCAGACTCTCAATCAGTATATCTGTTTCCCGAGGAAAAAACATTTTGAACGCAGTTTTCTTTGGTAATGCCTGAATTTCCATTATAACTGTATTCGTCTGCTTCAGACTGTGATAGATAGCGGGAAAATTACGCAAACGGAACTATGAGAAGCGATGCATTTCGGGATTAATGTGATGCATTGTGGGAGTCTTGGTTAAAATTGAGATGGGTTAAGTTTAACCAGTTTCAGTTAACTAACCATTTGGTTAAAAGTTTTATACAAATGGATTAACCAGTTTTGTTAGCTAACCAAATGTTAGTGACTTACCATAACCATGGGTTAACTTTAACTATCGTTTATACAATTGACTGCTGACGTTTATTCAACGCCATGCCCGGTTGACGCCCCATAGCATTTTTTACCAAAATTGTCAGCAATCTTTTTTACCACAAATGCTAATTTGAAATCTACACAGTCATAAAAGGTTTGTGCTCGTGCAAATCATGGTTATTACAAGTACAAATAGATTAGCGAAAATACATTCAGCATGCCCTTAGGCGAATCTTTGTCAGTAAGCCTGTATTGTGTAAACACTTTGATTTTAAAAGGTTGTTTTTGTGCAAAGCGGTGCCAGAAATTTGTTGCTTGACTTTTTTCCTTCAGTATCTGTCAAAGAAACCGAAAAGTAACACATTTGATAAAGTTTATTTAGCATCTAGCGTTAAACAGCATAGGCAGATTAAAAAAGCATTGAATTTAAACGTTTAAAAATGATACTAAAAGAAAAGAAAACTGATTCTTCTAGCAAATGTAACATAAAATATTCGCACCTGTCTGTGAGGAGTGTGTTTGAACATTTGATATTGTTCTTCCTGAAAAGTAAGTAGACAACTCAGTTTTGATAAATACAGTCATATGTGGTTTCATGACACCGAAGTCCAAGTTGAGCATAAGGGAGAGTAGAAGGGAACATCGTAAAAAACTGTTTTGGAAAAGTTCTTGATTCAAAGTTGATACAAAGTTGACTTATTTTCAGAACACTTAAAACGCCACGCATTAATCGGTAAACTTTATGAAAAATAAAGAATCTATCAAATATTAATTGTTTCTTGTATACCAGTGCAACTGCCTACGCTATCCTTTAGCATGTCCCAAGGTAAATTTAAACAAACAACATCTATTCCCGTATTACAGCATGTTTCGGCAAGTTTCTCATAGCCTTGTACACATGTCAAGGAACAGGAGGCGAATTGTTCTAGTGACACCCATGCTGCAAATAAAACATGTATGATTGGTATTGTATAACTGCGTAATAATACTGTCACCTTGGCACAAATTCCAAAAAGGTTAAAAAAAATGTCAGAATTTTAGAACTTATTTTCCTTGAATGTTTCACAGATAACTGTAAGTTTTGACATTTGATAATTACAAAGTTTAACTAACACTGAAATTTCTCCCTGTGGTGATTAATTCTTTGTATCTAAAACAGATTTTACTTGCAAATACACGAGTACATATATAGTTCTAGATATGAAAATTATTTCCACTTTAAATTCAATGAAAAAAGAAGGAAACTTATATTCACCGTTAGTAGAGTTTTGGTCAATCAGGAAACGCCGATGATGCATCAAACTCTTATCTAGAGCTTACATATAAATATTATCAATATATATATATATATATATATATATATATATATATATATATATATATATGTTGACAGAAGGAAAATTAAGCACTAAATAAACTTAAGTGTCAGTAGTAAATCATAAGTAAATTTTATGAAAGCATTAATGTACGATTAAATGTGTTATTTTTTCTTTATATTAACAACAATAAGTACCTATCTAAACGTATGCGTGAAAAATGTCTGATTTTGTATCAATGTCTGTAGTGAGCCTTATATTACCGTTATCACCCTTGTTCCATATTCCATCTGCTCCCTTTAGTAAGAAGAAAAGCGCGACGAAACTTGCTGTAGAGGTTTGTACCATGGTTTCCCCTCTCTACAACCTGTTACAGAAGCAAACTCTTGTAATCTGAATTTGTTCAAATTTTCTGAATTTGTTTAGTCGTGTTTCATGCTTTTCAACTTGTATTTCTTATATCACACTTGCAGCAATTTTGTTGTCCCTTCACTTAGAAAGTACTCACTAAGCCTAAACGATTAGCATAGTAAAGGATTGTATGTACTTCTCCCAGATATTTGGTGCATAATGTTATGTGTGGTTTAATACTTTTTGGTACATTTTTATTCTTATTTGATTCATTAATTAACTGATTGGGTATCATGACTGGTCAGCGGTATGGGAATGACATTTTTATGCCTATTTATTTACCGCCCTCCTCTGCAGTCGGTAAAAGTTTATCCTTATGGACGATAAATGCCGTCCTCACACTTCAATGGTTGCCTAGGAGTAATTGGATAGGAAAGATCGAGGGTATGGAGTGGCCAGCCAGCTTTCCGGACTTGAACCCGACCGAGCACATTTGAAATGACCTACAGCTAGGACTTTCCAACTCCAGCCATGAACCAAGGAACTTGGTGCCATTCTTATCAAAAGACGGGAACCTAGTGACTCAAACAACTGTCCAAAACGCGCTGCCAAGCTGTTATTGATATCATATACCAGATATTGAACCAGATATTGAACATAGAATAGTCTTATCGTCTTTCGATATTTTTTTTGAAATCCCTATTTTTCATAGTTGTTTAGTTCATTATGTTAAAAATCCTTAAAACTAAATACTGATAAAACTGAAAAATGAATCAGTAAATTCCCAAAACTCACCCATGAACTGAAGTATAGCCCGTCCTTTCCCTAGCATTCTGCATAAACTAAGTTTTTATATAAAGCTATATTCTTGGTGCTAAGCAAACTTTGAGTAGTCTATTATTTGATGAACTTTTCGGATTTTTTTGGTTCTAACGATTTGGGTAATTATGATTTCAGATGTCGACCTATTTACGTTTCCAAACCGTAACTTTACTTCAATTTTCTGTTTTGTTTTTATACCGACTTAAATACTTTAATGTCTCAATAAAGGACAACATTTTCGTACATAAGAGTAAAATCAACTGATATGAAATGTCATTGATAAAAAATGAATACTGTTAAATCACCAAAGTAAGTGTAACTGAACCTGTAGTAAGGTCCGGCTTTATCTTACATTTATGAATTTATCTCACGTGATAAAAACAAATCCAGAGATTTATTCTCGAAACCTCTGCTGACCTTTTCACAAAAACTCTTACGACAATTTTTTTTCTTAAGAGAAATCTTATGATAAATATCCTTTTCACAAAAAAATCGTAAGAAAATCTTAAGTTTAAAAGCTGTCTTAACCTAACGATTGATGTTACCGTTCGTAAGTGTAAAATGTTACATTTACAAGTAAAATGCATCATAAGTTTTTATCTTGAATAAGAATTATCATAAGATAAAGAAATTTAACTTACGATTGGTTTTGTGAAAATGACTTAAGATTGCACTTACGATTATCGTAAGTCAAAATCTTAAGATATATCGTAAGATTCTTTGTGAAAAGGTCTGCAGGTTCCTTAGGTACACCTCTTTATCTATCTCTTTATTCGTTGCACGTGTGAGACAGTGTTTGGAAAGAACATTATTCCCTTTGTATTGTTAAATAAAAAAGTCGTGCAAAAACTACCCTTCTACAACCCATTCTCATATAACTCTCAGCTTGCGCTTGCGCTTGCGCGGATTCCCATCGAGTTAACTTTGATAATAATATTATTTCTGTATCAGTATCATTAGCAACCCAAAGCTGAACTTTGAAGAGTTCATCCAGAAAAATGGTACAAATTAAAAACATGCTATGAAGATTTCGCGGGTAAGTACTAAGAAAGACTTGCCTTCCAGTAATGTTGTTACGTTATTCCGCTTAGTTCATTTCGGTTTAGATAAACCAGATATTATAACGACCTAAATAAATGCACATTGAAAGATAAGACGATTTAAATGAGACAGACCATAAAAATAAAAAGTTTTATTATTGTCATTCCTTCTACCTACTTTTTAAAACAGGCACTTCTAACAGTTTCAATCTTTCAAGAAAATATTTAGTACTATTTTAAACTGGAAAGAGAAACACGCGAAATGGAATAATTAGAAATTCAAGCCAATCTTTCTTTTTTGTACTGAAAATGTCAGGCTCGAAGCATTGAAAACAAACAATTTATGAATGCTGGTATTTTTAACTGCAGGGAAAAAAACAAGATATAGCTGTTTTAAGTGAAAATGTTCGTCAAAATGGTGATCTTGTAAAACCTGCCTTTTTCTCCAAATAGAAAACGGCGGTTCAGAAATAGAATTATACAAAGTAATGTTTGATATTTTAACTGGCTGAACTGTGTCCCCTAATTTGTACTTGTTAAGTGGGCCTAAATCGGTGTTTAAATTTACTGTAGCGTAGAAGTTTTGGTATGGTGTGGAGAAGTGGGGGTTGCAGTAAATGTTTGGCATAGGATCGAGGGATGGAATTCAATCTGATTGCAAAAAAGACTCATTATCTGGCAGTGTCTTTCTATACCTAATAAGGAACTTACATGACCAGAAGACTGGAGCTTCTCATTGCCCCGCTTTCCTTTCTTCTTGGAAATTGAGGTCAGTTCTGTTGAAATAAGAATTTACAATCTGTAAAAAAAATTACCAACCTCCATTTATTTTTAACTTTATAGACTTGGATACCTACCCAGCCTGTTAATATATATATATATAATATCAACAAAGTATAAAAATGTATGGTTTTTAACAAGCAAATATTCATTTAATATACTACTCAAAGTTTGCTGAGCACCAAGGGTATGTCTATAGAATGAATGGTTTTAAGCAGAAAGTTTGGGTATTAATGGACAACACATCAGTTTATTAGTGTTTTTAAGGAATTTAGTGGAGTATTAATCAGTTCTTTGTTGTTTTAAGATTCTTTTTACATTATTAAAAGAAAATGTCATTGGAAATATCATTGACTAGGGTTATTTTCTATTATTTTCTTTTCTGAAAATGGGGAGGGGGATAGATAAAGACGATAAGTTTATTTACGCTGACATCCATACACAGAGATCGGTGTTTCCATCAGAACCAATGCTGTCCCAGACCATCACCGACCCCTCGCCATACCGGTCGTGTTGCTCTTTATTAATTGAATAAAACCCTTTCTTCTGGTACGTCACACCCTAGCACGCATACCCATTTAGTCAAGGCAATAGCGACACTCGTCTGTGAAGAGGAATGGTTTCCATGGTTGTCTGGTACAGCAAACATGCTCAAATGCTCACTCATACTGTTTCTTGTGATGGTTCTGATACAGAAATATATGAGGGTTGTTCAAAAATAAATGGAACCGATAGGCTTGCATCTTTATTTTCCGTTATTTTTTTTTATATTTTCATATGTACAGCAATCAGAAAATGATTCCTACATTTTTATTATAATTTTATTATGCCATTCAGCTATACGCGCCTGCTTTTTGCTATTTAATAACCATGGTAACACGCATCCGGCGCAGTGCATCAAGAGACGCTGTGTACTCATCCATTCTGTTTTAGTCTGCTTATGTTCATATTCCACCAGAACGTTTTATGATATATAAGTTACGTCATGTTCAAAGTTGGCGTCATTTATACGTTAGATGCCGAAATAAACAAGATTTGAATAAGGCTGGTGATAAACTTAAATGCCTCACATGCCGTCAAATGAAGTCAGAAATTCGCGCGATTGTCAAATTGTATCAGCTTATGGGCGATACTCCTTCTTCAACGTTCGAAAAAAAATCGAGTTTATTGCGTATAGTGTGAGCAGATCACTCGTTTTTTAGCTAGCACAAAAGATTAAAACGCGATGAGGACGAGATAGCAATAGAGAAGGCCGAGGAAGAAAGAAAAAAATTTACGTAACGTTGATGACGTCATATGCGGAGACACTGCGGAAGGGTCGACGTTTTACTGTTCGCGAGTTTGATGTTAGCGTCGGAGCTGTACATTCAGCTTATACTAAATAGTTGAATATGAGAAAGCTATGTTTTGAAATCACAATAATTTTATTTCCTTTCATAAGACGTGTTTCGAAAAAAAGTAATGAAATTCCGATACTATTTGCTCTACATGATCCTTCAATTAAATATGAATTTGTGTTCAATAGATGTGATTAAATAGTGTGGTAAATATTTTCATTTTATCATAAATGCTCATATTGCTGTGAGTTCAAACGCGGATAAACATAAATAATCACTCTTTTCAATCACATTATAGGGCAACGCCCGCAAGGTGCTGCGATTGCTAAAAGGGCACGAAAGGAGAGGAGAGTGGCCTTTCTGCAGAGGATGGAGCGACAAGGTGACCGCTTCCTTTCCCGCATTAACACTACGGTATGGTTATGGCTGCATGATGGTATGAAAGCGGAAAGGATCCCCACTCTCGAAGAAGGCACAGTTGTAACGGAGCGGCGGAAAATCCAATGTACATGTACAGGGACGGCATGATACTTTCACATGTGATACCGAAGGCTAGATGTTTTAATGAAAATTAACTCTGCAAGGTTAGTTTAAACATTTTATTTGTCATAATTATAAAGTGTGGTGTATTTTAAGAGCGTTAGGCTATTGTAGAAATAATATAACTTTGTGGCTTACTTCAGGAAGTATTCCCATCCTCTAAGAAATCTATTTTACTTTACGCTCAATAACTTATACCCATCGAAAGTTATTGTCCATAGCTAACTGTAAATAATTCGGGTCTTCATTGTAGAAAAAGTTTTAATATGAAAAGATTCTTCTGTAAGATACAAATTATGAAAATGTTTTGAAATCTCATTAAATTCAATACAGGTGCTCCGCCGTGATATCGTGCATGCTCTCTGGAAGAAGCGGCCCTCGATGATTTTATCCTACGTAAGTATGCACTGTCGATGAAAAAAAAATGACACGTGACCTATCGGTTCTGGGATGGTGGCGTGGGTACGCAGGCACCACCTCTCAAACTTATCCCTTCCAAATAGCATTACATGCATCGCTTTATGACTTGAGTGTTCCAACGGCCTTGATGAAAAAGTTATCCAACAGTATATTTTATCAGATAGTTTAAAAATCTATCTAAGTAAGACACTTATATCTCATTTTATGGTTTAAACGTACCATTTCATTCTTTTCAGTTGTCAACTGCAATGTGTTTTGTTATCATGCTGATAGTCTACTGTAAAAGTATATGAGAATGTTTTAAATTTTGTTGAACATTAATCCTTTCCATGAATACTAGTTTGTTTTTACCCTACATATTTCAAACACAATAGACGGTATGATTTTAACATTAAATTTTGTTATACAACTTTTGACCAACTTGATATTTAAGCATTATAGAATGGCTAACAGCAAACTCGAGCAGTATTTCAAACAGCTGTAAGACCAACAAGTTAACAAGTGCATCAAAACCTTTCAGAAGTGTCAAGTTGTACATGGCGGCCTGTTCAAAAGATAACTGACAGTTTATTTAAACAGAAACAAAAGTCCAGTGACAAATGTCTGCAGAACATGATTGTGAGATGTTAGCAACAAGTAGTCACATTTTGGCTTCACCAAATAGTTTCCAGTTCAAAATAACTCGTAAACAGAAACAGAGGTAGGGGCGTTTTATCAACAAGTCACAGCCTGCGACAAATAAAAAAAGCAAAGCAAAAAACAAATTTATATATATCTGTGACGTGTCTCAGCGTGTTGATAAAACGCTTCCATGAGCATGATGTGAGCAAATGCGAATTCAGTTGAAATAAGAGTTTTCTAATCTACTGGTTGGAGAAAGTTGGTACTTCAGACCGACGGGTTGGAGAAAGTTGGTAGTTCAGACCGATTGGTTGGAGAAACAGATGATGTACACTTTCATTTCTTTTCATCATTTTTTTTCTATCTAAATTTAAACTATTCAGCCTACAAATGATAAATAATATAAAATCAATTAGGTATAGCACAATCAAATAACATTAGAATGATGACTTTTTCAACGTCGAGGTCACAAGTTAAGCTTGAAAGAGGATTTAAATTTGATAGGTGGGTTGAAAAAAGAACCATAAAGGGCATGTCCTACTGCTATCCAAAATAATATTTTAAGGCTCTTTCATTTAATATAAGTTGCTTTCCAAACGAACAAATGAATGGTACCCGTCAAACAAATAAGATAATTAAAACAACAACAACAAGAAAAAAACAAGCAAGGACAAAAACCTAATTTTTGTTTTTTTGCTTTGATTATATATGAATACACGCACACACTAAATAGCTCCTTTCTTTTTATTGTAGTTATGTCCGAGTCTCTAAGATTACATCATGACTGATTGTTTTGATATTTCCACTAGCTTCGTGGTCACTGGCTGTTCCTTTTTGCGTTACCGTTTCTAAAGCTGTAGCATGTTGTATTGAAGACGACTCAGTTGTGTTCGAACTACCCGATACTGCGGTACTAGAACAACAAAACGCAATCTTCAAACTTTGTCGGAATTTCTTAGACAAAAATGCGTACATAAACGGGTTGATAAAGTGGTTTATGAGGAACAACAAGTGTGAAATTCCTTGAAGATGAATTTTAAACTGTTTCGAAGGAAATGCGCTGTCTCCAACCACTCGAAGACAGTTGTAAACTAGCCTGGGCAATGGTAGAACGGCAGCCATGAATATTACCATAAAGACAATCGTTGACATGCGCTGTACTAACTTCCGGTTTGTTGATTTAGCAGACGAAACTCGGATTGATCGTTTTATCATGCAGATTTTGAGTATATGAAGTAGTGTGGTTACAATAAGCGGTAAGAGGTAAACGGTAATCCACCAAATTATCACAAACTCTCTGGAAGATCCAGGAATAATTATTCGAAGTGTAATCAGTCCTGCTAATGTCCCAAGCAGTATCATCCCAAGGATCCATACGCCGACGGAAAGTAGTACCACTCTAAGAGGGCGTAGTAATACGCTTGCTGCCACCGGATGAGCCAGTGAGATGTAACGAATGACAGCAAGTAACGCCACATGAGAATTAGCCGCAAACCAGGACATAGAATTCATAATGTAGAAAGGTCTACTGACAATCTTCGGGCGCGTGCATGTATATGTGACGATTACTGTTTCAAAAGAGACAGTAAGATTTAATGTTAAAAAGAATAAATCCGCTGCAGCCAGTGCCGCTATTCCGATAAAGGTTGGGTCCCTCAATTTACGGTCTTTTATCACTCGCCCTATGACAAGCACATTTGCTAGCACGCCAATAATAAATGCTAACTCGACTGCACTATACATACACTTTTCATTACAATATCCACACGAATAACTACTATTCCCTCCGAAGTTTTTCCTGCTGTTTGTGGAAGTTGTTTCATTCGTGGAACAAGAATTGCTGTTGTTTCGAACGACGCCATTGCATTCCGAAATATCCGTCGTCATCATCATCAAAACCATAAAAGCACGTGCCTTTGAAGAAAATATCTGTTTACAATAAATGTTAACAGTTCAATGGAAAGAGAAATCGACATACAATGAAAATGTAAGTCTATACTAATATTTGAAATTAAATGATCAATCCATGATATTTTTTTCAGAACATGTGTACGTGCTTATGAAATTGTTCAACGTGACGTACTGAATTAATTACTAGTGCGTTAATAATTAAAATTAATCATATATCGTGCTAGTTTTGAAATAGAATCCTTGTACTAATGACTGTAAATTGTAAATCGCGATTTTTACTTAACTATGATCATAAAATGCGGTGAGCCGATCAAAAAAAGATGGACGATGACACGCTGACGTTAAAACCCCTGTTTTCTTAAAGCTGTTACTTACTCATAAAATGTTTCTCTCGTTAATATTTATAGCAAATGTAGACACTTAGAAGAAATACGACATGTTCAGTAGTCAGCAGACGACACTTTTCGTAAAGATTTATTACCGGAGTCAAGCTTAGGAACAAACTAAAATTCTTTGCTTTTAAATAAAGAAATACCATGACCTCGAGAGTTAAACGTTTTATACTTTAAAAATAAGAAACACATTTCATATTTTGCTAACCAGTTACTTAGTAGATAATATGTTTTACAAATGACGTGTGTCCCATATCAGTTACACTGTGCCTAATATAGACTTTATATCACTCACAGTGGAATTGATGGAACTACTTTTAATAAAACTTTCTCAGCGGTCGAGATAATTTCTCAAATATTTCAAGTCTATAAAAAATAAATATTTTAGCTCAATTTATACCCCTGATAAATCAAATGAATAGTATAACGTGGGAGGGCAAGTTTATGGAATCAAGTTATCACATGGATGTGTCGTTTCATAACGTAAGAGTTGAATGTTACGTAAAGTAAGAGTCTAAATTATATGCCAGATCGACGTTCGAACATGTGACTCTCTGTAAGCAAGTCCTGAACTTTTACAAAGGAATACCAGGTATTAAAGAAAGTTATTGAACAATTGAATATTGATATTGTATGCATATCATAATGATTTCAGTCATGGGACACTGAAAGACATAATAGAAATTTTAGTAAGGTGTCTCGGCTTCGTTATTTTTTCCCGTTATTTTCACATATTGTTTTTTGCCTTTTAAACCCCAATTTTCTTGCAGTGTACTGTGCGAATAAAGAATTGAGTAGGAAAAAAAGATTGGCCTTTCGGCGATTAATGGTAAAAATTAAACGGGCAAATGAACTATTTTACTATGAGCCACAAAAATGATATTAAAAAAAGATAAATATTCGATGAAGACGATTAACTAAAAGGGACAGCTTTATTTGATTCATCTGATCAAAACATACCAATAAATATTTCATGCTTCAGACAAAAACACAAAAATCTAGGACTGTTGCGTGACAACTGAGGTAAATTCACCGCTTTTGCGAAGCTCAGACAATACGTTTGTTTAACAAAACACTAATTAGCATCAATTATAAATGTTTTTGGTTATAAAGTCAATTATATGGCACGTATATTGTAATTTAGGTACGCACTGTGAATGTTTCACTAATGAATATGGTTGATGCAATGTTTGTATTAAAGTCATTGATAGAAAAACAACTAAAAGATAAAGGGAAGCTGTTTTGATGATTTATTGACTATCAAAAGGCTTATGACATGGCCAGTGGGGTCAATTTGTGGTATAAACTACTTAAACAGGGTGTAGATCGTAAATTATTCTGTGTTATTCGTTCCACGTATGAGGAAGTCAAACTTTGTGTTACGCATATGAATAGTGTCAAAATTTTTTCAGTTCAGACTTAGGCCTATTTCAAGGGGAGGATTCTTTTTTTCTTTGTTTTTTTTTTAATGATATCGAACCCAATTTATAAAATAACATTGATGCAGGTAAAACCATTCACCAGTTGTCAATATATATATATTTTTATTTGCAGATGACTCCGTTATTCTCTCAGAAACGGCTCAAGGGTTACAATTATCGCTCAATAGTCTTTCTGAGTATTGTTCTGAATGGAAATTAATTGTGAATGTAGAACAAACTGAAATTATGGTATTTCAGAAAGGTGGTCGATTAAAGGTGGAGATTACCGTTGGACCTATAACAGTAATGTCATTGATAAAGTGAACATATTTAACTATCTTGGGTTAGTTCTATCAAGCGGGGGATTATTTATTCATACAACACAAATGCTATTCGACGCTTCGAGCAATGAGTGGACTATACAAATTCTTTATCAATTTATGCTGAAGTAGGTAGATACCCTTTGTATGTTTGCAGACAGGTTATAATTATAAAGTATTTCTTAAAACTATTTCACGAGAATTCCTCAAATTGTATTTTATATGTTTTAATAACGAAACAATTAACTTGTAACTCTAATGACGCGCAGAGTAACACATGGATTGTCAGACTGCGTAATTTGTTGTGTCAATCTGGATTTTCCGAAGTTTGGGTTTTACCAAGAATCTATTAATGCTAAGGTATTTATTCCCATGCTCAAATTACGTCTGCTAGATATTTATATTACTGTCATGTCAATGTTGATGTTTCGCTTACGCTTGTTATATAAAGATTTTTTTTTATTTGAAAAAAGCTTCGTACTTAAATATCCTACAAGATAAGAAATACAGAATTATTTTATCAAAAGTAGGGTTATCGTCACACAAGTTATTTGCAGAAACAGGTCGCCATATTGAAAAACGTAGAAACGAACTGCTGTTTATATGTATTTTTTTCGTAAACATCTGGTTCTTTCTTTTTTATTCTTTTATTCTTCCATTCTTTCTATAAATCTTTTCTAATAGCATCTTGGCACGAACGCCGAGCCCAGAGTTTGTAGACAATCCAACATTTAGTGTTGTTATCTTAATCAAGCTCGAAAACGGGCTTTGTTGAACAGGTTTTTTTTTCTCGTTTCATTTGAGTTTAACAAGATTTTTTCGTTTTCGCAGGGATCTTCGCCATTATTGTATTATGGTGTACACCACAAACGTCGCTTTTTTAATAACTTTACTCTGTGTCTGGACTGAACAAGCTGATTGTAAAATATACCTTCTCGCTTCCTACATTCATAAAATAATTTTACACAAGTGTTTAAAAAAACAAGTTGTTCAGATATTAATTCTAAAAAGTGTCAGTATCTGACTAATGCGCACGATCTTCCTCATAACTTAGTTAACTTGAAGAAATGTACACGATCTCCCTCGTAGCTTAATAGATATTAGCTTATTTTCACGATCTTCCTCACAGCCTAGCAGGTTTGAGTAAATGTACACGATCTCCCCCACAGTCTAGCAGGTTTGAGTAAATGTACACGATCTCCCCCACAGTCTAGCAGGTTTGAGTAAATGTACACGATCTCCCCCACAGTCTAGCAGGTTTGAGTGAATGTACACGATCTCCCTCACAGCCTAGCTGCTTTGAGTAAATGTTCACGATCTCCCTCATAGCGTAGTATATTTGAATAAATGTACAGGATCTCCCTCATAGCTTAGTATATTTGAGTGAATGTGAACGACCTCCCTCTTAGCTTAGTATAATTATGTAAATGCAAACAAAATCCCTCAAAGCATAGAATATTTGAGTAAATGTACACGATCTCCCTCATAACTTAGTGTATTTGAGTATGTGCCCACGTATATAGCGTAGCAGATTGTACGATTCGGATTACATTGGAAAAGTTTGACCATGACTATCAGCTCACAGACAATTTTTTTCTTCTTTTATTTTGCATGCATCATTGGGCAAACGAGTCGACTGGTGAACGGACGATACTCCTTTAAGCTTTTCCTACCATGCGTAATAATGTTTTGAGCGAAAAAAATAAACGCTTGACGGACGGACAAAAGAACAGACAGAATGGTTGCTTCAGGGTCACCCGCATCTAGATGTTTGGCCTTGAGAAATGCTTTACATTTATAAATAGCTACTATGAAATACAAATATATTTTTTTGTGTTAAAACATTTAATGCGTGTATCAGTTTACATCTATGCAAAGATGATAGAGTATTTTTATACATATATAGATCTCAAGCACAGCAAATATAGATTTCTAACACATTAGCGTCGCTCGCTCTGGACAGAGAATTGAAAGTAATTAGAATAATGTCCATAGCAAAGTGAAAGGTGACTGGATCTGAAAACTAGACTATTCAAGATACTGAAGTTAAACATTTTTACATTTAACAATCTTGTCTCAGCCAAACACAGCACGAATATTCTAAGCCAAGGAAGAGTTTCAATTATAACAATTGTACGTCACCGTGCCTCTTTATAAGAACCACTGTTCACAAACATAAACAAGAGAACAGCAAAGTGTGTTAGAAAAATGAAAATTTAAACAGTCCGAATTATCTGACATTTGCCACTTGAAGTTTATTTCAACAGCTTAACAATAACCAATGAAAATTAAAATACAGTCATTTTATTGTAGTGTTCAATCAATTTAACACAATTCGTGAAAATATCAAGTGATACCGACTTTCCATGTAAATTTAAAAAGATAAAAACAGAATTTCAAGTCGTTCCCATTTTAAGTTTTGGTAAATTAGAGATTTATTGGCTGGCCAAGTAGAACATTTGTTAAGTGTATGCGTGTCAAACAGATTTCGTTTCTTCTTTTCTCCAGAGAGAAAAAAATGGACAAACGAAAATATGAAAAAAGACTAATTATTTATCAATGCAATGTCTTCTGCCATCTATTTCCACTAAATACAGATCTTTATTCAGGATTTTAGCAGAATTATATAACACAATACAAAACTGTCTGTAAAACGATTCTAGATTCAACACAACCTAAAAGACAGTACAAAACTGTCCTAGATTAATAATACAAAATCTGAAAAAAACACTCTCATTTTCATTATCAAAATAATAATTAAAGAAATATAAAGCTATTTCAACAAAAGTCAAATGATTATTAAAATAATACTTATTCATTTTTTAAGGCTGAAAGTGATTTATGTTATTTTGCGTAAATTCGTTCACAAATGTGTGAATTTAATAACCTGATCGCATGTGCTCTTTGTTTACAAGATATGCTTATGTTTCGTTCATTCAAACAATTAAGATCAATTAAACACAGCAAAATAATACCAAAAATATGATTTTACCAAATAACCGTTTAGTCTTCAAGTAGGCTGAAGATGATTACCTACTGCGCATGCGTATGTTGATATTAGATGTAGCTGGTTTGCAATATTAATATGTATTATGTGTAAAATGAAAAACAAATATTAATTATGATATTTGTTACATATTGTTCGTTAACAAACTTTCCTTGTTTTCTTTCCATCACATTCGTATGACCCGTCGTCATGACAACGGCAGTAGTATTTCCTACAGCTGTTTTCGAACGAGAACAGTTTCGTCTTGTAAGTTCTGTTACCCACAACGCAACCTGTAAAATACATGTGTACAAAACTTGACACTTTGTAGGACTATTTGCTGAAAACACCTATCCTATTTGAGTTGATTTACCGTCGGTACCGGTTGCCCATATGACTGAAGCCCCTTGAAGAGGCTAGTTATTTTAAGTTGTGGGGGATATTGCAAGATACAGAACAGGGTGGCCATACCACGTGGTATATGATGTCATTTAGGCTGTCGCGAGCAGCATTTTTTTGACTCGATTCGGAGAAGAAAACTGCTGCAAGTATTTTATTTCTACATCAATATAAAGGGGACATAGTGCATGCGAAGCGGAAAATTGCGCCCTGCATACAGCCCTAATGATTTTTTTACCAGATGTGCAGTTTTTCTTAACATTTGAGAAATATGTTTGCTATCGCGAAAAGCGCATCAGTTTTCCCGATTGTTATTAAATTCTGAACATCTGACAAAAGCATCATCAGGGCCAATGTGAAGGACATAATATTTCGCTTCGCGTGCGCAATAACCCATTAAAATTGATTAAGAAATAAAATACTTAATTATGCTTAATAAGCAGTTTTCTCCTCCGAATCGAGCCAAAAATGCTGCTCCCGACAGCATAAATGACATCATATACCACACGGTATCACCACCCTGACAGAAAGCATCCCATTCAGGAGACATCCCTGGTTCTTTTCCATGCTCAGTGTACAACACTGATAAATGGGACCTCGGTTTTACGTCTCATAGACAATTAGTATTGTTAACGGAAAAGCCGGGGATCGAACACCAATTACATTATCACTAAAGTACACAGGCTACGAGCGTACCTGGAACCAGAATCCCACGAGTTAGACCCAAGCACAAACAAAAGTTACAAATAGTAAGCCGGGTTCAAGCAACTGCCAATCATATTAAAGATATCGTGAGAGGAAAATGTATAATCAATTGAATTATAGCGTATGAACTTAAAGTAAGAATTTGAATTAAACATTATATTACAACCCTTCATTCCATATATCGCTCCGATAATTTCTAAAACTTTTATTTTTAATGAAGTCGAAGATAATTAACTAATTCAGCTTTTTTCATATTTTCACATTCTTCTCAAACTATTTCTCATAAATTGAATGAACATTGCCAGATGACAGAGCCCTTGTTGTGATACACATGTTTAGGATTTAAACGATAACTTATGTTTGGAAGTTATTTGCAAGTGTCAAGTTGTTTAACAATACTAGAGTCATACATGGAATGACGTGTACATAATTATATTTAGCCCAAAAGACAATTTCTAAACTGGTAGCACCAGGCTGTTCTAAACCAAGAGTGCGCGCCCTGTATAAAGAGTACAGTACACTTCTGAAACAATTCGACCGCATTTTACCTTTTTCCATATCCACGAGGTAAATAAAACAACGAGTTATTTACGTCATTTTTTTGCCAGTATATAAAACAATAAGATTTGTCCACAGTGTTCAAAGGACATTTATTTCAAAACGTGTGTATTTAACTTTAATTTTACCGGTGGCAACTGATTTTGCCTTTCTGTCACAGCCGACATATATGTATAAACTGTTCTGTACAAATGAATGGTGAATAAATTGAATGGTCAAGAATAATACAGAAATAAACCGAGGTACTTTATGCCATCTGGACTCTGATGTTCTTTTATTAACACTAATACTATTTTCGACTGCAGTTGCGATATTGACGATTTCGACATAGATTTGTAATAAGGTGGCAGTTTGTTATATTATTCAATTACTACTTCTTACGTTCATGCTAGTACTTGTGTCGAAACTGTGAATTTTCGAAGGGTCACTGGATATTCTCATCCCGAGACCTCTGTAATGGATATCTAACGTTTTTCACCTTGACCAGTATCCTCTACTATTTTTGTAATTCGTAGGAATATCCAGAAACGTATACGCCTAGCTATAAGCTATCTAAAAGTTATTCCTACAGCGTAAGTGTATATTTCAGCATAAACCCCTAGGAAAAACATTATGTGACTTGAATTTACCTTTCGGCTCCGTGTTGCCAGCCCTAGCTCTGTCTACCTCGCAGAAATTGATCTCTTTTTCGGGGTCACAGTAATAAGTCCCATTACAAAAGCACTCACATAGGTGCTCAATGCATCCTGAACGGAACGTAAAGTCACGTCCACCTTTTAGAGCCTGAAATAATAAGAATGATAGACTTCCTCTTGTTCTTGAAAACAAGATATTGAATCAGCATTGTGAGTATTCTACTTACAGTTCTCTTTACTTAGTTTATTGTAAAGTTCTTTACTTTAAAACAGTTGGGATACAAGTGTAGTCCCTCTAGATGGCTCTAGATGGCGCCCAAAATGACCGTAGTTGTCAGCGGGCCATAAAACTCCATTCATTCATTCATTCACTCTAGATGACAGTTTCATTGGTCGTTGCCATTACTTAAGCAATATGCAGTGTATAAGGAAAGTCACTGGATAATATCTGGCGGGATTTGAACTAGTGAATAAGTGACTCAATGTGTGGAGACTGGCGTTTTACCCAAAGCAACTGTTGTGTTATTCACCTATGACTTGAGTTCTTTGTAATATTAGAAAGTTGATAAATACCAGTAAATAAATTTGCAAAAGAAACACCAGATATTTTGAAACAAAAAGATTAAATTTATTCATTTTATCCTTATATGATAGAGATCCATTGTATACAATTATACCTGTCTGTCAAAGATACAGTCTTTACACTGACTTCCGCTCAGAACTGATGTCACGTTAATCTGACCACTCGAACTGCTGAATGTACCGGAGGTACTTCTGTATGAGTCAGCGAAGTACTGTCCTGATCAAAATATAGATTTGACATTTAAAATGCAACAAATTAAATGATAGATAAAGTTTCAAAGTTATCTCTCTTCTTTTTTCTTAATCTTATTTTTTTACCCATATCGTCATTTATTTTTTCGGAAAGACAAGTAGATAGAGAATCGGCAAAAAGACTAATTTAATTATCCGGCCTAGCTACATCGTGTTACTTCTATAACCATTAGAAATCAAATTAACAATAAAACGGGAGGGAGGGAATGTCATATGATATGTGATCTGACAAAAGCTATAATCAGGCGGCACTAGGAAACTCTTCAAAATTACTCGTAATTATTCGACACATTATAAAAATGAAACTTCAGTCACTGTTTAACACCACAGTGAATAGCCTTCACGTCTGAATATTGGTCTGAGATCAACATTTTAAGAGTGTAATTACTGGGCCCGTCAACTCGTGATAATCTAAAAATTAAATGTTACCTGAAGCAGTCCCGCTGTCAAGTCCTCCACGGCTCGCTTGTATTTTGTACTTAGTTTCGCCAGTCTTAGATGATGATGATAAAGGTGCGGTGCCTGTTTTAGTATTACCGTAACCGGAAGGCCGAATTGCAACCACTGTGCGTCCAGTCTGAGCAACAGTGTTTGACCCTGTAGTGACTGTTCTACCACCCGAGCCTGACCCACTTCGGCAAACTCGAACACCTGTGGAGGCTGGACAGTTGTATGCCCCGTCGCACTCACAGCGGCATTTGAAGTTGACACAATTATCAAACAGGTCAAATATTTCTCCATAGTTGTATCTGTTAGGTCCAATAACGCATTGTCGGCAAGTTGCCGTTTCCGCATTGTAGACTGAAGAGGTATCGTTGCAGGTTTTAATTGTGAGTTCTCTAGGACACTCCCAAGAGCCGTCACAGTTGCACATGCACGTGTACTGATAACATTTCTCTTCTGCTTTGAACTTTTGATTGGGCGGATACTTGTTACCGAACGCTTCACACTCGATACACCGTTTATGTTCAAATGGTGCAAGTGGCCCTTCACATTCGCTGCCTGACACGGAAGAACAATTCCATCCACCGGAACAATCGCATGCACATGTCCATCGAAGGCAACCATCTTGTAAAACAAATTCTGTATCCCCGGAGTATTCTTTCTCATTAATGAAACAGGACTTACATTCTCCACCTTCTCCAAAGACTGTTGACACAGTTTCCTCACCTGTATATACCACTGATTGTTTGGAATCTGAAGTGTCGGAACCGGACGTGAAAACGCGACTTCCAGCAATGCTGTAGCGTTGCTGTTTTACAGTTTCAGAACCAAAATCGAAACTTCCACCAGGGCATATATACTCTGGAATCTGATCAGGACATTCCCACATACCGTTGCAGTCACAGTTACACACTATCTGGAAGCAACCCCTTTGAATTTTGAATTTAGTATTACCTGCATGTTCCGCTCCTGCAACATAGCAAGATTTACAAGATTTTTCCTCTTTTGCTGGTAGAATTACGTTTGTAATTTGTCGATATCCTCTGCAAGTATATTCTCCGGTACAAAGACACTCGCATAGCATTCTGATGCCTTCTATATCTGTTGTGAATTTAGTGTCTCCTCTATACTTATCGCCAAATATGGTACATTCTTTGCATCTGCCAGAAGTGGTTAATCCTTCATCTCTACCTTCACAGACAAAGTTTCCACTGCATCCACACCGGCATCTGATACTTTTTCCATTTCTATATAATGTAAAATCTCGGTTACTTGCATAGCTCTGACCACCAATGACACAATTTCGGCAATCTGTATTCGAATCTTCGCAGGAATGTCTGCCATCACAATCGCATGAGCAGACACTCCGTTCTCCATTTATCAATACCTGGAATCGGGTATTCCCGTTGTAACGCTGTCCGTTAATCTCGCACGAACTACAACCTCTGCCAACTGGGCTTTCACCATCGGAAATTATCTGATAGCCTCGACATGTGTACGAAGAGTCGCAGTTGCATGCACAATGCATTAGCAACCCGTATTTACGAATCTGGAACCTCTGGTTACCTGGATATGTATCACCATCGACGTTACATATTTTACATCTGTTTCCAACACCACAGTCTGAACCTACACATTCCACTTGTAGTGATTTTGCTCTGCATGAATACTCACCATTACATTCACATTTACAAATCATTCCGGTAGAAAGTTCAAATTCTGAGTTAGCGCTAAAAACTTTACCCTCCGCTGTGCACGACTTACAACCGTGCACGTCACAATCATCACCAACACAAGAACCGGACACGCTAAAACAACGGTATGCCCCGTCACATTCACACACACAGTTCATTATAAGGTCATTCTTTTGAAGTCTAAATCGCGCATCAAGTTGGTATTCCTTGTCAAACAGCATGCAGCTTCTACACTGATCTGCTGCACAACTTTCTCCGACACAAGAGGTCTCAAGCCCAGTTGAGCCTTTACAGCTGTGAGAACCATCACAGTAACAAACACAAGAATATTCAAGACTGCCTTTTCTCAAAGTAAACCTGGTATTGCCTGAGTAGGGAATATTGTCTATAATACATCTTCTGCAACCTGTAAAGCAGTCAGGTCCGTCACATTCTACTACCCTTGTTCCTTCACAACGCACTTCACCGTTGCAAGAACAAGTACACTCCATTTGTATTCCGTCTCGTACTGTGTTGAATGGCCTTCCAACTTGGTATTCCCTTCCTTCGAATAAACACCTTTTGCATTCGGTCGACCCTCCGTCGTTGCAACGTGCTCCAACACAAACGGTCGTGCTTTTTTCTCCTTTACATGAATAACGACCATCACAACCGCAGAAGCACTTCATTCTAATCCCATCGTCTCCTAAAATATCAAACTGTGTATTTCCGCGATAAGCATTGCCTCTGATTACACAGTTCCTGCATGCCATTTCCGTACAGTCTGGGCCGAAACACGTCTTTTCTGTCCTTGTCCCCGTGCATCGATACCCACCACTACAGTAACATGTGCATTGCATTCTAAGGCCGTCTATCATGGCCTCAAACTGCGTGTTTCCTCGGTATTTTCGGCCGTCTATTGTGCAGTCATTACAGCCATCATCGGAACATCCCGAACCAACGCAAGATGGAACTTCCTTTGTACCTTTACAAGTGTATGATCCACCGCACTCACATTCACAAGTCATTTGAATTCCATAAGCTTTGTGGAATATTTCAAACCTTGTGTTGCCGTTGTATAATTTTCCCTCGATTTCGCAGCCTTGACATGTATTTTCACAGCCAAATCTTGTGCATCTAAAGCTTCCACCGCTACATATATAGTCTCCATTGCAGTCACAACTACAACTCATTCGAATACCCTGAAGAATTGTTTCAAACTCAGAATTACCTTGGTAATCCCTTCCATTTACATTACACTGCTGGCAAGTTTTAACACACCCAGAAGAAGAAGTACAGGTTTGTCGGCTACTTCTACAGCTGTAACTTCCAGAACAGTCACATCTACATTGCATGCTATCTCCAAAGACACTGACTTGGAAGTTTCTATTTCCATCGAATCTCTGACCATCAATGAGGCATTGCCTACAGTTATCGACGCAACCAGATACCGAGGTACATATGCGAGTTTCACTGCGGCAAGTGTAGCTTCCCTGACACTCGCAAGTACAGTCCATCTGTAAACCAAAAACGTTAGCACGAAAATTTGTATTACGTTGGAATGTTTGACCATCAATTAGACAATTTCTACAGTTATCGACGCAACCAGTTACCGAGGAACATATGCGAGTTTCGCTCTGGCAAGTATAGCTTCCCTGACATTCACAAGAACAGTCCATCTGTAAACCAAAAACATTTGCACGAAAATTTGTATTACCTTCGAATGCTTGACCATCGATTAGACAATTTCTACAGTTATCGACGCAACCAGATACCGAGGTACATATGCGAGTTTCGCTCTTGCAAGTATAGCTTCCCTGACATTCACAAGAACAGTCCATCTGTAAACCAAAAACATTTGCACGAAAATTTGTATTACCTCGGAATGTTTGACCATCAATTACACAATTTCTACAGTTATCGACGCAACCAGATACCGAGGAACATATGCGAGTTTCGCTCCGGCAAGTGTAGCTTCCCTGACACTCGCAAGTACAGTCCATCTGTAAACCAAAAACGTTTGCGCGGAAATTCGTATTACCTTGGAATGTTTGACCATCAATTAGACAACTTCTGCAGTTATCGACGCATCCAGATATCGAAGAACATATGCGAGTTTCGCTCCGGCAAGAATAGCTTCCCTGACACTCGCAAGTACAATCCATCTGTAACCCAAAAACGTTTGCGCGGAAATTCGTATTACCTTGGAATGTTTGACCATCAATAAGACAACTTCTGCAGTTATCGACGCATCCAGATATCGAAGAACATATGCGAGTTTCGCTCCGACAAGAATAGCTTCCTTGACACTCGCAAGTACAATCCATCTGTAACCCAAAAACGTTTGCGCGGAAATTCGTATTACCTTGGAATGTTTGCCCGTCTATGATGCATTGTCTGCAATTGTCAACACAACCGTCATTTGTGCATGTACGAGTATTGCTACGGCAGGTGTAACCACCCCCACAGTCACATGTGCATTGCATTTTGATTCCTCCCAGCAACGCTTCAAACTGTGTATTACCTGCGTATCTTTTCCCTCCTAATTCACATTCTCGACAGCTAGGTTGCCTTTCAGGATAGCAGTCATGTGTACCGTTACAATAACAGTCACAAATGTAAGGTGTTGTCCCTTTATATACCCTTCTTCTCGTGTGGCCTTCATACACTTCACCATCAATTGTGCAGGAGACACATGTCGGGCTTGTAATTGTCGTACATTCCGTAGCTCCGTCGCATGTACAACGACACTTTTTCCTTATACTTCCCTGGCG
Source organism: Cyclina sinensis (assembly GCA_012932295.1). Classification (NCBI taxonomy): domain Eukaryota; kingdom Metazoa; phylum Mollusca; class Bivalvia; order Venerida; family Veneridae; genus Cyclina; species Cyclina sinensis. The sequence continues at coordinate 13,273,456 of JAAONU010000010.1, forward strand.
CGTTTCGAATTCGTCATTGCTCTGGTACTCACGTCCATCAACTAAGCACGTCCGACATCCTTGCAGGTTGCAAGCATCATTCTTGCATATTATGACGATTCTTCTATCAACACCCTGACAACGGTAACTGCCATCACAAGAACATAAGCAATTCATTCTTATGCCCTCGTAATACTTTTCAAATTCCTCATACGCCTGGCGCTCTCTATCATCAGACAGACAGGTATTACATCCAATCCATGTACAAGAGCCGCGTCGATTACAGGAAATTTCAGAGTCGTCGTCCTTGCATCGACAATAATAACTGCCGTCACAGCCGCATGTACAACGCATATCTTTATCAAAAATTCTGTGATCAAACTGTGTGTTGCCATTAAATTCCCGTCCGTCAATTAGGCATTTTCCACAGGTTCTATCTAAACAACTCTGCCCAGTTAAACATTCGATAATCACTTCATTCTTTGAACCGAGACATTTGTAACTTGAGTCACAGTTGCACTGACATTTCATGAAGTACCCTTGATACACAAAGTCCGTAACTGACCCTCCGGAATACTCGTTACCAAATATATTACAGGAACGGCAACCTCCTGTCTGGGTGCATCCGCCTCTCCTTTGACAAGAAATTTCTATCTGAATAGTAACACCTTGACAAAAGTATGACCCATCACATCCACAAAGACATGTCATTTCTATTCCCTGGTAATCAAACTTAAACGTCATTCCACCACTGTACCGATTTCCGTTTACCCTGCACTTCTTGCATTTACCAGGAACGCAAGATCGGCCTACGGGACAGTCAATTCTATCATCAGTGCTAGTTCCGATACATCTATAAGAGGTATCACAGTTACACGTGCAGTCCATTTTTATACCTTTAAATACAATGTTAAAGTTCGAATCTCCGGGATAAGAATTTCCAAAAATAGAACAAGTTTTACAACCAACTTGGACACATGTCTCCCCTATACAGGAAACATAAATCACTTCCTCTACGCCCTCACAATAGGCGGTTCCGTCACAACCACACCTACACTCCATATCGATGTTTTTATATTTATGAGGGAAGGTCGTGTATGCTGAGTATCTCCTTCCATCAACGTTACACGTCCGACAAGTATCAATTAAACAGTTCCTTCCAACTTCACAGTCAATAACTCTGGTACCCGACGAACCAATGCAAAAGTAACTAGAGTCGCAGGCACATTTACAGTCAAGTTTAACCCCTTGATAAATAAGATCGAAATTTGTGAATGGTTGGTATTCTCGATCAAATAAACGGCATGTACGACAGCCTTCAGGTGAGCACGAACCTCCTATACAACGCAATTCAATAAGCTCCGTGACACCTACACAGAAAACGCTTCCATCACAGCCACAGGTACAAGAAACATCAATGCCATTATACACATATTTGAATATTTGACCTCCTCGATACTGGTTCCCATCAAGAAAACATGTTCTGCATGTGTCAGACAAGCAACCAGATAGTCTATCACCCCTACATTCTACGCTTATTTCACCTTCGCAGTAATATCCGCCAGAACAGTCACACTTGCAACTAAGGCGGTAGCCAGAGTAGATCATATTGAATGTAGACAGTGCCGCGTAGTCGTCCCCGAATATTCTACAATTTCTGCATCCTAATGGTGTACATTTCCCTCCTATACAAGATATTGTGATCTGTTCAAACACACCAACACAATAGACCGAACCGTCACAGCCACATGTACATGTTACGTCAATACCCTCATATGTCAAGCGACCTGACGATCCAGCTGCAAGTGTCTGTCCGTTTATCTCACATGTCCTACACGTCTGATTAAAACAGTTCCCTCGACCATTTCTGCACTCGAATATAATAGTGTTTTGTTCTCCTCGACACATGTAGCTTCCATCACACATACATTGGCAGTCTAACAACAAGCCAGCATATACAAGATTAAAGGTCGATGCCCCGTCATGACTTTTGCCAAAAATACTACATGTTCTACATCCGATTGGCGTACACTTTCCACCATAGCAAGAAATCTGAATTTCTTCTCTGACACCTTCACAATAATAGGACGAATCGCAGGCGCACGTACAATCCATATCTATTCCTTGGTAAACTGTTCTAAATTTAGAAGCACCTTCGTACCGTCTTCCTTCAACTTCACATTGGCCACATCTAGATAGTAAACACCCGGGACCAATGCCATTCACGCATGTAATCTTAAGGATTCCTGTAGACCCTTTACATATGTAACCACCATCGCAATCACACTCGCAGTTCACTGGAAGCCCTTGATAAATCATGTCAAATTGCGACCCACCAATATACTCTCGCCCAAATATGTTACATTCTTTACAACCGATACGGGTACATCTATTACCGATGCATGAAACTTCTATGCTTGTTGATATTCCTACGCAATAACTTGAACCGTCGCATCCACATGTGCACATGACATCTATGCCTTTATACGATGTACGAAACGTTGACCGACCGGCATATTCCCTGTTATTCACGATGCATGAGCCACATGTCGAAGGTAAACACCCTGAACCACGCCCGCCGAGACATGTGACCACAGCAGTCGATGAAGATCCGAAGCATACATAACCGCTGTCGCATGAACATTGACATCTTAATTTCAAGCCTGAATAGATTAGTTCAAATGCTGAATCCCCTTCGTAGGCAATGCCAAATACATTGCAAGTGGCACATCCTAACCGAATGCACTGCCCTCCTACACAAGAAATTTGGATAAGTTCTGTGACACCTTCACAGTAGAAACTTCCGTCACAGGCACAAGTACAAAGCATATCTATTCCGTTATAGTCATATCTAAAAGTAGTTTTTCCGTCATATCGTCTGTTGTTAACTACGCAAGCACGGCAACTTCCTGTAAGACATCCACTCCCATCAATGCATGATACGACAATCTCGCCCCTGGCTCCAAAACATTGATAATTTCCACCACATTCACACTGACAACCTAGTTTCAGTCCTTTATAGTATATTTCAAACGCCGAGCCTCCATCATATTTGCTACCGTACACGTCACAGGAACTGCAACCAAGTTCTACGCAGCCACGTCCTGGATTACAAGAAATGATTATGCCTCCCGATCCTTCGCAGTAATACGACCCATCACAGCCGCAGTCACATCGGAGATTCTGACCTCGGTATACTGTTCCAAACTGGTCTAGACCATTAAATCGCACCCCATCCACGATACACTGGCTACATGTAGTTGGTAGACAACCAGAACCGTCAACACATGATATAACTATCTCACTTTGTTCTCCATAACATACGTAACTTCCGTCGCAAGAGCACTGACAAGACACTTTTATTCCTTTGTATATAAGAGGAAAGCTAGTATCCCCGTTAAACGTCTGTCCATATAGGGAACAGGTTCTGCATCCTTTAAACTGAAAGGTTGTTTCACCGTAACAATAATATCCGCCGTTGCAGTAGCATTCGCAATTCATATTTATACCGGATCGCGTAATCGAGTATTTAGTGTCGCCCCTGTAGGTTCGTCCGTCCATTACACACGAAAAACATCCGTCAATACCGCTTCCTATTCCGGAACCGGAAATAGACACATCTTCTTTCACGTACATCCATTCTGCTATGCAGACATAACTACTGTCGCAATTACAGCGACAGTACATGTTCATTCCGTTAAGCTGATATGTGAAGTGTGTATTTCCGCGTACGTCAAGTCCATCGACGTCACATCTTTGACACCTTTCTGGTTCATCACAAGTGTTGACAACAGTAGCGCTCGGACAAAATGTTGTTCCGTTACAAAGACAAAAGCATTGATAGTTCCAGCACTTCCGATCCAGTTTAAACTTGCTGTAACTGTCATGTATGACACCGTCAACATTGCACTTTCGGCACGTGTTGCACGTGTCTTTTGCTGAGTCACCAAAGCATTCCCAGCGTCCGTTGCAGTTGCATTCACATCGGCTGTATTCATAGCACCCTTGTTTGTATGAAAACTGTGATCCACCTGCGTAATTTGCACCATCTATGTTACACGAACGGCAGTCACCACACGTGTCAACAACTTCCCGACACGAAGTTTCCCCACACCTGCACTCACAATCTCTAAACTTCAGACAACCGCGACTTGTGTAATCAAAACTTTGGCCCTGTCTAAAAAACATGTTCACATAAATTGTTATTTAATCTTATTCCAGGTACTGTCTGACATTCTTCTAAAAAAATTATCCCAACATTATAAGCAATTATTTTCAACGATTTTTTCAGGAGTTAAAAATAAAATGCGTAAAGTCTTAAGATCGTTTAAAGCTTATAAATAGAGGATATTCAAGTTTTTCCTATAAATACGGGATTTATTTTCATCGAGTGGTATGAAAATAAATATTTCACGAGTGGCGATAGCCACGGGTGAAATATGATAATTTTCATACCACGTATTTATAGAAAAAACTTGAATTTTCTTTTTATTATATACTTTCTTTCTTTTTTGACCTTACGATTCAAAGAATTCCACTTTAATTTTTTCTATTGGCTGAATTTAGAGGAAAGTTGTCAAGCAATACACCAGTGAAAATACGGAAATATGTTTCACGGCAGTGAAAAATAAATTTTTACAGTGAAAAAACGGAAAATGAAAATACGCATTATATTTCATCAATATTTTTCAATATTACATTTAGTATATAATAAATGATGTTATTTCGATCTGCGTATTATTTTCTGTTTTCTTTCCACACGTTTTTTTGTCAGTCACAACTTTTCTCGTGCCCTAATAAAGCAACTTTAGCTATCCTAAATCGAATTTTTCTAGAAAAATCTTGCAACAAAACAAAAGGCTAGGTTATAAATATCCTCAGAATGGACATGATAGGTGTATTCAGTGAGAAAGGGGTTTATCAAGATGATCGAACCTCTAAGTCCATGTAAGACGGCCAAACTCTATATTGATTACTAATACTTTCAAAACAAGAATAATCATCCGCTCTGCGAAATTAAAACTTTAAACTAAACTAGATTGTCCGTAAGTGTGTAGCTGTTTCTCAAAAACAGATGTATAATAAATGGGATTACCTAACTGGGGCCTCAAGAAAAATACGTATCAAATTTAACAAATATCGTTCAGTAATATAACAGATTACAATCAATAAAACCATCATCATGGCGTTGCAAGGTAAATTTACAATCTGTAATGTTATTTCCTATTATTCCTGTCAGCTAACTACTTTTATCGAAAGGATTTTGTTATAAACCCTCTTTGTTTTTCTGAAGGATATCTGAAGGTGTTACCAATTTTGTTACATTCCTGTAAGACAAAATTAAAACCACTGTTCAGAAGTATACATCTCGTTTCAATGCAAAATATGTTTCATTACAATCGTACCTGTATCGTCTGCCTTCAATTATGCAATCAGTACACTGGCCCTCTGGTGGTTGGTCTCCACGTGAGTCGCACGTGTATCGTCCACCACGGCATTCGTATGATCCATCACACCTACACTCACAGCGACTGTACCTCGTGCAGTTCACACTGGCTGAAAATCAACAGTAACCTTAGCACTGACATTGTTGGAACATTGACCCCTTAAATTGCAAACTGTAGTAAAATCATTTTCTCCAAAACATATGAATAAAAGAAAGCTTAGCTATGCTAGCGGTAAATATTTACAAGATTCAACCAGGTTCAAACACATTCTGTCTGTCGTAATGACGTATTCGTCAAAAGAACAAAACACAACTCATAGATCCATGGACCCCCAATAGTTATTACATTTAATCAAGAGGGACATTTTCGCCACAGACTAGTGTTTCACAGAAAAGCAATACTTGTTTAATAACTCTATAATCTGTATTGTAGTTTAAAGGTCATATTATGAATCTATACATAGGATACTGTTTTCTAAAATAGGTGGACAAATTGGAATAGGGTTACATAAAGACGTATTATTTTTTAACATTCCTTTTAATACGTGCAACATATTGTCTGTACGCATCTCCCATATAACAATAACAAATCAACAAATATTATGTTAAATGTTGATGCAACAGTCGATTCTGTATCAGACTTTTCGTTGTATTTAAGTATCAGTTTATAAATAGTAACACCTCTTAGGCTCTACATTTGATTTCAAATAGTATAGTAAAAATACCCGATATTTTAAAAGGTGCGAACCCCAATATGCCTCTAAAATACCTGCAAATGTCGTGTTCCCATCATAGTAATTGTCCCCTATTTTGCACTTCCTGCACTGCCCACAAAGATCCTCCAGTTCCTGCCCTTGGCATGACCACCTCCCGTCCTCGTGACAGTAACAATCCTTATACTTGTCACACCCACGGATGAGCTCAAAAGCTTTATCTGGTGCGATTTTTTTCCCATCTACATCACAACCTGTGAAAAATCAAAAAAAAAAAACGTAAAACCTTCTGTTTCTGGGGTTGTTTTTATTATTCTTTGGGCAGATAGGTGGCTTCGAAAAGCGTGAATGTCGCCTTTTCGTCAATGAATGAAAGACCGACCAAACGAAAAAAACAAATGAATGAATGAATCACAATAACTTTATTCATATCAGTCCTTTAAGTGAAACGTTTATTTATATAAATCTATAATGTGAAACGTTTATTTATATAAATCTATAATGTGAAACGTTTACTTATATCAATCTATTAAGTGAAACGTTTATTTATATAAATCTATTAAGTGAAACGTTTATTTATATCAATCTATTAAGTGAAACGTTTATTTATATCAATCTATTAAGTGAAACGTTTATTTATATCAATCTATTAAGTGAAACGTTTATTTATATAAATCTATAATGTGAAACGTTTACTTATATCAATCTATTAAGTGAAACGTTTATTTATATAAATCTATTAAGTGAAACGTTTATTTATATCAATCTATTAAGTGAAACGTTTATTTATATCAATCTATTAAGTGAAACGGTAACTTATATCAATCTATTAAGTGAAACGTTTATTTATATCAATCTATTAAGTGAAAATTATATATCAGTCTATACATTTATACTTTTACCTATATCGGTCTATACACTTATACTTTTACCTATATCGGTCTATACACTTATACTTTTACCTATATCGGTCTATACACTTATACTTTTACCTATATCAGTCTATACACTTATACTTTTACCTATATCGGTCTATACACTTATACTTTTACCTATATCGGTCTATACACTTATACTTTTACCTATATCGGTCTATACACTTATACTTTTACCGATCTCAGTCTATACACTTATACTTTTACCTATATCGGTCTATACACTTATACTTTTACCGATCTCAGTCTATACACTTATACTTTTACCTATCTCAGTTCAACACTTATACTTTTACCTATATCGGTCTATACACTTATACTTTTACCGATCTCAGTCTATACACTTATACTTTTACCTATATCGGTCTATACACTTATACTTTTACCGATCTCAGTCTATACACTTATACTTTTACCAATCTCAGTCTATACACTTATACTTTTACCTATCTCAGTTCAACACTTATACTTTTACCTATATCGGTCTATACACTTATACTTTTACCTATATCGGTCTATACACTTATACTTTTACCTATATCGGTCTATACACTTATACTTTTACCTATATCGGTCTATACACTTATACTTTTACCGATCTCAGTATATACACTTATACTTTTACCTATATCGGTCTATACACTTATACTTTTACCGATCTCAGTCTATACACTTATACTTTTACCTATCTCAGTTCAACACTTATACTTTTACCTATATCGGTCTATACACTTATACTTTTACCGATCTCAGTCTATACACTTATACTTTTACCTATATCAGTCTATACACTTATACTTTTACCGATCTCAGTCTATACACTTATACTTTTACCAATCTCAGTCTATACACTTATACTTTTACCTATCTCAGTTCAACACTTATACTTTTACCTATATCGGTCTATACACTTATACTTTTACCTATATCGGTCTATACACTTATACTATTACCGATCTCAGTCTATACTCTTATACTTTTACCTATCTCAGTTCAACACTTATACTTTTACCTATATCGGTCTATACACTTATACTTTTACCTATATCGGTCTATAGACTTATACTTTTACCTATATCGGTCTATACACTTATACTTTTACCTATCTCAGTTCAACACTTATACTTTTACCGATCTCAGTCTATACACTTACACTTTTACCTATATCAGTCTATACACTTATACTTTTACCGATCTCAGTCTATACACTTATACTTTTACCGATCTCAGTCTATACACTTACACTTTTACCGATCTCAGTCTATACACTTATACTTTTACCTATCTCAGTCTGTACACTTATACTTTTACCTATCTCAGTCTATACACCTATACTTTTACCTATATCAGTCTATACACTTATACTTTTACCTATCTCAGTCTATACACTTATACTTTTACCTATATCAGTCTATACACTTATACTTTTACCGATCTCAGTCTGTACACTTATACTTTTACCTATAATAGTCTATACACTTATACTTTTACCTATATCAGTCTGTACAATTATACTTTTACCGATCTCAGTCTATACACTTACACTTTTACCTATATCGGTCTGTACACTTATACTTTTACCTATCTCAGTTAATCACTTATACTTTTACCTATCTCAGTTCAACACTTATACTTTTACCGATCTCAGTCTATACACTTACACTTTTACCTATATCAGTCTATACACTTATACTTTTACCTGTATCGGTCTATACACTTATACTTTTACCGACCTCAGTCTATACACTTATACTTTTACCTATATCGGTCTATACACTTATACTTTTACCTATATCAGTCTATACACTTATACTTTTACCTATATCGGTCTATACACTTATACTTTTACCGATCTCAGTCTGTACACTTATACTTTTACCTATATCAGTCTATACACTTATACTTTTACCTATATCAGTCTGTACACTTATACTTTTACCTATATCGGTCTATACATTTATACTTTTACCGATCTCAGTATATACACTTATACTTTTACCTATCTCAGTTCAACACTTATACTTTTACCGATCTCAGTCTATACACTTACACTTTTACCTATATCGGTCTATACACTTATACTTTTACCGATCTCAGTCTGTACACTTATACTTTTACCTATATCAGTCTATACACTTATACTTTTACCTATATCGGTCTTTACACTTATACTTTTACCTATATTAGTCTATACACTTATACGTTTACTTATATCAGTCTATGAATTTACACTTTTACTTACATCAGTGTTCTTATTGAAACGTTTACCTGTATCAGTCTATAACTTATACGTTTACTTATATCAGTTTATAAACATGTACGTTTACTTAAATCAGTCTTACGAACATTAAAGTCCGTAACAGAAAGATGCAATGCATCATAGAATACACAACCCAGACTGGGATTCGAACCTCGATCTCCCGCGTGACACGCCAAGGAACCGATCCACTGACACATCTATCTATTTGAGCTTATTTACCGTCGGTGCCGGTTGCCCATATGACCGACGCCCCCTGAAGAGATTAGTTATTTTATGTTGTGGGGGTAGTGCAAGATACAGAAAGCATCCCATTCCAGAGACACCCCTGGTCCTTTTGCATGCTCAGTGTATAGCACTGATACATGGGACCTCGGTTTAACGTCTCATCCGAAAGACTTTTACTAATGTTAGTGGAGGAGCGGTGGATCGAACTCGGGATCCCTGGTTTACCAGTCCAGCGCGTTACCACTGGACCACATCCGCTCCTACACCCGCACAGTTGTATTTATACAATTATACGAAGGTGTGCACTAGACCGTAACAATGTTTTCAGGCAATCCAAACAATCAGCTTTTTTCTTTCGTCAGTTGCTAGTCGCTCACAGGTAAGTACAATGCCAAAGGATACGTTGGTATAGGTAACCTATTCTACTGACGAAAAAAATAATATTGTGTAGTACCTGTTTTAAGTTCACATGTATAAACCCCATCATCACAGCTCCAGCCACCGTCACAATTACACCTGGAAAAAGTTCATGTGATATTTTTATGTGCAAGTGTAGGTTAAAAGCGAAAATTATTATAGCAGAAAGTCTGTCTTAAGAACGAAACGGTCTGTGAATGTAATTCGATAAATGTTATTTTTAATGCATACCAACTGAAGGTTAAGATGAGATTTGCAAGAGTCTTGAGGGCTGATTAAAAAGAAAAGTAAAGACCTGGATCACAGGCGAGATGACGCGTAATCTCGCACCGAAATCTCGCACGCACGATTTGAAGAAAAAGGCGATCGCATCTATAATGATCGGTCCTTTCGTCGAAAATAAGTTATTTTAGTACATAAATAGACGTTTTATCTTTAAAAATGTACTTAATTCGAAAGCAAGTTGTAACAGCTTACTCCTAACTCTAAATCCTTTTAAATGTGAAAATTGACTAACGGCTGAAATTTATTGCCTTGTTATCACCCCATACACCGCATCAACCAGCGCCCTAAATCAGGTGACAACACGTAGTAGTAGATATTTGTTTTTAGAATTCAAAACTATCAAACTTAGCATACGACACTGACATTTTACAAACCGTGTAAACAAAAGATGTGGATAACTTAATTAAAAAAAAGACTTAAGTGTGTTCATATTTTCATAGCGATATACACACAATATGGCGTCGTGGTCACTTTAAATACTATACCCGCTCTCGCTGATTCTCGATTGCCGCCGTGCGATGGAAGTGTGGAATCTGTGGCATTTTAAGTATTCGCGCAAAAGAACCAGTTCAATTCCATATTTATTTAATATGCTTCTCTTTTTGTTATTGAGACACAGTAAAGAAAGAAAAAAAACAAGAACTGTCACTGTAAAATGACAATGCCACCGAAGTGGTGCTGTGATCTTTGAGCTGAGGACCAGATAAATTGTTGTTCCTTCAAAAAAGTGGCTTTTTTGACAATAAGACCTCACGGTCAAGGTCATTTAGGGGTAAAAGTAAAATAGATATAAGTCAAAGGGAAGGTTGTGTCCAAAGGGATCTTGTGTCCAAGTATGAAGTATATCCACTTAATAATAAGGAAGTTATGGCCAATGTTAAAGTTTTTGGACATTTGGATCCTTAAGGTGAAGGTCATTCAGGGGTCAAGTCAAAATAAATATAGGTCAGTGGGAAGGCCTTGTCTAAAGAGGTTTTGTGTCCAAGTATGAAGTATATCCACTGACTAATAAGGAAGTTATGGCCAATGTTAAAGATTTCAAACGGAATGACGGACGGACAGTTCAAAAACTATATGCCTCCCTTCGGCATATGCATAGTAGACTCTTGTCACGTATCTTTAATTGACGACGTCTTCTGAGGCGTTCACTATTGCTAATCAGTCGATAATAAATTCTATAAACACAATACATTGTCATATTGTGTGGCTTCGTCAGGTTATGTACTGTCGTTATATTGAAAATTACTGAGACCAGTATATCATTGTGTGAAGTATGATATATAATAAGTTCCCCTCACCTGCATCTTTCATACAGTTCGCAGCCTCTTCTTATCTGAAAATTTGTGTTCGGTTCCTTGAAGCTTCCATCATAATCAGTAAGGTCACATCTCACACATTCCTTCCGGCCCTCGCAGATGTATTTTGACCTCTCAGAGGGACAGTTGAAACTTCCGTTACATGCGCAGAAACAGTTATATTCCCAACAGCCCTTTTCAAAGGTGAAAGGATTGTTTCCTTAAAAAAGTTTAAGTGACAAAGATAAAATTATTCCCAGAGGGTATATACAGGAAGCAAAGACAAATGGTGAAAGAGTCGAATCTAAACTATAGTCTTAAAATAGATTAAGCAGAATGCTTGGTTTGGCAGATCCGAACTTAAAAATAGTATCATCATACGGAAGTAACTGGGCTGCTGAACATGAAAATGGTTAAGTATCCGAATGGGATAGCAGAAGTATTAGAAGAAGTAGTAGAAGTGGTGGTATAGATATAGCTAATCATTTTTACAAATATAACCCGTGTTCACACTCTTTTTGTCTTTGTAACATTTACCTTCGTACGTTACGCCAAGATATTTGCAGGTTCTGCAGACGTTTATACCTCGGTCTTCGTCTCTATCTGCGTTCACTAATGTACCTCTGCCGATGGCACCGGCTACCCTAGCGTCCAAGCCGGAACCGGAACCAGACACAGAGTTTCCGGTGACTCTAGGACGTCCGTTTGTATCACAGATGTTTGTTGTCAGTCTGGCAGGACATTCATACATGCCATCGCATTTACAAAAGCACTGAAAACGATTGCACTTCAACTCGTAGGAAAACTGGTCACCAGCTCGGTAGGTACGCCCATCTACGGAACATGAACGGCACGTGTCGATACCAACTTGTCTAGGGGCTCTCGTGTGTTCCATTCCAGAACCAGATTGGCTGCTAAGGTGTGCTAAATATGAGAACATTTTACTTTCACAGATTACTCGAGCATTCTTTGATGAACAGAAAAATTCCCCACCACAACCGCACGTGCATATATATTTAACGCAGTCTGTTTCAAATGCAAACATAGAGTTTCCTCGATATGTCCTGCCATTAACAACACATGTACCACATTCACTTATTTCGCGACCGGCAACGTCACAAATGTATTCTCCTCTCGTGTGTGCACATGTCCATCCACCATCACATGAGCATGTGCACCCGCGGTATCTATAACAGTCCCGTACTAAATCAAATTTGGAGTTACCCTGAAATAAATAACCATCAGCCTCGCAAAAATAACAGCCTGTGGTGAGGTTCTGTCTACAAATATCTCGTGCCCTCTCACCTGGACAGTCCCAACTCCCATCACAGTTACATACGCAGTTGTATTCAATGCATCCGTTTGTGTGTTTGAAATAGGAATTTCCATCAAATCTTCTTCCAAAGGCCTCACAATAATTGCATCCAGTATTCGGATTGGTTCGGCATTTGTCCACAGCATATTCGGCCGGACAGTTCCAGCCTCCGTCACAGTTGCACGCACAATCATACTCTATACACCCATTAACATGCTTGAAGCGCGTGTTTCCTTTATATCTTTTACCACCTACTTCACAAAAATAGCAACCTGGAAATACAAACATCTAAACAATAGCCATTAATCGTATATGTTCATAACGTTAGTAGAGTTCTATGTATAGGATAGAGGCTAAAGCAAGAAAATACTGAAGGGAGGGAGCGTAGCGACTTAGCGTTTGCCCCTCCCATTTTGATCATTTGCTTCCTTATTTGGAACATACCTATCCTTACGCGAACCACTCCCATTTGTGCGCCGACAGAGCTGCGCAGACAACTTGTTAAACAGAACAGCTCTTCCATGATAAATCTATTAGAAATTTTAAAAATTTAAAAATCTTTGCTTATACTTGTATAGATATTATATTATATTATTATATATTTTTTATATATCACAAAATGAAAACTAGTTTCTCTTTATTAAACCCGTCAAGTGCTGATTAACAAGCGCAATTTATTAAATGTAATCATTCTTAAATACAAACATAATCCTCAAGATGATGTCATTATAAATAGATTTCATATGAACTACATATACCATAACGGAAAAACAATTCTGGTATAAATATATGCACAATAATACAGGCATAGCATTTCAAGTATACTGTAAACTAACAAAATTTCGCGGATACAATATTTCGCGTTTTTTCATACTGTAGACGATTTCGCGGCGACATACATTTGTTTGCGAAAAAATGCGTTATTATGATAGCTAACTGTTGCAGATCCAGAAACTCATATCTCGGTGGACAAAAGGCGGGTGGGGTAAAGGTGGGGTTTGAGTCCTGCATCTTTGTTAAGTGTTATTCTATCATTACCATCATCAAAAGGCAACGTAATACATTTATTTTTATCTCGGTTTTAACAATACATTATTTGGATAATCTTGATTGCCACGCATTTTTGAAACTGTATCAATTTCGACATACCGAACACTAGGTCGAGGGACATGCTTCCCCGGGGAAAGCTTTTATATTTTACCCATCAATTGAAAATTGTGCGTATTGAAGCTGAAGGTTTCACTTAAACTCTGTTTTTTTTTCCTTTTTTATCAGACAGATGTGTATGTCCATATTTGAGTATGTTTGCCCCAGTAGTAGCAACGCCGCTGATAGAGTTTATACCGTATTTGCTTTCACATACTAAAGGTATTCTATTCGTGTTTTTCTAAGGGCTTATCATATATTTGTTTTATACATTAATAATTCTTTACAAATTTCCTTCCCTTAACATTACTTCATATTGAATGCACATATCTTAAAACAAACGCTTCGAGAAAGGACAGTGCCTTGGACAGTCACCCGATGTAACTGTGTCACGTGATGCATGTACATGTGTCACGTGATATTATGTACCTGTGTCGGGATCGGTGTTACAGATATCTTTCGTTTGTTCTTTAGGACAATTCCACCCTCCATCACATGCACAGAAACAACTGTACTGGTAACAATCCTCTGTGAACTGGAATGGTCGATTTGGCTCACGTAGCTGAAACAAAATTTAAAAAGTACGACTATTTTCTTTTTAATTTTCATTCGTCAATTCATCATCCATCGATAGATCAGTCAATATTTTTTTTAAAAAGCCAGCCAGCCAGTCGATGGCCGACCGGCCAATCAATCAATCAATCAAGTTATTGAGAAAGAAATAAATGATTATTATAATTGTTTGAACAGGACCACCTCGCTAGTTAAGGCGAAAAGTTTCTTTTTTTTTCATCTTAAACTTATAAAAGTAAGAGAGAAGTTTATATTTCCTCCTTTTTTTTAAGAAAAAGCGGATCTCAAATGTCCACCTTAATTTCATGGCAAAATTGATTTTTATAAGGCACCTGGTTTCCCGCCCAGCATGATCTGCACTCGTTGTCTTGTTTACACAAGTCTTTTGTCTGCTCTGGGGGACAGGACCATGCGCCGTTACACTCGCAGCGACAATTATATTCGCGGCAACCATCCCGATGGGTGAAACTTGATTCAGGGCGACGAGATCTACCAAAAGCATCACACGTTCTACATCCGCTATTTGTCCTTTCTGGAAATAAAACAAGAGGGCAATGATGGCTCTGGATCGCTCAACTGAGTACTTTGTCTGTGGGCTTGTTGTTATACAAACGTAAGAGGCAGTATTACATTTTGTAATTGAAGACTTGTAGGTGGCTACAAACCAAATATCTAGAATATCAGCCAATAAATTAAGGCTCTATGGCAGAAAGTAGAAAAATCTATAATAAGCTGCAGTGACCCAGTGACCTCAAACTCAACCTAACTATAGAGATCCATGCAAGGAACCTACATACCAAATATCAAAGATATTAGGCTATAAATGAAGGCTCTATGAGGAAAAGTAGATAATCTATTTTTAGCCTCTGTGACCTTAACCCCAATTTAATGGAAGAGCTTCATGCAAGGTATCTGTAGATCAAATATTTAAAATATCATTCGATAAATAAATACTATAAGACAAAAAGTAGAAAAAAAACTATTTCTAGACTTAGTGACCTTGACCTTGACCTAGTGTCCTCAAACTCCATCTTTAAGGTAGAGGTCCATGCAAGAAACCTATATAAAAATATCAAAGATTTTGATCTGTAAATGAAGGCTCTATGAGGTAAGGTAGATACATCTAATTTTACGCTTGGTGACCTAACCCCAATTTAATGGGAGAGGTTCATGCAAGGTGTCTATATACCAAGTATTTCAAATATCAATCAATAAATAAAGGCTTTTTGATAAAAAGTAGAAAAAAAACTATTTCCAGCCTTAGTGACCTTGACCAAATGACCTCAACTCCATCCTTAAGGTAGAAGCCCATGCAAAGAACCTACATACCTAATAACAAAAATATTGATTAATAAATGATGGCGCTACGAGGTAAAGTAGATAAATCTATTTTTAGCCTCGGTGAGATTAACCCCAATTTAATGGAAAAGGTTCATGCAAGGTGTCTATATATCAAATGTTTAAAATAACAATCAATAGATACAGGCTATTTGACAAAAAGTAGAAAAAAAACTAGTTCTAGCCTTAGTAGCCTTGACCTTGACCCAGTGACGCCAAACCCCACATAAGGGTAGGGGTCCTTTTAAGTTACCCACAAACCAAATATATCAGATATTGATCAACAAATGAAGATTCTAGAAGAAAAGGTACAAAAGTCTATTGTTTACATCGGTGACCTTGACCTTGACCCAAGTGAATGGCAGAGATAAATGCAAGGAGCTTATATACCAAATATCTAAGATATGGGTAAAAAAACTATGGCTCTATGACGGAAATTGAAAAGTCTATTTTTAGCCATGGTGACTCAGGACCAGGGTCAATTTTGACCCCAGGGCCAAGATTTAAACAAACTTGGTAGAGGTCTACTTGGCCAGGTTGCACATAAAATATCTTAACACTAGGCCTTGTGGTTACTGACAGGAAGATTTTATTTTTATGCAAGTCTTTACAAAATTCAAGTGACCACTGGGATGGGGTCAGTTCTGACCACAAAAGCATCATTTGAAAAATCTTGATAGAGGACTCCTAGCTGATCAAAGTGACCCCCGGGGCAGAGCCATTAATTTTATAACCCCAGAGGCACAATTTGAACAGTCTTTGTAGAGAAGCTCTAGGTGAACCTGTATACCAAATATCAAATCCTAATGCATTGTAGTTTCAGACAAGAAGATTTTTGAAATTTTTCCTATATATATATATGCCTCTATATATACAAGTGACCCACCCCGCGGGGGGTCAATTTTGACCCCAGGGACATAATTTGAAGAAACTTGGTAGAGGTTCACGAGACAATACTTTGTTCAAATTTTAGAACTAAGGGCCTTGTGGTTTCAGAGAAAAAAGATTCCTTAAGTTTTTCATATATATTTATATGTAAAACATGTGACCCCTAGGGCGTGGCCAATTTTGACCCCAGGGACATAATTTGAACAATTCTGTAGAGGACCTCTAGATAAATCACCATGCCAAATATTTCTAGCTCTAGGTCTTGTGGTTCCAGACAAGAAATGTTTTTAAGATTTTTCTTTTGGTTGTCATAGCAACAAGAGTTCTGCATGGAACTGAATTCTTTGAGCAACTTTGGTAGAGTTTCATGCAAGGATCATCCCTGCCAAGTTTTATTAACTTTGACATGGCGGTTTCAGAGGAGATGCCGTTTGAATAAAAGTGTTGACGCACTTACGCACGACCGACATCATGCGATCACAATACTAGTATCTCACATAAGCACATGTAAGTTAAAAGGTATAGATAATAAATTATCAGTCATGTATTTATTTAAGTTTCAAATCTGAAATGTTTTTGTCAGTGATACTTATAGATTATCAGGCTTTCCCTTCCTTACATTTCAGTCGCAGGTTCAATCCTTCCAGTGATACCGTTTTGTCTTGCTCTTTTTCTGTTTGTGTTAACATCGAACGTAATAAACAGGGCTAAGGCAGAGAGAGAGAGAGAGAAAGAAAGAAACAAAGAAAAGAAAAAAAGAAACAAACAAACAAACTTTTATTCTGAAGCAGATTTTCAATTAGTTTTATGATTGATTTTCTTCAATGTTAATAATTTGTGGAGATAATCAAATTACGTGTTTTTCCAAGCTGTATCATCATATGTTTTAATATAAATTAACTTTCCTTTATTAAAATAATGGTCTTCCTCTTACTTATTGTTATATATATCTTCAGACTCATTCCGATCTGAGATAATAGTTATAAATTTAAACGATTTTATAGCTAAATAATTGCGTAAACAAATTAAGGATAAGGAAAAGATAAGGTTATGTTTTCCACTTTTTGCAAATTACATAATCGTTGGGTTAGTTAATTGGTAATTGTCCACCATCTTGTTTTTAATTATCCTGATAACTGTTCACGTAAATGAAATATATGCTGCTTCATATTTGCAGCGTTTGCACATTTGCTTCTTGTAACATGAGACCTAAGACCATGTTTATCTATTTCATAAAACATTTGCAGACAAGGTGTAACGTCTTTCCACGTGTTTTCGCGCATATGGCATTTGCAAGTCATTTTGAATATTCTTTTGAATATTTTAGTTCGACGCATGGGCAACTTATCATATTCTACAGTTTTCCATTGTACCATCAAGCATCATTGATTAATCAATCACAGTCTGTTAGCTGATGCGATATTAACTCTGCTGATTTCTGAAAAGAAGCATTCATGAGAAAGAATTTCTTCCGCATGCATGTCAATGCAGAAGTCCCAGAATACCGTCTGGTTAAGTCACTTCGGTTTTCTTGTGTACAATCTGTCAGACGTTCCCGTTTATTTTAAAACGCCAAAATCAGCCAAGAAATGCAAGAACTTGCCTGCCTAGTATAGTCAGTAGTGACTGTTGGCAGTACTAAGTTGAACTTGAACTGAAATGTCAGACACATTTCACATAGCAATATAAGACTGGTTCCTGGCAACGCTGATTTGGTGGTGTTTAACTTAGACAAATTTTCTCTTTTCTCCTTTAATCTCTGAGCATGCGCATACGTTTTATCTTTTAGGTCTAATATAACACCTAATAATAAAAATCAATAAACAACAACAACTACACTTTCACAAAATCTGAATGCATTCCATAAAGGGCGTCGCGCTTCGGCGCGGACTCAAATAATCCGAACTGTGATTACTGTTTACGTCACTCGAATCCGAAACGGACATTAACATGTGTATAGAACAGTAACGAAAACAATATAGGTAAAACAAAGGTCTCTCTGGTGTTTGTAGCATAAATACAGTGATACAGATCTATCTATTAATTCTTTTAGACAGCAGACAATCTTATCTACCAGTGATCAGCAAACAGGTTCAAGCCTTGAGGTAACAGTATTTCTGACTCATGGATTAATACTACGTTTACTGATAGGAACCATTTAATTGCAGAAAAATAACGAATGACCTCTGCACATTGCTTTCCGTTATTTTCCAAATGATATTGAATGCATAAAAATTATATTGACAAAGATTAATGAAAATTGCGATTCGTATAAAAAAAGATATTGAAAGATCGACGAAATAATCGACGTTGTACAAAAGACTTTAAAACCAAAGACTGGATTATATAGCAGATACAAGAAAATGTCATAAATAGAAGTATTCGTCTTTGGTTCTTTTTAAATGATTGGTAAATATGTACCCCATGAATAATGTTCGAATCTTTTACAAACGTAACAAGACTGAACGAATCACAGCTAAACAAAATGACGTTGTACTACGAAAATTAATTCGAACTTTTTTTTATTTTTTGCTTGGAATGAAAGATGCGTTACAACAAAAAATGCGAGCCTGTTTAATAAAAAAGGTAAGAACGCTGTCGGATCGAAAAAACGCATTTCCTCTCTCTCTCTCACACACACATACACACACACTAACTGAAATATGTATCTGCTTCAAATCGGCAATACAAATGTAAAATGCTTATAGATAAGGGTGTATACCTTTAAATGATAAAAAACGTGAGACTTGTTGGCTGTTTTATGTGCCTTTTTTACGCCGTCACTACCCTCATGCTCATAAAGGCGTATGTTCTTGACTCGCTTATATTTGTTGTTGTTAACGAGGTATCTTTATCCCACAGTATGCAAAAAAGCGTGGGAGAAAAAATACCGCAGATAAATAAAATGCGGTACTTCTGTTGACTGAAATCCAAGGTGATAAAAGTCTGAAAAGAATACAAGACAGAACGGACTAGAGCAGATCTGAACAACGCAGTTCAGTAGAAAAAAAGCAAAGCAAAGCAAGGTAGGGTGAGGCGAGGCGAGGCCTCGTGGTGCGGGTTGGGGCGAGGCACACATCGGAACAAACCCGAGGAACAAAGCACAAAGCTAAGAGCAGCGCAGTGAGGTAATTAAAACATATATTTTTCTTCATTTATTCAGACGCTATTAAAATGTGATTCTTTTGAATATTGTTTAACGGAATTGTAATTGATGAAATTTCATGTCTTCTTTGAACTCAATTGGCAATTTGGGTGGAAAGCGATAATGGTAGTAAAGGGATTGAGTGTAAATATTGACCAGAATTATTTCTCCTATAGAAACAATAGATATAAACCAAAAAAAGCTCACGTGTTTTTTTTTCTTTCTTTTTTAAGAATTTAATCTTGCCCTACTTTTTTAATCTTGCCCTAAGTTCTTCTGGCGGTCCACGTATTTCATTTAGATCATGCTAGAAATATCCTATCTTGTTTTGGCAGAAGCTGTGTGCCATCGTTAAATAACCAACCGTATTATATGTCATCATGGGCTTGTGAGCCTAATAGACGGAAATAAAAATGTCTGTCTGTCTGTCTTGACATACTTGTAGCTGAACATGAATGTCGCTTCAAAAACCTCCAAAACACATCAATTAAGTTCAGAAAAACATTTACACGTATACCAGTCCTACAATTACGCTTATACTTTTTACCAAATTTTCATGACAAGAAAGGAAAATATTATGGTTGGATTTTGGGTGAATTTATTTCAACTTACCTGTAGCATACGTTGCAAGTATGAAAGTCGCAAAGACAAAAAGGAATGTATGGCGAATCTGGAAAATAAAACAAAAATAGAAATAGTTGTCTTAGTATATGAGCAAAATCGACTGAAATAAAATTTATTTGAGGAATTCATCTTTGAACTTACGATTTAGGTATACATGATATCATAATATTGGTAGATGTTTTGCTTAACATATTTTCTTTGAATAAGATGAAATATGTGTCCAAATTACATGCAATAAAATATGTTTGAATTAAACTAAACTTACATGATAATGACCCGAGAAAGCTATATGATCATGCTTAAAGGCATTATAATCATGATGTGGAAACTTACAATAATGTTTATTCTAAGATAAACGCTTACAAATTCCACGTATTACAGTGTCTGTTTATAATTTATGAAGACAAATATTGCTTTTTTTTTCTTCTAGAATGAGTATTAAGCAGTGAATAGTTTCTACTGGATTAAAAGTGCATCTAATATAATCTCAGGTTGTTATATTTACAACAATATCCCACTCCGGCATATAAAATAATCAATAAATTCGAGAAACAAAAAAATCAATAACATCTTACCATTTTTACAGTGGTATAGAATTCCGATATGTATAAAATATATCACATATAATTCTTCTGCTCCATGGCTAACAAAACAAAACACCCTGTTCAGTTAACATCGATCCAAACAATGAACTTGTTTATTGTGTTTCCCCGCCGAGCGGCTTATCAGCTGTCATAGATAATAAAATTGGAGCACTTATGAAACTAGCGTACAGACGGCAAAAATATGGGAAATTAATTAGTCAGAGCCGAGTACATTATAGTGCCGCGTGAGGAGAGTAAAAGGTGGGTAATGTAATTAAGAGGGTTAGGACAAAAAAAGGATTACGGCACTGAAAATAAGTATAGGTTGTAGGTACTGTAGAATCAGTTTATTTCGCGGTGGTCTCTAAACGAATTTCGAGCATTCGATTAAGAGAAATCACGCGTGATTATTGAAGTAATATATCTGTAGATGTATATGCCAAGCGTCCAAAATCGCAGCAGTGCCTCGTACTTTGGACTTTCCTTTCTTATTGGAAAGCAATCACTAGCATGATAATTATTTAACGTGGGTAAAATGATGAATGACATTGATTTCATCAAGCTGGTTTACTCATTCTGTTGAACTTCTAGACCAAATTTCATAAAAATCTACCAAAGTGACACATCAAAGAGATGAAATCCCAAAACAAATGTTCATAGTTCAGCTATGGTTAACCTGAAAGGGAGATAACTGTAAGTAAGTATACAAGGGAGACAACATGACATCGAGTTGCCTGCATTTACCTTAAGCTACGGTGGCAATAAAAAATAAACAGATAGAAAGATTCCGCATATTTAGTATTAAACAGACTTATGTTTCTACTAGATTCTGATAAGGCTTTGAACACCAGTTCTCCCAGATGAGTTTATTTATCGTCTGAGCTAGTTCGCTATAAGCCCAAAGACTGCACCAGAAAATAACTTTTGAATATAGGTTGAGAAATAGGAAGCATCCTTTTCGATTCATAAGACCTCGGTTTCAAGTCTTATCCAAAAGACAATAAGTAGTTTTAGTTAAGGCACTGGGGATCTAACTTGCAACCCATGGATTACCAGTCATGAACCATACCACTTGACCACTGCATGATCTGTCCCTAAATAAAAATAGCATTTCTCTTTCAAGAACAATGTTTATATTTCCAATAGCAGTGATTTACTTCTAGGGAAGAAATTAACGAGTCACTGTTCTTCTTCCTAGCGGTTCATTGAGAACAATTAAAGTTTGAATTCATTATTTTCGGGATTCTACAATTTCCTGCCCATATCAGAAGATTAATAAAAATAAATTGTAAAAATAAAACCGACACAGGATTTATGGATCGTATGATTGCATCTCGCACGAAATAATGATAAAGACAGGCGTTTTATAAGAGCTTTGTTGGACCTTATTTTTCACAGATGGCATTTTTGATTTCTGAGGAAAGGGGTCCCATGTTCAGATGTTTGAAGACTGTGATCGCATTTGATACAAAACACAAACGCGTTATTCATGTAAAACTTGCTGCATTTTTACGCAAAAGTATTTTAAAAGTATGTAAAACTTATTCTTCCACATTTTGCAACATTTTACAACACTTACATCTGTTTACCGTTAGACGTGTGCTATTGAGGTGAAACTACATGTTCGGTTTTAAAAATGCACAGAGTCCAGAATCTCCGCTACATGCAATTTTGTAACTTAAATGCCAAGTGAAATAGTTCGGAAAGTGTGCAAAAGGCACCTAAAATGTCAAAGAAAAAACTCCCATATTCTCCCCACTTTTCAAACGGCCACATCTCCCTACATCTTGTAATATAACACATAAGAATAAAAACATTTGCTGTCAGATAACATCCACGTGAATTGTTAAAGATTTGCAGTTCGATCAGCAAAATGAAGCCTGTCAACAAGCATGGCAGGTTATAACAGGCCGTACTTGAACCCCCGGCAAAACTACGACAGCAACCATGCACATTTCCGCGCACAAACCATGCACATTTCCGCGCACAAACCATGCACATTTCCGCTCACAAACCATGCACATTTCCGCGCACAAACCATGCACATTTCCGCGCACAAACCATGCACATTTCCGCGCACAAACAATGCGCATTTCCGCGCACAAACCATGCACATTTCCGCGCACAAACCATGCACATTTCCGCGCACAAATGTTGTTTGTCTGGTTCACTATTTGTCTCTTTCTCACCGCAAATTAATTTTAGGCATCGAGAGGCACATCTCCACCGTTCGACGAATGGCGAAGGGGCATCCATTGTTGCAGGTGAGTCCGTGGATCTATTGCGTTCATCTGTTCACATTTCGTTCCAGGCATTGACATATATAGATTTACATTTATATTTTGCATGTACATGTGTCTCATGGAACTACAGCTTCCTTTCGAAACAGGGTGTGACGCCTTCAATTTTATTAGAGAAATGGCCCTTTTTCCACTCCACATTTTGTTTCCGCGCATTTAAAGGACGAACGCTTGCACATATTCTGTCCCTATTTTGCATGTATACGTGTTTTATGAAAGAAGAAGTTTCTTCCGAAATTGAGCATGACACCTCCATTTTTTCAGAGTTATTGCCCTTCATCGACTTAATTCCTGTTAAAGCGACGTTTCTAACATTTTAAGGAAAACTCTGTAAAAGATTTCATTTATATTTTGCGTGTTTATGTGTCTTACGGAACTACAGGTTCCTTACGAAATAGGGCTTGACATCTCCAATTGTTTCAGAGGTATGGTCATTATTTGACTCAACATCTTGTTTCCGCGCATTTAAAGGAAAACGTCTGCACAGGTTTCATTCATATTTTGCATGTATATGTGTCATATGAAACCATAAGTTCCTTTTGTAATTGGGCGTGGCACCTCCAATTTTATTACTAGAAGATTGTTATGGCCCTTTTTCGACTCCATATTTCGTTTCCACGCATTTAAAGGAAAACACTTGCATAGACTTCATTAATATTTTGCATGTATATGTGTCTCCAGTTTTAACAATTTCATGGCCCTTTTCAACTTAATTTCCGTTAAAACAAAGTTTTCACGCATTTAAAAAAAAAGCTTGAACAGATTTCATTCATATTTTACAAGTACATGTGTCTTATAAAACTACAGGTTCCTTTCGAAACTGGGCATGACACCTCCAATTTTATCAAATTTAGGACTCTTTTTGTTACTTAATTTCTGATAAAAAACAAATTACTTTTCATTTAAAGGACTATGTTTTGCAGTAGTGTATTCATTAAATACCTACAGCAGTTATGCTGATTTCGACATTCCACCTGCCATTATTTTACATTTTAACCATCTGCATATGATCTACTGTCAACATACGAGCAATAGCAGGGGGCATCTGTGTCCCATGGACACACTGCGCACGGGATCATGAACTCGGGAGAAAACGAAAAATAATAATAATAGTAATGATAGAGTGTCTGTCATTATTTTTAAGATTCCTCTGATGAAAACCCAGATACTGAATCTATAAAAAAAGAGTCAAATAATGATTTAAAGAATGCCGTTCTTGCAGCATGTAGCTTTCAGAGTCGACATTTTAGGACTAACTTCAACAAAATCAAAGTCACAGCGGGTCATTGAACTTGGTGTATTTCTTACGTACTCTTCAGTGCAGATATAGTTCGTGTGGGATTTCTAAATATTTTTGGTACACTCTGTAGACGACATGTCGCATGTAAGCCCTATGAAGAGCTTTTGTCATCACCGGCGTCCGTCGTCCGCCCGTCCGTCATCAATATTTCTGTAAAAAAAACATCTCCCTCTGAACCACTGCATCAATTTTGATACAACTTTACTGAGATGTTAAATGCTTGGTCTCCTTATTTTTTTTAAGAATCTTAATACATGTATATATAGAACTTTGGTTGCAACGGCAACTTTGAAACTCTTCTGGTCTGAAACCGCCAGGCTCAGGGCATAGATATTTGTCATGAATGTTCAGCTAGAGGTCCTTCGCCAAGATTGTTCAAATCAGGCCCATGGATTTTTTGTTACCCTGCCTTGACACCATAAATACTATAGCTTAGATATTTGGCATAGAGGT
The DNA here is from genome assembly GCA_012932295.1 of Cyclina sinensis. Classification (NCBI taxonomy): domain Eukaryota; kingdom Metazoa; phylum Mollusca; class Bivalvia; order Venerida; family Veneridae; genus Cyclina; species Cyclina sinensis. The sequence continues at coordinate 13,298,677 of JAAONU010000010.1, forward strand.
TAACTTGAGGTCCTCTACCAAGAGAATTCAGCTTTTGCCCCTGTGTTCATTACTCGTCCCACCCCGCGAGTCAATGCAGAATCAACAATATTCTAAAAACCTCCTTGTCTGAAACTACAAGGACTAGAGCTTAGATATTTGGCATGTAGCTTCATCTATAGGTCCTCTACCTTAATAATCAAAAATATTTGTTGCAGGTTTTCCACTCAACCTTTTCCTCACGATTGAATTATTTGCATGCATGTGTATAACTGAGTTATCTATAAACAGAAATATGTATCATTATGAGCGCGATAGATAATACAGTATTTGTCATTGTAAGTTGAGTGCTAAAGTGCCAACTGCAGTACTTTAATGAGTGTGGTTTTGTTAGTATCAATACCAAATTAAATAGATTTAGTAGTACTAGATGTACGCCAGTGTCACAGTGTCAGGTGGGTACATTATTACTTGAAAAATAGAATTGTGTCCTTATTGCATGCCTGTATGTTATGCAAATTTTACAAGACGCCTTTGAAAATAGTTTGGTACAGTTCTTCCCTTCAGTAACCCATTGTGTTAATTGTGACTACCCTACTCGACTAAAATTTATTTTGCCTTATTAAAGACCATAAAAAGTTCAAGTTCTAGTTTCCGGCACGTCGTCTCTTGGCTACGTCTAGTAGTAGCCGTATTTAACAAACTTTCACATTTTTAATTGCCCGAGCATGGTCCTTTCCCCTTCGATCAGATCTAGCTAACTCATAAAAAAAACTTTTTTTACAAGACGATAAAAGTAAAAAAGGCGAATTCTTTGACTGAAAACTGTGATTTATATTTTTTGGTCCAACTTACCCCTTTGTGTGGATCAACCAAACCATGCTGCCGGGAAACTGAGTCAGTTTTCTAAACGTCTTGTAGGCCTAATCTAACTTTAGAGCTTCATAGACTGACAAGATGTGCCTTACTATCAATCTCAAATCTCCGAGCTAGTCGTTCTGCTAAATCTCAAAATGATGAGAAATTAAAACTACATATGCAAAACGGCTCTCCGAACTAGTCGTTCTGTTAAAAGTATGCAAGGAGGTAGAAAATGGATAATCCAATTTAAAACATAGAGGTACAGTACAATATATTTATTTATTTATTGCCGGTTCAATTGTATCACATGGAGATAAACATAAGCTATGTATAGCTTTTAACCGACGGCTTTTTACCCTCCAGCCCCAATCTCCCTTCTGTGCTTATTGAGAATGAATAACTGTCTAACTATGCAGAGAAGGAACTAACTGAAACAGCAGTGGAAAATTTCTGAAATTAATAGATAATAGATATTGTTCAGTATTTGTCAGACAAAACTTCTTCTATCCATAGTTCTTTACGATATTTTACCGTACCATTAAAATTATTTACACGAACCGCATACAAAAAAAGCGCTGTATAAGTGAAGGACATCAGGACCAGTTTCGCGGTACGTATTACAAAGGTCTTGTATTTTTTACAATCGGAAAGCAAATAAATCCTTTAACACAATTTAGTGGTTTAATACCATGTTCAACAATGCAAAACAATTACAGATGCACCGGTTATGGCGGATAAAATGAATCGTCCGCGTAGTGACGATGTATTTTGGTCTAAATTAGGTATAAAAATGCAAACTGCAACTGGATAATGTCTCAGAGTTTTATTGAATAATATGTTTCACACCATCCTTGTACATTTGAAGTTCATCATTATTGACCATGCAATCTAAACTCTGATATCTGACAGTTCACGTTCGGACTTGTTCCCTTCCTTGTTATTAAAATAATGAGACTAATATTGCTTACTAAGAGGACTGACTGTCAATATTAAAGCCCTTTGTTGATCAATATATTAAACAATGTGTTATATTTTATGTATAAATAGTTTTGACCAAATTAATACAAAGACCAAAGAAGAAAAGATCAAACTTAAGAAACTTTAACTTTAGTCTCACTATTTCGCCTCCAAAGGTGTTGCCCGCCCGCTTAGCTCAATAGGTAGAGCACTGGATTGGTAATCCATCGGTCGTTGGTTCGACCCCTAGGCAGGGCAAAGTTTCTCCGTGACAATTGTTCTCAGACATTGTGTCTTATGTTCATTTGTCTCTCACCGCTGATTCAGAGTAGATCATGTGGGAACAGTAGTCAGTCACTTGCGGAGAAATTGGCAATTACTGGTTAGTTATCCAGGAAAACCGGTTAGGTGGACTGACCGCCGAGATATAACAAATGTTGAAATCGGCGTTAAACCCCAAAAAACAAACAAAGCCTCCAAAGGTGAACCCATGTTATAGGCTGATATTTTATAGTTGTTCACCTTCTACTCTCAATTTGATCTGCATCTGGCCAAGCGGACTCGCCCAATCGTAGGCGATTGGGCACTTTTTATGGCTCGTTTGTCCAACATTTGTCCAACATTTCACAGAGTTTAAGGCAAAAATGATAAAAATATGATAACTAAATTCATACCTGATCCTGTAATCCATGAAAACACACAAATACATAAGGATAGAACTGAAACACTTATTTCATATTAGATTAATCCACCATTTTATTCAAAATTTGGCAATCAGAATACTCGGTGTTCTAGGTTAATAGATAACCAGGACAGGGTAAAAACCGTCCCGAACCAAGTCCGCTTAACCAGATGCTGTTTAAAATTAGGCTTAAATGTTGAACAACTAAAAAATATCAGATCAGTATATGGGTTCAACACTTTAAGCCTAATAAATTAGGCTAAAGAAACTTACTTTCCAGTGAACATTTGTTCAAGTAATCAAATGCAGATTTGTATTTTTGTTGAAATCCAAAGCAAATTTTCTTGGTGTGTGATAGGTTACTGAAGCAAACAAAAACTGCAGTAGAGTTTGTTGGTTTTAATGATCATGATTATATAAGTGAATAAGCAATTTTTAGGCTGTCTCCTCTGTCTGTAGCCAAAAGTCTGAAGAACCACAAATCAAAATCAGGCATTGAGACACATACTTTTTAATGTAATTATATTAATGTGCCCACACTGGCATATCCACATGTTCAAACTATTTACAGGTGATAAGTTGCACATGCTATCTTAAAGTAGATATATTCCAGTTATTTTTCACCTCATTATAATGACTTTCTTCATACATTGTCTTATTGTCAGTTGTACATTATAAATGTGGAAAATAAGCTTAGATTCTGAGATACTGAGGACAGGAACTGGAATTTCGTTTAATAGACATCATATATGCGCACCTCCTTTTCCTACGCGACTGAAAATGTTACAGTAACAAAGGTGCAATATTGTTAGTGGAGAAAAAATAGTGCAGTCAAATAAACAATTTAGAGTACCGTATATCCCTGCTTATAAGGCACACTCACATATAAGATGCACCCCCCAAGTGAGTATGCAGTCTGACGATTTTTGCATTGACCCTCTTACAAGAAGCGGTCATTTTTATCTGAAAATATCTGATTGTCTTTCCTGATTTACATCATCTTTCTGCAGCGTGGTTCGTGTTTGCTTTTGCAAATTAAACAACTTAAAGTTTGAATGTCACATCATACAAATTGCTTTTTCTTTTAATTGTTCAAACAGTTATATTTGCAGTGATTGAAGAATTCATATCATAATGACAATATTTTATTGATAGCTTATTGATACAGCAATGTGACTAATTTAAAGGATTATCCTTTCTATCGATGTTTGCCTGTCAATCTGTACGACACTGTGTCAATCAAGAAAAGTTATGCCTTGATCAAATATTATCTGGTCAATCTCAGTTTCAAGCAGACACAATTTGCTACTGGTCTGTCAATCAGCCAAAAGACTACTCAAAGTAATTACACCATCACATGCTGCCTGTGTCTCCAGTAAACTGTTGGATTTTATTGTTTTCATTTTCTTGGGTGTGAAAATAGTCTTTGCTCAGTTAAGTGCCCATCAAATTGGAGAATTGATTCAGATACAACACAGACATTAAATTGGTTTTACATTCTGGAAGAAAAAATGAAAACAGAAACGTTCGAATTGTGAATAAATTTATTAATGATATATACTCATTAGGTTCTTAGAGTGGGCCTGTATGTCCCCTTCCGGACTTTAGTACTGCTATGCAAAAATGGCTGCAAAAGAAAAGTAAACAAATTAATGGGAGAATTAAGCCATCATTTCGGATGTTTTATAAGTATCTATAGGATTTCCAGTTACATTTATTGCACCTTTTCTATGAAATATTTTTACTTTTCTTGTAAGATGCACTTACAAGACGCACCCTCTGATGTGGGCCCGATTTTTTAGGACAAAAAATGCATCTTATAGTCAGGCCCAGATGCTAGTGCAGTCATTAAAACAGTCCAGAACTTGATTGACTAAAATATGAAAAATTGGAAAAATACTTACATTAAGGGAACTATCAGATGCTGACAGCTGTACATGTAAATCATTCAGGTTATTCCACACACAGATGTTCAACATATAAAACAGGGATCACATATTCTGATTAAAGACAAGCTGATATCTATGTCATGGAATAATGCATTTTATGAAAATCATTGTCATTTACAAAAATGAAGGTGTTTCTTTTGTTCAGAAACACACTCTTTGCGCATTATCAAACTAACACACCAGCTAAGAATGATTTACCTGTGTGTAAACAGAATGAACAATTCTGTGATAATAGAAAAGAGTTCAACAAAAAGTTCATAGAGTCTAAAAGTAATGCGGATTGAAAATCTATATGTTATGCCAACAATGCAAAAATTTATTTTATTTTGTTGGTTTGTTTGTTTCAAAGTAGGTACGTTAGAAACACTGTGATTTAATGCAACGGTTGAGGAAGGTCATCCCAACCTTAATAAAAGATCTCTATAGTGGCCAGAAAGTAAATGACAGAAAGCAACAAACAAACAAATAAATGAATGATAAAATAAGTTTAATACCATGGCCATTTGAATATTAATGCTAACACGTGTATCAAAAATTAACATTCCACTGATGTGAAGACTCTCTTGATTCAAAATAGAGGGATGATTACGAAAGCAAAATATGTGCCTCGGCATAAACCTTCGCCTCCTATCCAGTGTTAGTATTCCAGTACTTTAAATGCTTTGATTTATTATTAAGTTTTCACTTCCTTTTCAGAGATGAATTCAAGTGAAGAGGATGCTTACATTCCAGGTACGGTTGAAGATTAAGATTTAAGAATGAAAAAGAAACATTTATATGAACCTTTTGAAAAAATGTTACTTTACGGCTAGAAATTTTCATCCTGAATCAAATTCTTAAATATGAAAAATCTCACACTTTAGCAATTTAGCACATGGCGTAATATTGTTCCTAAGTCCTTTAGAGGATTTGACTGTAAAAAAATTCACAAGCCTAAGTCAACTGCCACAGCCCTTGGGGAGAAAGGGTTTTAAAAAGTGAAGGAAATTAATAATCTGCATTTTTTCATTCAGGCTTAAATTGCAAGTAAAGTGAAGGTAAAGTGAAGGCAAAATGAAAATGAAAGGAAGTAAACAGTGTCATTATTTAGGTTTGATGTTCAGTCTTATCAGCTAACTATATCACAGGGGGTAAACTCACATACATGTATATATGCCAAACTGGCATTTGCTTGAAATTGTATGTAGTACATCTTATGTTGCGAAACAAGCTGAAATAGAGGTAAGAATCGCATTTATTGAATACTATAAATTCATATTATTGTATGAAATGGGCTTGTTTATTTGTTTCTGTTTTTTTTTTGTTTTCAAAAGTAACAATAGAGTTCGACCATCGACATACTACAAAATACTTACATGTGTTTCCTTTTGTTGTAAGTGGAAGAATGGCAGTGAAAAACTTGATGTCTTTTTGGACTTCCTGTCGGGAAAATGAAAACTTATGATAGCATGAAAATAATGCTTTTTTGTCTATATATATTGTTCAAATTATGCAGTGGGAACTTTATTTAAATAGTACAGTGCACTAACGAATGAGATGTTGAACTGAAAAAAGACAGTGAGAAGTAATCTATATAAAGCTTGTAACTGTTTTAAGTCAGTATGTCTTTCATTATCTTTATTCTCAGGGTTATCTGCCCCTGGTAACAAAAGACCTGGAAGAGTAAAAGCAAGGAAGACAAAGGAAGTGAGTGCCAATGTTCCCACAACACAGCCAGTAATTGAGAATGTCAGACCAGATTTATCACAAAGTGAAAGACCAATAAAAGGTGAGGCAACAACTGCCTGTTTGTAGTTTCAGTTATCAGTTACTTTGCACTTGTAAGATATTCACATTGATAATGTTATATCCTTGTTGACAGAAGTTACTTGAACTTACACTTACTTTATTTGATGACTGCTCCATGGTTCTCTTACAAATGCAGAGAGGTGGGTGTGGAGGAGTCTATTAGATTCGTCTGACAAGATTCTGACCTGAAACCAGAGGGGCTTAAAATCTAAATTTACAGATATATCTGATCATGTTTCACACTTGTGCTGAGCTACAGGGCCTGAAATCAGAGAAAACGTTATAGGAAAAACTATAAAGTTACTTAATATTTTTGAAAAATGACCTTTTGTTTGTAGGCAAGCCTGTGAAGCCAGCAATGAGAAGAGGCAGACAAGGTACAGACAGCTTCTCATCTAAAGAAAAGTACATGCCCTCAGCAGTGGAAGATAGTGGCATGTCTACAACATTTGAGGTGAGTCTTGGTCATCATAAATGATGTGGATGATGACATGAGCTGTGGTCTATCTCTCTGAGTTTATTATGTCTCCCCCCAAAAATGGGGGAGACATATTGTTTTTCCCCCGGTTGTCCGTCTGTCCGTCCGTCCGTCCGTCTGTCTGTCTGTCCGTCACAAAATCGTGTTCGCTCTGTATCTTCCAAAGCCCTTGTGGGATTTTTATGAAACTTGGGTCAGATGTTCACCTCATCAAGGCAACGTGCAGAACCCACTTTGCGAGTGTGGTGTCTCAAGGGCAAGGTCACACTTGGAGGTTAAATGTCAAATGCCACAAAATCGTGTCCGCTCTGTATCTTCCAAAGCCCTTGAAGGATTTTTATGAAACTTGGGTCAGATGTTCACCTTATCAAGGCGACGTGCAGAACACACTTTGTGGGTGTGGTGTCTCAAGGTCAAGGTCACACTTGGAGGTTAAATGTCAAATGCCACAAAATTGTGTCCGCTCTGTATCTTCAAAAGCCCTTGAAGGATTTTTATGAAACTTGGGTCAGATGTTCACCTCATCAAGGTGACGTGCAGAACCCACTTTGCGGGTGCGGTGTCTCAAGGTCAAGGTCACACTTGGAGGTTACATGTCAAATTTTACAATCGTCTGACTCAATACTACCTGCAGCAACTGGCTGGGGGGAGACATATGTTTTTGTTCAATCAAAAACCCATTTCTAGTTTATCTTTGGTACCAGTTGCCCATATGACTGACGCCCATTTGAGGATAGTGCAAGATACAGAAAGCATCTCATTCCAGAGACTCCCTGGTTCTTTTGCATGCTAAATTTACATTACTGATTCATGGGAACTCAGTTTAACGTCTCATCTGAAAGACAAATAGTGAAGTTTGTGGAGGAGCAGGGGATCGATCTTGCGACCACTGGGTTACCAGTCCAGAAACTTACCACTGGACCACTGATCCGCTCCTATGAGCTATGGTAGTGGTGATGATAAATTAAATATATTATTTAATGAATTTAGAGAATTATTCATGTTGTTTGATGCCAAGCAAAAACTAAAGGTATATTTTATCTTTGCAAGTAAAACCGGAGCTTTTAAATCAAAAACATTTATTTAAACTGTTTGCTAAATGAAATGTTATGGTGTTCTTTTGATGTAAATTTTCTCAAAACATTATGATTTGAGGCTTTATATTAGCAAATAGTGAAAAAGATATAGTTACTGATATGGACAGATAGATAAAAAGTCACTGGTATTGACAGATAGATAATAGTCATTGGTATGGACAGATGGATAATAGTCACTGAAATGGACAGATGGATAAGTCACTGGTATGGACAGATAGATAATGGTCACTGATATGGACAGATAGATAATAGACATTGGTATGGACAGACAGATAATATAATGGTCACTAATATGGACAGGTAGATAATAGAAATTGGTATGGACAGATAGATAAAACTCACTGGTATGGACAGATAGATAATAGTCACTGGTATGCACATATAGGTAATGGTCACTGATATGGACAGATCGATAATTGACATTGGTATGGACAGATATATAATAGTAACTGGTATGGACAGCTAGATAAAAGTCACTGATATTGACAGATAGATAATAGACATTGGTATGGACATATAGAAAATAGTCTCTGGTGTAGACAAATAGATAAAAGTCACTTGTATGGACAGATAGGTAATAGTCACTGGTATGGACAGATAGATAATAGTCACTGATATGGACAGATAGGTAATAGTCACTGATATGGACAGATAGATAATAGACATTGGTATGAACAAATAGATAATAGTCACTGGTATGGAAAGATAGATAATAGTCACTGGTATGGACAGATAGATAATAGACACTGGTATGGACAGTTAGATAATAGTCACTGGTCTGGACATATAGATAATAGACACTGGTATGGACAGATAGATAATAGACACTGGTATTGACATATAGATAATAGTCACTGGTATGAACAGATAGATAATAGTCACTGGTATGGACAGATAGATAAAAGACACTGGTATGGACAGATAAATAATAGACACTGGTATGGACAGATAGATAATAGACACTGGTATGGACATACAGATAATAGACACTGGTATGGACAGATAGATAATAGTCTCTGGAATGGACAGGTAGATAATAGACACTGGTATGGACAGATAGATAAAAGATCCTGGTATGAACAGAAAGATAATAGTCATTGTTATGGACAAATAGATAATAGACACTGGCAAGACAGATAGATAATAGCCATTGGTATGGACAGATAGATAATAGACATTGGTATGGACAGATAGATAATAGACACTGGTATGGACAGATAGATAATAGACACTGGTATGGACAGATAGATAATAGACACTGGTATGGACAGATAGATAATAGACATTGGTATGGACATAAAGATAATAGTCACTCATGAATTATTAAGAGAAAGCTGAGGTCAGGTTTTGGCCGCCTGTGATTATTGATGCCTTTTTATCAACTTATTTGGAAATTTATAATTTCAAAATGTGCATTTTAAAGAGTCTAAAACATTATCAGAAAGGAAAAGCAAAGAGTTTCAAAAAAGCTATAAGCAATTTAGTTTCTACTCAGTACTGGATGTTGTATCAAGATCCTTGTAACATACATATATAATGATTTATTATATACATGTATACATAAAATGTATTTGAAAAAAATAGTGTGTAAACCAAGGAAAAAGAAACAAATATCTCCAAACTGGGTCAGGTATTCAATCATTTTTATGCTCCACGAAGGGCGAGCATATAGTTGCCGCTTTGTCCGTCCGTCCATCATAATTTTGTCCGGAGCATAACACAAAAATTATGTGAGATATCAAGACCAAACTTCACAGGTAGTTAGATCTCATGAAGGAGCAGTGCAGTGCACAAGAACCATAACTCTTGCTATATTAGTTTTTGAGTTATTGCCCTTTGAAATTTCATAGTTATTTTTTGTCCTGGGCATATCCCTCAAAGTATAAGAGATATTAACATGAAACTTTATTGGTAGATAGATCTCTATGAGGACAAGTGCAGCATGCAAGAACCGTAACTCTATTTTGCATAATTTAGGAGTTATTGTCCTTTGTTATTTTTCATTAAAAAAAATACATATTAAACAATAGCCCTTTTGGAATTGGCATTTATTCGGGGAGCATCCATCGGTTCTACCGATTTCTTGTTTATGTCTGTGCAAGAAACAGTCTTAATACACCACTGACTGTTAGCCATAAACAATACAGTTTAACCAATCAGAAGGACTGACAGTCATTTCTAGAATCTTGTAGACCTGGTTGCAAGCTAAAGCACAATTTTTGAACAAAATATTTCAGAGTTTTGCAGAGAGAAGTATTCGCCGCTTACAGAAAGCTTCATTGAAAGACCTCCGACCTGAAGATAAACAAAGAGTAGCAAATCTTATAAAAGAATTAGCAAGGTATGTGTCTGTGAGTTTTGATTAAATGTTTACAGAAGTTGATGTTAAAGATTAAAATTTTACATGACCATTTACTAAACTGTAATCAATGTAGACACAGAATGGAAAAGAAATCCTTGGTAATTGACAGATGACCAGCATCGACAGATGACCAAGGTCATTCTTAAGTTGTGGCATACAAAATTCTAGTTGATGCTCTCAAAAATGAAACTCCTAAACCAGAAATGTATAGTCCAAAAGCAGAAGGGTAACGTTGTGTTCTTGATTGTTTACCATAATTGTTATTTTGTTTTCAATGCTAATAGTACTTTAGTCAAGCAAAACTGACATTTTGTAATCATTGTTTCTGCCTGTTTAGATATGATTGAGTACCGGCAAGTTTTTTGTAACCTAGCAGCATGCTTTATATAGAGGTAGAATATTTTACAGGGTTGGAGAGGAAAAAGAGAAGGTTGTGAAAGAATTAGCAGGTGAGAGGGAACAGTATGAACGCCAGCTAATGACTATGGTCGAACAACAGGAAAAAATACTACAGGAAAGGGAAGGTACAAAGCTTTTGTTGAAGCTCATTTTGAACTGTGAATAAGTCAAAACTGCACGACTGTGATTAAATGATACTTTGATCATAGTAACACGTTTTGTTCACAATTTTAATTTCTCAAACTGCCATTTTACTATTACAAAACAGGACTGTAGTAATAAATGAATGAAGCTGAATGGCTAATAAACCTCACTTAAGTGTTAAAAAAACATGACTGTAGTAAAATGAAGATTTAATCATAGTTGCAAATTCTGTACTCAACTTCTCACCACTTTCAACTTTTAAGGAAAAGTAGAAAATATTGCTGGACAGGGGAGGTAAATGTACTACCTTTAAATGTCATTTTAGTAAAATAAAACCTGGACTGTGACTAAATCATAGCTAGAGAAATGTTTAACAGTGGCACTGTATTTTTCAGCTGACAGTGTATTGCATAGAAATGAAGATAGAGGTTTATTTAAAATATTAAACTGTAAAGGAGAAACACAGTAGCTGTGAAGAATTAAGATTGACGTGTGATTTAATGATAAGGCTATGTCTTGGATTGATTTCACAATATCAAGATGTCAGCTACTAAAAGGCAATAATGATATTGTATCATAAAGGTTTACTGTGTTGCAGATATCCAGGAGAAATTGTTCCAGTGTCAGAAACTGTTGACAGAGTACCAGGCCCAGTTATTGAACAAACAGGAGAAACTCAACACATCAATCCATGATATTCAAGAGGTAAAGGCCCTAGGTTATCTCTCTATATATAAAGTACAGAATTAATTTCATTGATTGGTAACATCGCACATGGATGTTTCACAGATTGAAGGGACGATGACTCTAAAAAGTTGTTACAATGACTTGAGCAATTTTCACAACATTCTAGTGTTATGGTATCAATATGATGGACTTTGGTTTTAAAATAAAAACTGCGGTCTCAGTCACTGTCACTTTTCAGAGGTCTGCAGAACTATACATCAACCTTAACAGAAGCCTTTATTTGTATAGCAAACCATACTAAGAAAATGTTTACATCGTTAGGAGAGGTAAAGTCCCATAAAATACCTTAAAATGTAACTTAAGTTGTTGAATATGAAAAACGTTTTTTTTCCAGTGTTCAAATAAATATTGTTGGTCACATATATCAGATTTAAGTCCATTTGAATAGAGAATGGCACTTGAGAGATATGTTGGAGTTGAATAGAGAGTATTTTGAAGTTAGATAGTAAATCCAGTCTTTGTTTCTTGCTCTCTTTATATAAAAGCTTTGTGTTATTTTCTACAGTAAGAATATGCTCTACCTATAAAAAAAACTTGATATAAATATGTTAATTCAAGCAAACATGAGAAAAATAAGATGACCCAGATTATAATTACAACTTTTTAAATTTCCCCGAGTCATTTAAACAAGTTACTGGTTAAAAGAATGCAAGAGAAAATATATATATGATGACACAATACCTTTATTTTTATTGCATAATACATACATGTACTTCATCTGTAGGCAATTGGAAAAGAAAATTACAATGCCAAGCAGGCAGAGCCATTAGTCACATTAGCTTCTGCTCTGCCTAAAACAACTCCATGTGATCACGCTCAAATTCACACAAACCCTGCACGAGTTATAGAAGTGTGTCCACCAGTGTATGATCTGTCGGAGATGGATGATCGTAGCTTAACGCCAGTTCTGCTTAATCGAATCCCATCCCCTATAGATAAACAGGTGCATTGTTATCACTAACATGTTCTCTGGGGTGCAAGCAGTGAAAATATTAACAAATATTGATCAATTTAACTAATTCTGTGTTGTTTTTATGATACTGGTGTTCTTTTCATCAAATATAGATAGAATTACTAATTTTTGAAGGGTACAAAGGTCACAGATGTGTTTAAATTTGCCATATACACAAAAAAATTTATTTTAAAAAAAGGCCTTTTCTTGCAAGTTTAAATTTGTAAAATGTACTTGTCTTTCAAGTTTGAATTTTCTAAAACGAACTTGGTCTTTCAAGTTTAAGTTTCTGAAACGAACTTGTCTGTAATTCAGTTTTGTGTTATGGTCTAGTGCATACCTTCATATAATTGTATAAATACAACTCTGACAACTGCGTCAGGGAATCGATTCTTTGGCTCATTGGTTAGAGTGTTGGTCTTCGATGAGGTAAGGTCAGAGTTCGAATCCCCAACTTGTGTGGTGTAGTCGAAGATGTATTGCATCTTTATGTTACAGACTTTCTTTTTTGTAAGATTTGACTTTTAAGAGTGTAAAATAAAATAAAACCTGACAATGCAAACCATGTGAAGACTGCATGGATATACTTGGCATGTCATGGTCCGCCCTGGTAGGAATGAACTAGGTCACCTTTGATATATTTAAGGTAAAAGTCTCAGACTAATTAATGCTCCAAAAGTACAATGAGTGTCGTATACATTGTTTCATTCTAACAGTATTTACTTGCTTGTTCAGTTCTAGAATGGTGTTTTTCTTTTAATTTAGATACTAATTTTTATTTGATTTCTTGTTCTATTAACATTGTTACAGTAGAAGTTTTTTTCCCTAACTACCTGTGCATTTGCAGTTTCAGGACTTAATGGACATTTTTCATACATATGATAAGTAGAAGTATTTTTTATGCCCCCGAAGGGAGGCATATAGTTTTTGAACTGTCCGTTCGTCAGTCCTTCCAAAAACTTTAACATTGGCCATAACTTCCTTATTAGTAAGTGGATTCACTTCATACTTGGACACAACACCCCTTTGGACAAGACCTTCCAACTGACCTATATTTATTTGACCTTGACCCCTGAATGACCTTCACCTTGAAGATCCAATTGTCCAAAAACTTTAACATTGGCCATATCTTCCTTATCAGTAAGTGAATATACTTCATACTTGGAAACGAAACCCCTTTGGACAAGACCTTCCCACTGACCTATATTCATTTGACCCTAACCCCTGAATGACCTTCACCTTGAAGATCCAATTGTCCAAAAACTTTAACATTGGCCATAACTTCCATATTAGTAAGTGGATATACATCATACTTGGACACAATATGCCTTTGGAAAAGACCTTCCCATTGACCTATATTTATTTGGCCTTGACCCCTGAATGACTGCACAGCTTACGGGGACATTGTCATCTTACAGTGACAGTTCTTGTTTCCTGAAGATAATGATTTATTATGGAATCAATCCTAACAAGTCTTGCACTGCAAAAAAACCCTATAATGTCAGTTATATTATCCTGCATTTTACCCTTGAGTGAAGGATGTGTGCAAGCTTTTCTGATAAATGGAAAACAAGGCAAATCTTTTTGATCAAATTTTATGAAAATGTTTTAAAGTAAGATACACAAATGATAAAAGCTTTGAGAATGAAATAAAAATGTAAATCTGGTTCTTTCTTTTGCAAGATGAGGCATTATTAAACAGATACCTTTTGTGTAAAATTTTCATTTGCAGTAATGGAGGACTTGAGGAGTCTTATTTACAGATATTCAAAATATATATTATAGGTAAAGTACATGTTTATCAAAATTTAACAGAAGTCAAATATTTCTCATGGTTTATAGGACACAGCTCTTAATATAAATTCTGGGAAAATTGGTAACAGGCAGTCTTTCCTTACGTTACAGGATGAGCCAAGAGCAGGGAGGCAGTCAAGATCTCGGGAACCAGTCTCAAAACAAGCAAGCAACCAAAACACTCTTGATGATTATTTGACCAATCAACATGCAGCAGATGAATCTGTATCAGATTTGTTGTTAAATCCTGTAGAGAATGTGAAAAGACCATACACGTCTTTGATTGACAAGGAAATTGCAAGAGAAAGGTCATTAAGCAGAGGGTCAAGGACATCTGACTATTCAAGGTCACGTAGTGCCTCTCCTTCTGAAGGAAGGCCAAAATTTGCTTACCCTCAAAAACTTAATAGCTTAGGTCCTTTACATGAACCATTAGCATCAAGCACTCAGAAATCTATGGAGATCAGAGCCCAAAATATTGAAAATGAAAGTCTTAGGTCAAGGACGTCAAAAAAATACCAGGGAACTGGGTTAAAAGGTCATACCCTACATGACACTCAGTCTGATTCTGACAGTGCTAAAAATAGAGTTGCATTTAATGAGAGAAATGAATATGATGACGAAGCTGAAAAACATTCACCGCATATGAAATCACCAGCACAAATGTTTAATGACCCAGACTATGCCCAGTATTACAAGAAACTGTCCCCTGGTGGCAGAAAACGGGAATTACTAAAGCAAAGACAAGCACTGCTGGATGAACAAGAAAGGTTACGAAAAGTTTTAGAAAAACAGGAGCATCAGTTGCAGACGAGAAAATATGAATACGATAAAAGGAAAGAGCTTCAAGAACAGAGAATGGAGTTTTATAAACAAGGTGGAAAATTTCCAGCTCTTAAGCTAGATTTTGACAATGGCAGCGAGAAAGGGTCACATGAGGGCGAAGAGTATGTCTCTGGAAAGGGATCAACAAAGGGTTCAGTTGAAAGGGGCCAGTCATCTGATGTAGACATGAATAGCCCTAGGAGCAATATTGAAATAGGTAAGATAGCATATATATATACAGATTCTGGAATCTCTGTTTTCAAAGCAGATGTATTTCACCATTATTCATTGTGTTCCTTCACATATACATGTAGTTACATCACTGAATAGGAACATTTGACTTCTAAAAATATCGTTCCTCATTTTTTCTTAAGATATAACTCGGGAATAGCCAAAATTTGATGAATCAACAAATGACCTGATTTTTTTTTTTTTAATAGAATCTCATTTTTCATTATATCACATGTTTTATTCTCAGTAAAACTTACTGTTGGAACCATAGACTTCTTTTCTTATCTAGTATCCATGCTGAAGTTTTTTTCATTTCCCTATTCATTCAAGCTCTGACTGTAGTTTTTTTCTCTTGAAATATATCTCAGATTATTGTTTACATGTTCATTTGTATATTTGTTCATTATTTTAAGTCATTAGACAGACAAGAAGCATTTTGTCACACACTGGTTGTCATGGTAACACATTTACATACACATTGCCTGAGGAATGATTGCTTGATTAATCTTTCTATATCAGTAGTCACATGTACATAATTGAAATATACATAAAATTACTTTAACTATATTGTCATCTATAGACGAAATTGCAAATGGATATATTGTATATTGTATGCAGATTAGAAAGATAGCCTGTATGTGAATGACACCAAGATTCAAAGCATTAAAATGATTCCTTTGTGCATATTGAACTTTCTTTTTTTCAAATGAAATAATATTGATAACTGAAAAAGCTTAAAGCATGAAGCCTTAGATTTTGTATCTGTTCTGTAAGTCTTAAATATTTCTAAGAAACCTTAAGAAATTTTGGTCAGTTGCACTGCTAGTTGATTTAGTTTAAACTTTTTTATTTTACATCGATTTGGAGGGAAGTTCATGCAGCTAATAGTAATCCCTCACAATGACTGCTTCCTGGGTTTAAACCAGTACTCACGCCGAAAGTTGATAACGATAATAACGTAAAAATTATTTTTGATTGGAGGTCAAGGTCAGAAGTTCAAAGGATTGAGCCTATTTTGACAGTGTTATACATTCAGCACTCAACACTGTGGATTTGGGAAAGACAGAATTGTGGTTTTGTTCAAAGGGGTGAAATTCCCTTATGATTTTAGTTTTAGAAATGATCTTTTTGGTCATGACATCTTATCTGGTGCTGTGTAGTTTGTTATAAAGGCAACCATTTATTCAGACAACTTGATAAAACTTGCTCTTGCTTGATTCATCATTTGAAATGAGACATCAGAATATCTGCATGAAATATGGAATATCTGATAACATCAAAAACATTATTTCACTTACATAGTTAAAAAAGCATGATCTTTCAAGTATGTTTTTGATGTTGTTTTCAATCTGATTTCATTTTAATATTTATCTAAAAATCTGTACTTCCGTTCTGCTTGAGATGAGCATCATTTCATTGCCTTCTTTAATCTTTAATTTGTAAAACTTTATGGACAATTAATTATTTCCATTAATATATTGGCCTATAGATATGATAATAGTTTCATTGTTCAGAATGTAATGTCTTTTAAATACACTTTGTGTATTGTTAGGAAATTTGAGTACTTTTTGTATTTGATTATAAAATTTGAAGACACGTATATGATAATGAAATTTGTAATGTCGTTGTAGAAAATAGTTCAGTCGTTAAGTGAAATGTAGCTTTTATGTTCATTAATGAATTTGATTAATGTAAAGGGTATCAGATTACATAAAGGATAGAAAGCATGTTATAGAGATGCAGTGAAAGCTAATCAGCATCCATTGAAAGAGAAGGAAACCAGTTTTTTTAGGGTTTTTTTTTTTTGGACTAAGTCAGTAACTGTTTTTGTTGTGTTGAATGTTATGACTGTTTGGTCTCAAAACTTTCCATGTTCTTGCCACTTTTAAAATTAAGTGATGAAAAAATTTGATCCATTAATTCCAGATGATGAGGTCAAGGTCAGAAGCAGGGTATCAATGGGTACATCACCCATAGCAACCCCTCCACATAGCAACAAGATCACCATAGCAACTTCCCCAGTACAGTCAGTGGAAATGTACGAGTCAGAAACACCAAGGTTAATTGATGTAGCTACCAGTGTATCTTACAGGTAAAACATTTAGGGTTAGGTCAAAGGTCAAGCTATGACATGCTACAGCATTGATTCCTGGCTACACTAGCATACTGTTACTACTAGGTTTTTTAAGTACTTTAAGGTTTACCCTGCTTAACTTTAGATATACAAAACCATTTAAGAAACTGAAGAAGGACAGCATGACTCTTAAATCTTATAACAATAGGTTTTACTCACAAATATTACCATGTGCTCTTTTGTTATATACTTGTTTGTGATGAAAATATAGCTGTACTTTGTTAAATCCTGCAAATGTGAGGGGTCACGAATCCATCAATTAAACTGGTCAGTGCTACTTCTATTTAAAGTTTTTTTTCGAAAATTTACAGTAACTGTTACAATACCTGTTCTGGTCATTTTAAGTAAGTGAAGGATCTTGCTTAAAGTTTGAAAGAGTTGAACTATTAAACTCAGAGTCTACCTTTTTCAGAACGCCATTGAAGGACACAAGTAACAGAGTACAAGGCAACCTACCACTGGCCTGCAATAGACAGAGGTCAAGTCCATTTACAAAAGAGAACCAAGAACATGAGGTGTCACAATCAGTTAGAACCCCTGGGTATGTATAATATGTGTGTTGAATACATTGATTCAGAATAAGTATGTGACCATCATAGGATATTAAGTAGAAAACTGGTATTTAGACCACAAATGGTTCTTCCAAAAAGCAGTCTTTATACATGTTGGTCCAAATAGCTGGTTGACAAGATTTCCACTTCTAAGGTCAGAAAATGAAAACTGCTAACAGAAACCTTTTCTGTTTTATGTTTCTTCCATGTTACAGAAATACAGTTCATGTCAGATGTTCGTGTAATGAAAGTATGTGTATGCTAAACATATTAGTTAAGAAGTGACACAATTACAAAGACAGCAGGCATATCCAAACTGTTAGAAAGGAAGAACCAGGGAAGATATGTGTGTTGTTAATTATGTGAGGGCAGTAATTCTCAGTGTGCAACTTCTGACTGTCTCGTGTCATGTATATGCATACGCTACAATCAAGTCTGTATGAGAATGAAGGGGTAATAGATTAAATGCTGCATTTATTTTTCAATCAGATACATGTATCATAATTATACATCAAACTTTAAAACAACAATCCAGCAGATTTGGTTGACAGTCAAGAATAGTTGAAGGGATTTAAAACATCTTTGTTCAGACATGTACTTTGGCTAGACAGAGAGGTTTGTTGTTCTGAGGTGAAGGTCACACTTAGAGGTCATATGTGGATTGTGATTTTGAAATACCTTTAAAAATGTTTGCTTGAAGCAGGTATGTGTTGCAAGTAAGAACCAGGTCTGTTGCACAAAGGTTTATTTCACACCAAGTTGTGAAAGGCAAATGTTAGAGCTAATTCAGCTGTTTATGAAGACAACACATACACAGTGGGGTTTGACATCTGTGTTCTTTGGGCACAGATACAGTGGGGCTTGACATCTGTGTTCTTTGGGCACAGACACAGTGGGGCTTGACATCTGTGTTCTTTGGGCACAGACACTGGGGCTTGACATCTTTGGGCACAGACACAGTGGGGCTTGACATCTTTGGGCACAGACACTGTGGGGCTTGACATCTTTGGGCACAGACACAGTGGGGTTTGACATCTTTGGGCACAGACACAGTGGGGCTTGAAATCTGTGTTCTTTGGGCACAGACACCAAGTTTAGGTCAAAAGAGTAGTTATCTGGTTGTAAAAAGTGGATAGTTAGATAATTACATATAAGTATATATATCTTTTTTGGGCAGCAGGTAGTTTTGTTGCATATTATGGTATTCTTTGCAAATAGGATAATACAGTGTATTTTGAAGAAAAAAACAAAACAAAAAACTCACTGCTGTAATAGTATATTCTTTAGAAATGTATGTGTGATTCTGTTCCATTTACAGAGAAAAGACCTTGAATGTTCTAGAACTGGTGAACTCAATGGAAGAGGAACCACAAACTGTGTCACAGTTTAATCATAGTTATGACAACACTGAGAATAGGCCTGGTAGATACTTCACTCCTAACAAATATATCACTCAAGGCAAAGGTTCGTAAAACATTCCTTTTTGGTATTATTTGTTGGTAGAGCACAAGGAAATCAATTGTCCTGTGGAATACTATGTTATGTCGATATATATAAAGTGGTTTTACTACAGCATTAGGCCAGGAAAATTGGCAGTGATTATACAGTTAGGAAATGAAGATTTAGAATCTCATATTCACGTTGGAGTTACCATCCTGGTTTGTCAGCATTTTATGGAGTGATATAATTTTTCGCCCGATAGGTCAAGAGTTTTCATCAGATAGTTATCTAACTAGGGGGTAATGTATGTGGGTATAACACTTCAACCAGGTTGAATAACCAGTCAACTCCTGCCAGGCAATCAAGTTTTACGGCCATTGCATAGAAAATCAGGATGAGAGTAGGTAAAAAACATTAAGTCGCTGAAATTTTTATTTGCATGGACAGATGAACCTTTACTGTTCTTTAACATACTCCATGAAATCAGAACTTTCAGTGTTGTTTCTAACTGCAGTGTTACCTTTATCAGTTGTACTTGACAGTACAATGTTGTTTAATATCAGACTGCCTCGAACATTTTCAGGTGCATCTGTTTAGTTGCAAAGAAATCATGTTTACTCTCTTTTAACGCAATCCTTTTTACTTGGCGTTTTTTCAGTCAAGATATCCGTAAGTGTAATGTTATCAGAGTGTTCATATCTAAAAACGAAGTTTCAAAAATTGCCTGTATTATGTCCTAAAACCCATTGTTTAGACTTAACTTATCTGGAGACCTGTAGATTGTAATGTATGAGAATGTTCTCGCAATTCATGATCATCATTGTACCTTGTATTTCACAGGCACCCAGTCTAGTCAATACAGACAAAAAACCAGCCCTGCAATTCAGAGAACCAGTCCAGCTGTACAGAGAACCAGGCAAGGCAAGCTTCTAAATGATGAGGAAGAATCATTGGAGGAAAACAAGATTCTAGAAGATATATTCTTCTTGTGATCTTTACCAGTCAGTCTTAAACTACAACCACTGTGATATTACATTTAACATCATAATGACAGTATGTCTCCCCAAACAAAGTGGGGTGGGAGACACATTGTATTTGTACTTTCCGTCTGTATGTCACAAGTTTGTCTGCACTTCTTCTCCATAGCCACCAGCTGGATTTCAATGGAACTTGCTACGATTTATTGGTAACAAGCCTAGTTGAGCATATCATCAGCATTTTCCAGTTCAGTGATTTTCTGCGAAGTTATGGGCCTTGATTTGTCCAAATTTTAATACATATGGGCATATTTGCATAACCACTTGTCTGATTTTGCCAAAACTTCATGGGAATGATTGTTAGCAAGTGAAGTTGCACATAATATTGATGTGTTCTGGTCATTTTTTTATTGGAGTTGTGGCCCTTGATTTGTCCAAATTTGAATACATTTAGGCATTTCTCCATAACCGCTGATTAGATTTTGAGGAAACTTTACAGAATGATTTTAAGTGAGACTTTGAGGAATCTTCACAGGAGTGACTACAAGTGAGAGCAGTTATGAATATTTTCCACATGTTTTGGCGAGATTTTTAGCAAAGTTACAGTCCCTGATTTGTCCAAATTTGAAGTCAGTTGTGCATATCTCCATAACTGCTGGTTAGATTTTAACGAAACTTAACAGGAATGATAATTAGCAAGTGAAGTTAACGTATATTTTTGGCTTATATTGGTCAGATGATTTTTAGCAGTGTTGCAACCCTTGGTTTATCCAAATTTGAATACAGTTGGGCTTATCTCCATAATCAGTGGTTGGATTTCGAGGAAACTTCACAGCAATGATCATGACCAAGTGAAGTTATGCATATTATCAGGCTGTACCAGTTGTGTATTTTTAGATTTTTCATGGTAAATGGCATGTGGGGAAGACACTATTATTATTTAAAAAAAATTCTAGTTTTTATATTAATAGTAATATTATGTGTCAAGTTTTCTGTCCACTATATTTCACGTTCTTTTGATAAAGATGTGGTTTTGGTATAAGGAATTGATAAATGCTTAACCTATACCCTGCTGGAGGCAGTCGACTGCCTTTCTGACCTGTGCAGACCAAGTTCAGCCTGCACATCCATGCAGTCTGATCAAGGTATGTACTATTCACTAGTCAGTAAATTTTCAGTCAGCATAATAAACAATTAATGGATGTGTCTAAATTGAAAGATGGACAAGTCCACTTAAGATATTAAGCATGATAAGGGTTAAACGTGTAATACTGATAACATCATCTGAAGGAACTGAATAGTGCTAAGATTGCTTGGAATAATTTCAGGGTGATATGATTCTTAAGTAGTGAAGATGGAACTTTCTCTTTAATGTTCCAGGCTGCTTTCTTTTATTACCACCATAACCATACACTGGTTAAGTCATTAGTTTTTACCCTAGCTATTTGGTTTTTGATGTTAAAAAAGTTGGCAATTTCTTAAAACAAGAGCAGGCCATCCTCTGGTCCAGATATTTCCATCAAGAAAAATATTTCTTTCTCTTCATTTTGGCCAGAGACTGTTACCAGTAAGCAACCATTGTGAATTAGTTATATCAAGTGTATGTGCTTAATAAAAAATTCAAAGAACAGGACTGAAGTCTGATATGGTATTATCTTTTTAATTCATAATATTTCTTTCTGACATGACTACAATAAAATCATAACAATGGTTTTATATACAAAATACCAATATTCAATCTTAAAAGGTCTTAATCTGTCAATTCAAAAGGTTTCAAAATTGGATGTAAGCAGAAAATGTAATTTTAAAAACTACAGGGATATAAGGACATAGAGATTGTTACCTCAGATGCCGTATACACATTAGCAAAAAAAGAGAATTTAAAAATGTTTGTACATGGATTGCAAAACTTTTTTTCTTTACATATGGTATCTTTTTCAGTCTTTCTGTTGCATGTTATTTCATCGACTCGACTCTGCATATTTCTCATCTGTGTGTTAATTGACTCAGATAAGATTGCATTTATAAACTTTTGCAGCAAATTTCTTTCCTGTTTTTTTTCTAGACTATTAATTTGTTAGTACATGTACGTTATATATATTCAAAGTTTACTTTTGCAATAAATGGTGAAAACAAGATTGAGTTTTCAGGTTTTCTTTCATTATACGAGTGATAAGAATATGCAATGATTAACCAAGTCTTCTCTTAGAGTGCAGGTATTTGTAGTACATGTAGTTAGCTCTGACTGGAATCATCGGACTTGATTGTGGTGTATTTGCAGCCTGAAAAATACCCAATAAACATACGACTCCTGATGTAGCCTGAAAAAATACACTCATGTCATTGGCCTGAAAAAAGCCCTTCTGATGGACTAATGGCCTGAAAATACCATTGTGCTGTCATTATGGCCTGAAAATATCCTAATGAGGATTGAAGTGGGTGGCTTTCTTTAAACATATTCTCCAACTGGCTATGATAATGATATCACAGTATTATTTTAATGTATTGTTCAAATATTGCACAAACATATTTCCGATCTTGGAAGTATCGTCCACTGGATGCATTTTAGTATAACTTATAAACTGTCGTCTGCTTCTCTGTAATTCTGCTAGTGTAAAAGGGCGGCATAAATTTAACTGATTTGGTGTCAAGGAAATAAAAATCTTTTAACTGTTATGATGAAAAAGAATTTTTTTCATTAATAAATTTTATATTGTAACTCTAAAACATGGTTCTTGGCTCAAAGCAGTTATAAGTTCTAGGAATTATGAGAATTTTTCACATATATGTATTACTTGGGAGTTGCCCTTTTATCTGTAAATCAAGGTATCATAAAATGCCCTTTTAAACAAAACTTTAAATGTATTTGTAGAATGCACTATCCTGGTATTTCAAGTCAACATTTGTACTGATAAATGCTTAAAGCATTGAAACAGAGGGCAGATATACGATACTAGAAGAAATTTTACATCACATACAATATAAACTTTAGCACCAAGATCTCGGATTTCCAACTACAATCTTCTAAAAGGATACTTTATCAGAGTTTGGTATTGAGATCTGATCACCAGGTACATATGTCTTCAATGCTGCCATTATTACTTGTAGTATATCTGAAGTCACTCTATCTAACTCGTAAAGGAAATTGGTGGAAGACAATGGTTGCTATTATAGAAAGAAAGATATCTATACTGGATCAAGTTCTCTGTCACCAAACATATAATACAAGCAACTTTGCACACCTATGATAAACATCCTTTGACCGATAATAACAGGGGTTCCACTAACTCCAAAAACTGAAGGGTCATTTTTCATCCAGTGCAACTAATTTACCAAATTGCAGTCGAAAATACATGAATTTAAGCTAAAATACACCTTATTTCAAGACAAAATGACCCTTCAGTCAAAATACCCGAGGGTCAAAATGGGGTCTTCGTGAAATTTCAGGGGTCAAAACCCCTCTTCAAGGGTCAAATGGAAACCCTTAATTATGAAAGATTTTGTGTCATAAAATAGACTACACAGATTCTGAAGTTAGTTCCCTACTTCGTCTTGCTACTGATCAAATATTTTCTGTCAGTTCTTCTTCCTTTTGCATCTACAATAAACACTTCACAAGAAAGTTCTTCTGAAGCAGATAACTGCATTCACTGGACCTGTATGAGATGTTTAGACCAATCAAAAATGACATGATTATGAGTACATTAAATAAAGTTCCTCTTTTTATGTAACTTATAAGTAGACAATTACTAACTGGTAATGTTGAGGCATTCTGAGGTGGGGGTTTACGTTTCAACAGCGTATCTGAAATGGCTTCCAGTGGTAGTGTATCATCTTTCTGTACTACAAACAAGGGAGAGTCCCATCTGTTTGAGCCATTTGGTTCCTCAAACCTCATAACTAAAGCATCAAAGCTGAAAAATAAAAAAAGTAACTTCAACAAGCTGGAGGTAAAGACACTGTAACATCGTCTAATTGTAGTGGATTGTTTAAAGTATTTTGACAAAAGATTTCAATTTCAACCATAGTTCAATGCCTTGAGAAGAACCGTTGTATGTGCTTCTTTCAAATCTTTAAAAGTCAGCCCAATCTATACGACTCTGTACCTACCTGACAGCCTCTCATAAGAATCTTTTACTAATAGCCTTTTTCAATTTCCCCCACATATTAATTCAGTCAAAAAGAGATTAATAAAAAACAAGGGACATTAATACTTTTGTAGGATTGCAATTTTCCTAGTTTTAAGTGGCAGTATGTCCTAATATAATAGATTGAACTTGGTCTATTTGATCTGAAATGAACCCGACAGTTGCCTAAATGTCAACCTGATATTCCTTTTCACAAACATTACTTGCCTGAAATGTGCTTTCTATTTTTTTGCTATACCATTGAAAAAATACTATTTTTAATAATGTGAATTTCCAATATCTTTTTCTGAGACTCTCGTATGGATGCAACGGTTAAATTGCAAAGGACAGACAGAATGGAAAGGAAAAACAGATGCTTTTAGAAAGAAATCTAAGGATCACAAGTCTCGACCCGCTGGAATGTTAATGATGAAGGGCTTGTTGAGTTAACCATCTTGTTTACAATAAAGCTAGATCGAGGACACTTGTCTGAGTCACGATCACAAGTCTCAACCCGCTGGAATGTTAATGATGAAGGGCTTGTTGAGTCCGCCATGCTTGTTTACAATAAGGCTAGATCAAGAACACTTGTCTGAGTCACGTGATCATTAAAACGTAACTGAGCTATATTTGTTCCTTTTCTTTTGTTGGTCCAAAAAAAAACTTTTGATTGAACGGAGAAGATATGGCACCTTTAAAGAACACTGAACTAAAGGGATCTGAGAAAGCCTTTATAATACGCCATAATTTCATACCAATGAGATTAGCTCAGTCAACTCTGACACTGTAATTTTCATAAACAACAATGATAACATCAGTATCTAGGACTTTTTGTCTAAAAGGAAGATTTTTGCTACATTATATCATACCATATTATTATATTGTATGGTATTATTTGCTACCCAGTATAGTGCAAGACAGGCCATGAAATCTATTATTAAATGTGGCTGTTAAGTTTTACTATGTCATTGAGAGAATGTGAATTACATTTCTTGTGAATACTTTTCACCAGGCTCCCGTTTAAGATTCCATTCAGAAGCTGTCTTGGCATCTGTGTTACAGTGTATCTGAAAATAAATCATCTGTGTTACAGTGTATCTGGGAAAAAATTATAACTTTCATATGCTGTTCTGGCAAAAAATAAAATGTTCACCAATGTCACAGAATCATTTGAGAAAAAAAATCATGTGTTACAGTGTGTATGGACAGTATTCATATATCTGTTAGCATAGTTTAAAAAACTGTGTACCAGCACTTCTGGAAAAAAATTTATCACCTTTGCCAGAGCAACTTTTAAAATTGGAACATCTATCAGCTTTTCTTACAAGTATGTTTCAATCTGTTATCAGATATACATTTGTATATAATGTCTTACAACATAACAGATATGTGACTGAAATATTGTAAACTAAGTAACTGCAAACCAGCTTTCAACTGTTTGAACTCTTCATATTTGATGGAAATTTACATAAAATGTACTCACAACACACTGGGTTGTCTGTGATTCTTTGGTCACACAATAGAGCTCATAACGAAAACCTGGAATACAAGAACAGGTCGAAATATATTTATGTTAGAGTCAAGTAACTGACAAATGAACTCATCTATGAGTTCATATATTCCTATAGGAACATATTTAACATAACTTTAACACTCAGTTTGAGGCAGATCAGTTGTCCTGATGTAAAACTCGTGTCTGGTAATCCAGGTGTTCCTAGTTTGATTCTATGCGTTTCCATTAACATTTCTAACTGTCTTTCATGAGACATTAAACAGTCCCCTATGTATCTAGCTATACACTGAGCGTGTAACAGAACCAACAGCATCTCAGGAAAAATATGCTTTCACTATCCCACACAACCTAGAACAACTAGACTCTTCAGCTGACATCTATATGGGATACCAGTATGGACAGTAAATAAATTGCGATTGATAAAATATCCCAATTATGGACAAAGTGTTCTTGGAAATTTTATCTTTTATCAGAATTCAAGAAATTCATAAAATAAATAATGTAGATCTATTTATAAACTTTTGAATACAAACTGGAAAAAAAACTCATGTACATACCCTTGATATAGTTCAAAGAATCTAATATAGTGATACTGTCTTTGCTTAAACATCTGAAAAGAAGAAGATTTTAGTAATGTTCAGTTAATCATATTGTAGTTTGAAGTGTTTAGTAAAGTGTGTCGAAATATAAGGGCCTGTCATGACAATCAGATTATCAGCCTATGTCATGACAATCGGATTATCTTCTTTCAATTTTGTCCAGTATGTCGCCCCCAGCATCCCACCCCCTTATTGTAGCTTTAGTTAATGTTTAATGTTATATAACATTTACGTTCTTTAAAATTACCCTTATTTTTCATACTGTTCTACATTCATAATATGATCAGGGAAATCACTTTCACATGTAGTATATTTATTGAAAAATGTTTAACTGACATATGTTGGAGGCAAACAAGAACTGTAAGATGACAATGCCCCCGAAGTGGTGCTTTGACATTTGAGCTGAGGACCAGTCATTCAGGGGTCAAGGTCAAATAAATATAGGTCAATGGGAAGGCCTTGACCAAAGGGGTGTTGTGTCCAAGTATGAAGTATATCCATCCATTTTCTAATAAGGAAGTTATGGCCAATGTTAAAGTTTTTGGATGGAATAACGGACGGACAGTTCAAAAACTATATGCCTCCCTTCGGTGACAGAGAAAATACAAAAACAACTGTTTAAGTGAAGACTTGGGCAGAAGGAAACCTACCTCTGAACAGAAGACTTCAAATTTCCTCTGACAATTTTTTCTTTCTTTGAGTCTAAAAAAACAAAAGTATAAAAGTTAACAATACTCTGAATATATAACTAGATGGGTGTTCAGTGGAACACTTGTGTCACCCTTGGGTACTCTGTTAGAATAACTAAAAAGGTAAACAAGAGCCTGCTGGAAAAGAATGCATGCTAGTCAAAGTACAACAATACCTGTCCACAGACAGCATGCTCCACTTTTCTCAGTGCTGGATAATTAATTATAAGCCAAGTTAAACAAGAGGCCCAAGTGAAAAAAATTTGACTGGGGCAGGGCAAGTACCTAGTCATACAAGATGAAAAAAAAAATTTGGGTCAAGTAGTTATGTATTTAAAAAAAAAAAAAAAATTTGGGCCCCGATAGTGGTGTGTGTGTGTGTGTGTGTGTGTGTGTGTGTGTGTGTGATGGGAAGTGAAGTACCTATGTATTAAAAAAAAAAAAAATTGGGTAGGGTGGGCAGGTTGAGGGTGGATGGGAGTCAAATACCTATGTATTAGGGTGGGGGGTGGGGGTGGGGGAGTATATATATAAAAAAAAATTGGGCCCGGGTGGGGGGGGGGTCAGGGGGGGAGTATAGTACCTATGTTTTAAAATTTAAAAAAAAAAAAAATTGGGCCCGGGGGGGGGGGGGGGGGGGGAGGAGCGGATTCCCATGCAGAGGGGACGGTGGGGGGAGTACTTACCCATCTCATGTCAGTTAATATTTTATTTCTAGGCTTAAGAAGTTTTTTTTCCTATATATATAAGTATAAGCAAAATCAAGTGACCCCTGGGGGTGGGGCTAACTGTGACCCCAGGGACATGGGTACCAACAATCTTTGCAGGGGTCTTGCTGATGATCAAGTATTCCAAGTTTGAATGGAATATCCTTGACACTTTTTGAGACATGGACATAAAGAAAAAGGTTAACCAAGAAATTTTAACTTGAAAAAGGGGCATAACATTGCAAAAATAAATTTGAGGGTTATCTGCCCTTGAGAAATGGTGTTGCCTTAAGTGATACAATTGTAAGCATTACAACTGGAAAGATTGATGAAGAAACATTAAGAAATGGCATAGTTATAGCCAATGTTAAGTTTTCATGACAAAATCCAAGTACAAAAAGGGGCATAACTCTGTCAATTGTGACCTTGACCTACACATTTTGGCATCATCACGACCCTGTTGTCATAAGCAATACAATTTGAAAGTTTGATAAGATAATGTTTAGAAATGGCAAAGTTATAGCCAACGTTAAGTTTTCGTGACGGACCGACGGACAAAGCGATCCCTATGTATCGCCTTTTCTTCGAAAGGGCGACACAAAAAGATCTATTTTTTTTTCTTGATTTTTACAGAATCAACTTTCTGTAACAGGAATTGAATTTTCTTAACAGAATCAATCTTTTACAGCCAGTGTTTGTAAATAAACGTATAACTAATTTAGTAATATTACAATACTTAAGTTTATATACCAAAAATCACTTTGGAGATATTTTTTTGTTTTTTTTTTCTTTTCAAACAATGTCTGATTAGATTAAGTCGCTGAGGGTTAAAGGCAATCACCAATTGAAATTTCTTTCAACACTCAATTAAACTGACTTGTGAATCAATTCATAATATGAATTCTT
This sequence comes from Cyclina sinensis, assembly GCA_012932295.1. Lineage (NCBI taxonomy): Eukaryota > Metazoa > Mollusca > Bivalvia > Venerida > Veneridae > Cyclina > Cyclina sinensis. The sequence continues at coordinate 13,327,565 of JAAONU010000010.1, forward strand.
TAACAGAATTTTTTTTTCCATGCCCGTCAAAAGATGGCAGTATTACTGGAAACCCCAGGCAGGCAGGCGGCATCTAGACATTGTCCAGACCATATTCTATTGTGTGTGACCAACTTCAACTTTGCTGTCCAGCTTTCTTCCTATAAGTGGCACATGAGCCACAACTCTACATGTACCTGGTTCCTTTTTTGAATTACATCCCTTCTTGATTTTTTTTGTCCGGAGCATAACTTTAAAACTATGTAGTTAATTGATGTGAAATTTAAAGTATAGATAGCTGGCGATAAGGAATAGTGCAGTGCCCAAGTATCATAACTCTACCATACCCAGTTTTTGAGTTATCTCCCCTTCTTTAATTTCTAAAATGAATTTTTGTCAAGAGTATAACATGAACACTATGAATGGGATTGTCTTGAAACTTAAGACAAGGATAGACGGTAAATGTAGAAATACATAAATCTTCCTGGTCCCATTTTTTAATTATCTCCTCTCTTAAGACAAAATTTGACTGGACCATAACTTAACAAGAGCCACCACAAGCAGGGGCCACACTTTTCCTTATTTCCAATGGCAAAGACATCAGAGGAAGCATGTCGTGGTGAAGGGTTTTCAAAGGCAACATCATTTAGAATTACTGTTATCTAATCCATCCATAATACACCGCTAAAATTAATTAAAGGAGCGCAAATATGTTATGGCGTAAACTGCCCACCATACTAGATATTCGCTACAAACTTTGTTTGTAGGTATCGACGGTCAATATCGTTAAGAAACCCGTGCACATTCCAATAAAGTTACAAAGCATGGGTATTTTGTTTTTCTTTTTGTTGTGTAACCCCCAAGTAAGATATAAACTTTTGCATGTGTACAGTTTGTTCACACTTGACAGAATGAATGTTTTAGTGCATCTTTTTACTGTATCTGCTCTTTTGACAACGGTCCAGGGTGTGTGACGTCATTTAGCAAATACTGATGTTGCTGGGATGGTGCAGATGATTGAAAATGGATTTACGCAACGTGAGGTGGCCACCGTTCTAGATGTTTCTTGTAGTGTTGTTGCCAGGTTGAGGAGTCGTTATCAGGAGACTGGAGAATTCAAAAGAAGACTTGGGCAAGGTCGTCATCGCATTATAACACCTCGTCAGGACTGATATCTGAGAACTTTGGCCCTCAGAAATTGTCAGTGTACTGCTACTGGCATTGAAATTGACTTCAGGCAAGCTACAGAGGTCCATGTGTCCACTCAAACTGATTTGGCAACTACACCACTGGCGATCTGTGCTCTTCACAGACAAGAGCTGCTAGCATGTTTCGACCTGTGACAGGCGGGTGAGGGTGTGGCGTCGCTGAGGAGAGATGTATGCAGGATGTAACATTATTTCATATGACAGGTTTGGCGGTGGGTCAGTTATAGTGTGGGCAGGGATATCCACTGACAGGAACACAGACCTTTATGTAACTCCAGGAGGTAGTCTGCAGTCCTGAGATATCGGGACGAGATCCAAGAACCAACTGTTAGGCCATATGCTGGTGCAATAGGTGAAACTTTTCTTTTAGTGCAAGGTAATGCTCGAGCATACACTGCAAGAATCATCCGGAACTTCTCTGATGATGAATCATGTATTGAGGTCATAGAATGGCCAGCGAGGTCTCCCGATCTTAACCCTATAGAGCATGTCTAGGACATGCTTTCTCGTAGACTTTGTTCACGTCCGAACCCTGTGCAGAACGTTCGTGAGAACTCTTGTAGCAGAATGGGAAGCCATATCACAGGATATGATCAGAGGTGTCATCAGGAGCATGCCCAGACGATGCAGAGAGTGCCTAAATGCCCGAGGGGGAGACACTCATTACTGACTATGAATTGTTTCCAGGCCTAAATCTGCTTTTACAGACATTGCTTGTTCTCCTGTAAGACAATCATTTCAAAGTTAATTTGATAGTGTTCATATTCTGGACACTGTCTCTGATCAGGAATGTGCCTGTTGGCGATGAAAATACCGATTTGTTATTGTAAAAAGAACAATTTTGCTATTTCTGTAAAAGATATTCATAAATCTACTCAACGCGTATGGTATTTTATAGATTATATGGGTGCTCCTTTAATTAATTTGAGCAGTATCTAACGAAGTTTTGGCCAATTTTAGCAATATTCAATAATTTGACCTTGATGGTCAATGTCAAATAAAGGTCAAGTTCAGTATAAACTTGTTAAGGGTATTGTCCAAAGGGTAGTTTTGTCCTTGTATGAAGACAACATATCCATTATTGCAAAGACAGCAATTTTAGCACCATCAAGGTCATTTAAAAGTAAGGTTATATTTGAATTTTTCAACATGTTGGTTTTGTTTTCAGTCTTGTTTTGTCTTAGTATGAATCAAATTTGTAAAGGAATGAAAATTCATTAACGTGACCTTGACAATGTCATTTTAAGATCAAGGTCAAAGCTGATTAATTCTACAAAAAACTACTGAAAAACTACATGCCAGTTTCGTCAGTTTGCCTGCAAACACGATGCAATCGGAGCAACTTTATCTTATTACTTCTGAATCTCAAACATGTACATAACTCGTAACATGTAAGTTTTTACCAACGGAGAGATAAAACAACTTCAAAATTCAGTGCTTTTTAATATACAGTTGTATGTGTTATAACCTGCGTACAGTTAGTATTTTAATTTAACTCCAAAGTGTCCGTAATTTGTTTCAAACAGTTTAAACTATTCAATTGTTAAGTTTAATCAATTCTTTCCTGTAGAAATGTATATATTCTGAGTGAATCGTTCATATTTTAAGGTTTAACCACAAAGATAAGTTAATTTAAAAAATAAAGTAAATATAACAATACAAAAATCTGAAAAATGAAGTCTTTATGTAGTCTAAGTATTTCTGATGGTGATGGTGTTTAAATTTTAAAGAAACAACAGAGAATTAATACTGTTGTTGTTATTACTGAAAATTCCCAAATTGGAGAAAAACGACGCAATTTTTCCCAATTTCACTGGTACCGGACCCTTTCCCAAAATGGCAAAAAAAATCGCTGTATGAATCAAATCCATGAATAAATAGTAAGGTTATGAAAATTTAAGCATAATACAATAACTTGACCTTCATGGTCACCGTCATTGTATGGTCAAATTCATACTTGAATAATTTAATATGTCAGTTCTGTTTTAAGTGTTTTGTCCAAGTATGAATCAAATCCGTAAATAATGACAAAGTTATGATAATTTAAGCAACATTCAATCATTTGACCTTGATGTTCAAGGTCATTTTAGGTCAAGGTCATACTTGAATTATTCAACATGTTGTTTTGTGTTCAAGTGTAATTTTGTCAAAGTATGAATGAAAATCAACTATTAATAATTAACAAAGTATGAAATAAAAGATTGATTGAGTTTTTATTATATTTTTATCAACAACTCTTCATTGGATTTGTGAAGTATTTGTATATTCCCAATCATGGGGAGTTGACCAACAAATACAGCACTGTATGCTCCTTAAAGGTGTGAAATGAGAATAGGGGTTGATAATGTGATTACTCCAATAGAAGCCATGGTTCCTTTAGGATTATAAAAATAAACATGTAAACTTCTTGAAAATGCATCAATATGATGCATAATTACTGTATTTAGCTTCAACTTCAATTTATTTCTGCCAAAATCAATACTGACTCAGGCAAAAATTAAACCAGAAAATATAAAGCTAATTCACCATCTTAGTAAAATCATATTTTGGGGTTGAAATGTTTAATATAATAAAAAACCTGGGATGAAAAGTCTTGGGGGTAAAACGTCTTGATGAGGAAAAGCCTTGGGGTGAAATGTCTGGAAATCTCCCAACCCACCACATTTTACTAATTTCTCACCAGAGTAAACCTCGTTTCTATTAACACCGACTGTATGATCACTGATAAGATTTACATTTTTCTTGAGGGTTTCGGCGAAAAACTCTTGTAATTCTTTAGCTCGTTTTGATTTCCCACTGGATGGGAATCCGCTAATAATTATCATCGGCATTTTCTTTGCGAGCTGTAGGCAGCCATTTTAGCGGAAATACGGTCAGGAAAGATAAACGAACCCAACGCATTATAAACACAAGACGCCACATCAAAATTATCTCCCTAGCATTAAAATTGACCCCGTGAAGGTGGGGAGGGGGGGGGGGGGGGTCACTTTATTTCAATACACTTGTATAGAAAAACAAAAATTTCCCTTAATATTTTTTTAAAGGAACATTGATGTACACATACTACTTAGCCCTAGACTTTTATGTGACCCTGATTTTTACCTTGACCTATTTTCTTCTTTTTGCAGCTATAGTATGGAAATTTGAACTATACATTTTTTTTGCATGCAGATTTCAACTATGACCTTAGTCAAAATTTACATGGCCTTACTGACCTACTTTCTTGTTTTTGCACTACATTAAATGGAAATTTGAACTACTTATTTCGCATGTAGATTTCAACTTTGGCCTTAACGATTGACAAACTTTCTTGTTTTGGTTTTTTTTATTTTTATTTTTTGCAGATACAGGACAGAAATTTCAATTATAATTTTGCATGCAGATTTCCACTTTAACCATAGCCCACATTTTCCTTGACCTAGTGACCTAGTCTAGTTTTTGCAGCTACAGTATAGAAATTTGAACTAAACTTACAACTTTGCAAGCAGATATTCAATTTCGTCCTCAGCCAACACTGACCTTCTGACCCACTTGTTTTTGCTGCTACAGGATGGAAATTTGGACTATTACTTATAATTTTGCAAACGAATCTCAGCTTCGGCCTCAACTTACTGTGATCTTGTATTAGTGACCTACTTACTGTTTTTGAAGCTGTGTTCAAGAAATTTGAACTTAACAAATGTATAATTTTCCTTATGTAGGTTTCAACTTCAACACTGGATAAACTTACACTGATTTCTTTACAGGCCTTGCTATTTATATGGTGGTACTCAGTTGAGCCATACAGGGCCATTATGACCCTGTCATTCAATTCTTGTCTTGAGCATAACTCCAGAAGTGTTCAAGCCATGCGCGTTAATAGAGGGCATATAGAAGAAGTGCAGTATCAAAGAAGACTAACTCTACTCTGCTCAATTTTTTAATTAACCTTTTTTCCTATTTTTTTATTTACCCTTATTCCAAGAATTACATAAAATTTGTTCAAGGAATATGCTTGATACTTAAATAACAAAAGACAGATGAAGTGATAGAAGTGCAGTGTTTAAGAATTATAACACTTACTTGGCAATGTTTATTAATTACCTCTCTTTATTGTACTCGTTATCCTATTGACATCGCCAATGAAAATCACTGACAACCTACATCTATATTGTATATATACCAGTACTTTCAACAGATCAAGGCGGCTATCTGTGCACACACTTTAAATCTCTTAAGACAATACATTTCTAAGACTCTTTTAACATTGGAAAAGAAAACTTTTTCGTTTTTTGTCATGTAAATTTGAATTATATACAGATCAGAATTCATTTCAAGTCTTGATGAATTTCAATCCGATCGAAGGACACCCATTCAAGCTGTAACTAGAACTGTGTCCATAGGACACGGATGCCCCCACTATGCATAAGTGCTCATAAACAAGAGCATGTATATCCTGTATGTAAGATTTTTTCTGTACATATACCTAAAATGATCTACAGGTAACCTTATGTACATGTTAAATTAAATTACAAATGTAAAATTTATATGTTCAATTATTTATATGGTATATAGTGAAAAAAATCAACAAAGGGCCATAATTCTGTTACATTTGGTCGCAGCAAAAATTCCTTCCTTTACTTCCATCTACACATTGAGGTTGTTCATCCCTGGAAGTTTAAGCAAAATCTGCCATCTGGTTTAAGAGGAGTTGCGTTCACAAAATTTCTATATGGTATATAGTGAAAAAATCAACAAAGGCCATAATTCTGTTAAATTTGGTCGCAGCAAAAATTCCTTCTTTACTACCATCTACACATTAAGGTTGTTCATCCCTGGAAGTTTAAGCAAAATCTGCCATCCGGTTTAAGAGGAGTTGCGTTCACAAAATTTCTATATGGTATATAGTGAAAAAATCAACAAAGGGCCATAATTCTGTTAAATTTGGTCGCAGCAAAAATTCCTTCTTTACTACCATCTACACATTAAGGTTGTTCGTCCCTGGAAGTTTAAGCAAAATCTGTCATCTGGTTTAAGAGGAGTTGCGTTCACAAGATTTCGGGACGTACGGACAGACGTACGGACGGACGGACAAGTGCAACGCTATATGCTCCCCACTTTGTGGGGGCATAAAAATTCTCTTAACTAAAATACAGCAAAATAAGATATAACAGGACAAGCAATCCACACAGCGATATTATTAAAACTAGCAATTAATTAGTTTGTGCTCAAGTGAGCTACACAAAATACTGACGACACGTTTTCATTACAATGGCAAGCTGTCACAAGATACATCACCAATACAACACTTTGAGAAATACTTCTCATTGTTTTGTTAAAAGTGACCAAGATGTTCTCTCCTTTCAAACACTGTCAAGGTTCAGACAATTAAGAACCAAAGATGTTACTGTTCTTGAGTAAAAATCACAAGTCTTAAAGGTTTGTACCCTTTTACAAATGTCTTTACTGAACATTTTTTGGAAAATATAGTGATCTGTAATAGTTTTCCATTTCTCATTTCTAAATTGGCTTTGGTATTACCTTCTCTGTCCAACATTTATCCCAAACCCATGACTGGTCAATCTTCTTTTTAACACAGCAAGGTGACTTGACACCTTCTTTGAAATCATGTACATTTATCAACTTATGAAAACTGGAACTTGGCATTCCTTCAACAGAACCAGTGCAAAATATTTTATAGTTAAGTGTCATCCAAATGACTGTAACTGCTATGATATTCAAAATGTTAGTTTCCAAAAATAATCCAAAACATCCTGACTGTAGTAATATATCCTTTTCAGAATCATAGAAATGAACCTGCATATAATCTCTGTTGACGGCTACTGTTGGTATTAATGTCATGTTTGGTTTGTCTTTATTTTTCAGAAAAGAAAAAGTTATTGTTTTAGAAAAAATCTGACAATAGTTGTAACCAGAAAAGGCTTCAGTATGTTTGACTTCAGTGTCTAAGGAGGAATCTGATGCTGCAGATGAGAGAGACGGGGATGGCAGATCATCTGGCTTATCAAAATCACCAATAATAGCAACATCTCCACCGATAAGTACGTCAAGCTTTCCATGCCAACCTTCTTCCCATCCTGTAACAATAAGAGTATATTTTTGGCATAAACCAAAAAAAAAACCAGGACCAAATGGTCCTGAGGAGGGCAGGTCAATGGGTCAATTTAAAAGTTTACAAAATTATATAAACATTTAAAATTTCAATTACATAATTACATGTAGCTTTAAGGAAATGGCTCAGTAAGTCAAGGTCAGCCAGTGTGTGTGTGTGTGACTGTGTGTGTGTGGTGTGTGTGTGTGTGTGTGTGTGGGGGGGGGGGGACAGACAGACACCCATGGATAGGGCAAAAATAATGTCTCCATCAGAAGGGCGGGATTGGGGGGCAGGGAGGGTGGGAGACATAACAACAAACAATTGAATGTCTAGTCCTTGGTGTTTCAGAGCAGTAAATTTTTTAACTTTTCCCTATATAAGTCTTTGTATAAAATCAAATGACCCCCCACCCCCACCCCCAATTTTGACCCCAGGGTCATGATTTGAACAAATTTGGTAAAGGTCCACTAGACAATGCTGGACATTAAATATCTAAACTCTAGGCCTTGTGGTTTCTGACAAGAGATTTTTAAAGTTTTTCTATATAACTCTATGTAAAACATGTGACACCTGGGGCAGGGCTTTTTTGAACCCAGGGGCTATGATTTGAACAAACTGGGTAGAGGTTCAATAGACAATGTTGTATACTAAATATCTTAACTCTAGGCCTTGTGGTATTTGACAAGAAGATTTTTAAAGTTTTTCCTATATAACTCCATGTGACCACTGGGGCGGGACCAATTTTGACCCATGGGCCATGATTTGAACAAACTCGGAAGAGGTCCTCTAGACAATGCTACATACAAAATATCTAAGTTCTATGCCTTTTGGTTTCTGATGTGAAGATTTTTTAAACTTTTTCCTATATAACTCTATGTAAACAAGTGACACCCGGGACAGGGCCTATTTTGACACAGTGGCTATGATTTGAACAAACTTAGTAGGGGTCCACTAGACAATGCTGCACACCAAATATCTAAACTCTAGGCCTTGTGGTTTCTGACAAGAATTTAAGATTTTTAAGTTTTCCCTATATAAAACTATGTAAAATCAACTGACCCCTGGGGTGTGGTCAGTTTTGACCCCAGTGTCATAATTTGAACAAACTTGGTAGAGGTCCACTAGATGATGCTTCGTACCAAATATCTAAGCTCCAGGTCTTGTGATTTCGGAGATTTTTAAAGATCCAACTTTTAAAATCTAATTTTAGCTAAAGTGAACCAGAAATGCAATGGACCAGAACCATTTGAACAATCTTGGAAGAGCTTCATCCAAGGAACATCCCAGCCAAGTTTCATTACATCTGGCCAATTGGTTTCAGAGAAGATGTCGTTTGAATGAAAAGCTGACGACGGACTGATGGACGACGGACAAAGACTGATCAGAAATGCTCCTCCTGAGGTCAGCTAAAAACACACAACTCATTATTCATCATGGAACTGAGAAAAGTTTAAAAGTAAATTGCTTCTATCATTGAACAATTTTACATAATAACAATCCTCAAAATTTTCCTTCTTCATTTCCATTCTTCTCAACTTATTCAGATGTCATACATGTATTCCAGATTCAAAATAAACAGGAAGTGTTTAACTCTTGTTTTGATTAGTGAACATCACAAACCTTTCACTAAAGAACTAATCACATGATTTCTCACAGCTGATTGCTAAAGGCTTGACAAGTATAAATGACATATATGTGATTTATATTTGGAAAATCTGGCTAGGCTAAAATGACATATAAATGGCTTATACATACAACAGACTTAAATCAATTCTATGTTATTTGTAAGTGACTTATATGTAACTTGTAGGTCTCTTCTAGTTCAAGTGTAAGTTGCATATAAGGGACATACATTTTTTTGTATATGTCACTTAGTCATTCTGGTAAGGGTAGGCAGAAAATGTGGTCTCAAGATCAACAAGGTTTTCTATGTTAAGACCCTGTGACCTATTTTTTACCCAAGATGACCCATATTCAAACAATCTAGAAATCACCAGGACAAACATTCTGACAAATTTTATGGACAATTGCACAGAAAATGTGGCCTTAGTTTTTTCATTGAACAGGCCTGGTGACTAGTTATGGATCTGGCATGACCCATTTTAAAACCTGTACAAGAAATAATCAAGATAGACATTCTGAGCAAGTTTTATTAAGATTAAATAAAAAAATGTGGCCTTAAGAGTATAAACGTAATGAAATAATGAGGGATGGACAACAAAAGGTCTACCCATATTAATATCTCACGCTGAACTGCATCTGACCTTTGGTCAGGTGAGCTAATAACTCACCAAAGCTAGTGTCACCTTTGCATCCAAATAGTTCATCTTGTTCAGGACATGGACATCCTGTGCATGTCAAACATTTCTGAACATCATAGATGTAACATGGATCCAAAGACAACTTTGAAAACACATGCTGTGTTAATTTCAATGTCCAACACCACTCATTTACATCAAACTGCGACTCCTTGGATAATATTTTCGATTCTGAAAGAAAAATTTAAAGAATAAAAATGATTCACACTGCTAACATATGCATGTGACAGCCTCTTCTAGCTATACAAGAAGTCAGTGATGCCAGACGGTTGTAACTCAGTCACATTTCACCAGGTGTATATTTTTCTGTAATTTTGTCCTCAAGTATGTCAAGGCCTCAAATAGGGATCACAGAAAATAAAAAAGAGGGCCAAGTAACCCCATATTGCTAACCTGCATACCATTGAAACATAAAAGTTGCAAAGGTCAGTAATAAAGTGTGCTTCCATTATATGACCCGGTTTTTACCCTATATTTGACCCATATTTGACAGGACTTGAAGACCATTAGGACAAATAATCTGATTGAGTTTCAGGAAGACTAGGTAAAAATTGTGGCCTCTAGTGTTGTAAACAATGTTTTCCTTTCATCTGACCTTTAGTCCTAGTTTTTGACACCACATGACCCATACTGGAACCTAAAGACATCAGGACAACCTTACTGAGTTTCAGGAACACTGGAATAAAAATAAATAAAACTGCAGTGGTTTCAATAATTTCTTATTGGTTCCCATATGAACCAGTGTTCTGCATGGGACAGAACTCTTTGGACAACTTTGGTAGAGCTTCCAGTAAAGTTTCATGAACTTCGGTCCAAAGGTTTTTCAGGAAATGTTGACTGAAAAAACAGTGGACAATGGACAGACAGATTTTGGGGGGAAATCCCAATAGCTAACTTTGAGGAAATGCTCAGCTGTGCTAGAAATCATGCTTTCAGAATGTTCAAGAAAGTATCAGTAGAAATGATGGAGAGCAAGCTCTCAGGAGTACAATTTGTGACAGTAAGAAAAGACAGCTTAAACAAGAAGATATTTAAAGATTGCACTTTTTAAATATTACTTAAGCTCCTGTGACCTAGATATGCAACGCATCATAACCATTTGAATAACCTTGATAGAGAATTACCTGAAGATCATTCCTGTGAAATTTCATTAGATTCCTGCAAGTGCCCGAGGAGTAGATGTTGTTTACAGAAAAAGCTGATGACGGCACAGTGGATGACAAAAGCGGAACACAGTGCTATCGCAAAAATTAACCTTGAGCACCCTAAGGAGGAGGAATTCTTACCCAAGAGTCATGATTTATAGGACTTTGGCAGAGGTCTAACAGATGACATTAAAAATCAAGTATCTAAGCTACAAATCAAATATTTAGGCTCTGGTTGTGTGGTTTCAGAAAAAAGTATTTTTTAAGTTTTGCCTCTGTATGTCTATTCTTACGAACAAGGAAGTCTGTAACAAAAATATGCAATGCATCTTAGAATACACAACACAGAGTGGGATTCGAACTCCAATCTTATCGCATCAAAGGCCAACACTCTAACCACTGAGCCAAAGAATAAATTGCCTGACGCAGGTGTCAGAGGTTGTATTTATACATTTATAGGAAAGTATGCACTAGACCTCTAACTGTAACACTATTTAACAAGAACTGAAACTGTAAGATGACAAAGTGGTGCTTTGACTTTGAGCTGAGGACTACATAAGTATAGGTCAATGGGAAGGCCATGTCCAAGTATGAAGTAAATCGACTTTGTAATAAGGAGGTTATGGCCAATGTTAAAGTTTTTAGACAATTGGATCTTCAAGGTGAAGGTCATTCAGGGGTCAAGGTCAAATAAATATAGGTCAGTGGAAAGGTCTTGTCCAAAGGGGTGTTTTGGCCAAGTATGAAGTGAATCCACTTACTAATAAGAAAGTTATAGCCAATGTTAAAGTTTTCGGATGGACTGTCAGATAGACTGATGGACAGTTCAAAAGCTATATGCCTCCCTTTCGGGGCATGAAAATGAAGTGACCCCTGGGGCAGCACCAATTCTGACCACAGAGCCAAGAATTGTACTACTTTATAAGAGGTCCACTGGATGATAGTACATACATACCTAATATCTAAGCTCCAGGAATTGTGGTTTAGAAAGGAACATTTTCAAAGCTTTTTTCTGCTCCCATGACAATCAGTGCATGGAATTTCATGCTTAAGTTAAAACAATTTTGAAAGGGGACCATCAAAGGATCACTCGTGTAAAGTTTTATGTTAGATTTTTAGAAAATATATGTGCAATCACTGACAGGCTAGTGGTAAACTGGATTCAATTTAGTCGCTTTATATCTGCAATTAGTCAAAATAATTCAAGTGACGTCTTGAGCATATTCTGAGATATTTTTGTTATGGGTCAGAAGAGATATTGACCCATACAAAAAAATACACAATATCTCGACTTGCGTACAATCAGTTGGACTAAATCTGCTATGTGACCTAACTATTTGTATTGAATATACATGTACAACAGAACCACAACTCCTGTGCAGCTTAGTTAGTCACATGATATTTAAAACAAGAGCTCGGCTGAGTTCAAGTAGACGGGGATTAAAGGAGTGGATCATGTCAGTAACACTTGAAGTTACCATAATCTAAGTTGATCCAATTCTTCTTTGGACATTTTCAGTTTGATGTGTTTTAGTCTGGGGAGACCATAATTAAGAACCATATTCAAACAAGGGTCTGACTAGTGTCTGATAAGCTAAATATTAGCCTAATTAATTTGGCATTGACAGTTTGTCCCATTTTATTGACATTTTTTCTATCATTGTCAAAGAAAGACATTGCCTATGAAATATTCTTGATATCTCTTCAACAAGTCTGATGAATTATGGACTTAATGGACTATATCATGGCATTTTTGTATTTATAACTTGAGTGCGAGACATTTAAAGTGAGACTACGCGTTTACATGCCAAGTGTCGAATCTATCATATTTTGAGGTCTTTGAATATCAGGAAGGGATATAGATCTACCTTTTTCCAAATTATCAACATATTTCAGTAACAATCCCAAAGCATTTCTTTCTTCTGGGCTTTCAGGAAGCTTCGGATCCCCTTTCTCCGGGTCAGAATGAATGTAGTCATCAAGAACAATGTATGCTTTCCTAAAAATTGCACCTATCGTGGCAAACTGGTTTTCGTTTACCTTTTCATTTTTTTGAAAATCTATGCTCGCTTTTGTGAAAGGCACAGAACTACAAACATTAGCTTTATCTACTTTCAGCGTCCTAACCTGACAACTATTAAAGCCATACTTCAGCGCTGCAACTACTCCTTGAATTTTCTTGACAGTCTGAACATTTTGCTTTAAAAACTTCTCGAAAATTTGGTCGTTTTCAGCATCTACTTTGCGTTTTCTCGGAGCCGACACTTTCCCGTCAGCCATAGTGAGTGTTCAGTGTTAAACGAAATGGAATTTCTTTCCCGAAAAAGTCTACGAGCCAGTGACGATATACGCTATTGGGGCGAATCAGGGTCAAAAAGCCGTTTTGGACCAGGCCTTTTTGAAAGTGGACCGTTCTGACCCGATAACATAGAGGCTACTCGTTGTCAAAGACCCAGCCTTGCAAGTTTTTTAATTCATACTTCAGTTTTACTTAGCTCAATCGTTTAAACCTAAATTTATTGACCCTGACCCCTAATTACATTCACCTTGAAGATCCAATTGTCCAAAAACTTTAAATATTAAACACCCCTTTGGACAAGACCTTCCCATTGACCTATATTTATTTGACCTTGACACTTGAATGACTTGTCCTCAGAGCACGACTTCGGGGGCATTGTCATCTTACAGTGACAGTTCTTGATATTAACTATAACTTCTTTATAAGTTAGTGGATTTACTTCATACTTGGGCACAACAACCTTTCTGACAAGACCTTCCCACTGACCTATATTTATCTGACCTTGACCCCTGAATGACCTTTACCTTGAAGATCCAATTGTCCAAAAACTTTAACATTGACCGTAACCTCCTTATTAGAAAGTCGATTTACTTCACACTTGTACACAACACCCCTTTGGACAAGACCTTCCCATTGACCTATATTTATTTGACCTTGACACTTGAATGACTGGTCCTCAGAGCACGACTTCGGGGGCATTGTCATCTTACAGTGACAGTTCTTGTTTAAAGACCCTGATTCATACCATGGCCATCACTGGAAAACTACCACTAGTCAGAAGGCACTTCTTGGGGGCATATTATATGTTTTACTAACATCACTTTTTAAATAGTTTCACGAGGGACACGAATTTAGGATCGAAAAGGAATACTTTACATGTGTAAAATGATTTGGCGGTTGAATTTTCCGAGCCAAAACTTTTAATGAGCCTGTGTGGCATATATTATTCACAAAAAGTTGTGGATATTATGTCATTTTGTTATGATATTGGAAACTTACTCTTTATAGGCAATCATCATGTATATTTTTTAAAATGGTCGTCATGTGTAGATAGCGTGGTCACTAAAGTACAGAAATCTCGTTCAAATTTGTGCAACTTTAAGACATGAGGGGTAGCACGCAGATTTTAACATTGACCGAAATCATAGTAATTGTGACTTTAGTTGGGCAAAACTTAAGGAATATTGTGTTGTGTAGATGAACATAAATTCACAATCAAATTTGCAATTGGAGTTGTGAGACGTTTAATGGAACATCAATTATGGTGACCGGAAGTACACAGGCCCAGGCTGCAGCTGACTTGAATGTTTCACATTCCATTGTCTTTCGATTGTGAACACGTTATCAAACAATTGGTGACGTGATTGATATCCAAAGAAGTGGACCTCCAAGAGACGGCCTGAGACGTCTGAGACGCCCGCTATGTTGTTAATCAAGCTCTCCGTAATAGAGCACTGAGGGCCGCAGACATTCAACAACGGCTTCGACATATCAGACGAGTCAATGTCTCGAGACAGACAATCAGAAATCGCATTTACTCAGACGGTCGTAAGGCTAGGCGCGCTCAGATGGTCTTGCCGGTGTTTAAGGCTTCCAGAAACATGTTCAAAGGGAAGGAGCAGATCAGTGGTGCAGTGGTAACGCGCTGGACTGGTAACCCAGGGGTCCCGAAATCAATCCCCCGCTCCTCCACTAATAACATTACTATAATTGTCTTTCGGATGAGACGTGCTGGATTTGTTATCCAGGGGTCGTGAGATCGATTCCCCGCTCCTCCACTACATTACAAATTGTCTTTTGGACAAGCTATTAAACCGAGGTCCAATGTATCAGTGCAGTGTACACTGAGCATGCAAAAGAACCAGGGTTGTCTCGAGAATGGGGATGCTTTCTGTATCCTGCACTATCCCTCACAACATAACATATCTAACCTCTGCAGGGGGCGTCAGTCATAGGGTAACCGGTACTGACGATGAATAAACTCAGATAGATAGTTCAACGGGAAGTTGCCGAGTCCAGTCATACTAGTCTGACAATGTCACGTTGTGCGCGTAATGTAAGAAATCGTTTGAAAATACCTCCCAATCAGTTGATGGTTACATGTACAAAGAGTATTCTGCATGTTTCAACCTAAGGATGAACATTTGATATTGTAACTCAATTAAGAAAACAAATTAATATTGTGTAGTTTAACAAATTGTATTTTCTTGAAATGGAGGAGTATAATGTTAAATTTGCAAACTCAATCCATGAATGCATCACTGGAGTTTAAATATAAAGAAAAGAAAGTACAATTGCATTATGTCAGAAAACAAACTGTACAACTCAGATCAGCAAGGCTGGAGTTTTGGCAACAAATAGCCTCCATAATAGACAGACTGAAATACCGGTCAGAATCATAAGCACATCGATCGGTGGTAGCAGGGCCTTAACTGAGCTTTCATGAAATCGAGACACTATTTTTTTTAGAAAAAAAGAAAAACGTATTAAGTTGTTGTCTTTTACTTGTCTGCTTGCTTCTGTCGTTGAAGTAAAAAATAATAATTATGATAAAAGGTGAATGTTTCTTCTTTCTTACAAATTTTAATTTGGGTCTAGTTAAAACGCAGACGATATAGATATAGAGTAGTGCAGACCACATAGGTAAAGAAGGCTTCACACCTTTGCAGACCATATAGATAAAGAGTAGTATTGGAAAACGCAGACAATATAGAATGTGTTAAGGTGTGAACTACTAATATTGCTGTCTTTTAAAAAGTCAAATACTGTACTTATGATAATCTGAAATAAAATTATTTATTTCAAATCAATTTAAAAACAAAAGAACACAACATTAAATATAAAATATTTTTTATCATAAATAAAAAATCAACCAATGTAATACATTTCATAATAATTTTCATCTATATATAAATTTCATAAAATAACATTAAAGGGGCACTGTTTCAGGTTTATCCTTATAATTATCAAAGAATTTTATTTGATTATACAGGTAAGTTTGTTTTAAACCACCTTCATATCACATGACATCTATTTTTTTCTATATCTATGTATATATTGTATGACAAAAAACTGTAAAGTTTATGTCAATAAAAATTTCTGCCTGTCCATATAATCAATATAATAATAGTTAAAAAAAAATTCTGAACATTTCATTTTCAAGTTTATCTAAGAAAAGTTTCACCACATACAAAAAAGTTAATTTAAAAAATGACAATACATAGACTGTGTAATAATTGATTTGACATTTTAGCCTTACCAAGTTTAAATTAAGACATAATTAAAATTCTGAACATTTCATTTTCAATTTTATCTAAGAAAAGTTTCACCACATACAAAAAAGTTAATTTAAAAAAATGACAATACATAATCTGTGTAATAATTGATTTGACATTTTAGCCATACCAAGTTTAAATTAAGACATATATAATTATCTTTTTTCCACTACTTATGTCAACTTAAAATTATATTATATGGCTCCTGAAATAGATAAAAATTTACCAAAAAATAAAGTATTATGCCATCATACACAGTCACCAGGAAGGTAGATTAGCATACTAACACCTACCACATAGTGTTTTTATAACTTAATTGACAGGGATCTGTTTATTGTACAAACCCATAAATGACCCAATCAACACTTTCCTCAAAACAGTAGCTTTAACAATTAAAGACTAAGTTTAAATGAAATACATAATTTGAAAAAAACAGCCCATTATTGACAAAAAGGCTGATATTTTTGTAAACTAGCTGCGAGCATTGCATGCCAACTTACCGCTAACCAACGATGCACCAACGATATAGATAATTAATTATCGATCGATTTTCCGTTATAGGATACGGGTGAACGCGCGACAGCATAATTTGGTTATTATTTCGATAGATAAGGAGTGGTCATATTCCCTCTAAATTAAGGCCCTAGCTGGTGGTAAGCAATACTATCCGTCGTGATCCTTCCCACGGTCACTGACAGAAACTTTGAAAAAAAAATATTAAAAAAAATATTTTTTTTTTTTTTTTGCCTGTATTTAATTTTCTGGAGAAGTCATCAGACGTCTCCATAGTGTTGGGGATATAGTTGCAGGCAGCACCGAGTTTTGCGTATCGAACATAAGTTATGTTATATGTAGTAGCAAGTTGCCAAAACATATATGTTTTCGTCTAAAAGTCGAACTGAATGCTGAAACTGGTGTGTATGATTATGTTTAATATATATATTATATATATATAAAATAGTGGAGACTTTCCCCAATGCATGATATGTGCGCATGCGTTAAACTCAAATTTACATGACATGCTTTTAAAAGATCGAAAAGGATTAGAATCGTTTGTGGTAAGTTGTGTTCAAATGTTTCTTCACGAGAAGTAGCAGCCTCAGTACTGCTACAAGCAGGTGGGTTGACAATTGATAAAATTTCATACTGTACCAATTTGTACTTTTTCCCGATCAGGCTGTTTTTGTTAGGCACAGGAATAATATATTGACACAAATTCTCAAATTTGTCTATATAGGTCCTGAAGTCTAATTTTTATTAGGTATATAGGACCTATACAGGCAAATTTGAAAATTTGTGTCAAATACCTTTGCAGGAATCAGGTTGACAGACATTTCACCCCAAGACGTTTCACTCATAGACGTTTCCTCCCAAGACATTTCACTCCCAAAATGGGATAAATTTGTCATTACATGTATTACATGACATTATATGGCCGGCAACACAATTAAGGAAAAAGGCACTAGCTTGGACACAATATTTGGAAATTGGTCTTTTTACTTATTTTGAACAAATGATAGATCTGAGGATTATTGCCTGAAAATATCAGCTTCCTGCAGAGTCTCAATATTTCGACTGCAAGACCGACCGATTTACAAACTGATATTACATAGATTGATACTGTATATTTGAATTAATTTTACCTATATTCTAATTATTTCTATTTCTTTGTGAAAGTTACATATACATTTTCAATATACCCTTTTACAGAACTATAAGTTTTATCATTCAACTTTGCGTTTTATTCATTTTTTTTTCTATGAAAGAACTCTCTCCAGAAACTGTTGCCATGGTACGTAATGATCATCAAGAAATTTGATATACAAGAGGCATTTTTATAAAAGCAATATTAAGGCAAACTATTGTTAACTTCCACTGTGTTTTGAAGAGGACAAGAAACTTGTTGTTTTTTGCTCATTTTCAGTTCAGTTTATTTCAATAGTAAAACATAGTGTTGTATAATCAAACTGAAATGAAAGTCCATTATCAAATCAAATCGCAAAAAGAATTTTGATTTACTATCAGAAATTTATTAAAATGTTCTGAACATGACATTGTAGAGAAACTGGAAACACTTTCAGAAGTGTTGTACTACTCTGTCATCCTAATGGGACAATATTATCACAACAAATACTGTTTGGATGCATGATAAAACAAATAACATATTACTGAATAATTTATTTTTCCAGTTGTTTAATGTATTTATAATGCCAAATGTACATCATTCTGTTAAAACAAGTTCCCACAAAGAGCGACTTCCCTTGCCATCTGACAACACTGATTCTTGGAAATGAAAATTGATTGTTGCTAACATAACACGGCCACTCATGATTAATAATCATTACATCACAGCTGAGCCGTTTTCCCAAACACTATGTGAAACCTTGGAATTTGTTTGTATGTGTGGCTTCACATATACTGATGGCGATCCTATATTCCATGGAAAGTTTATATTTTCTCCTAGGCTGACTTATGTCCCATAGAAATTGATAAACAAATGAATTTTTTATATTCAAGCTGATCGAGCTATTAAATGTTGACATGCAGTTTTGTCTTGGTTTTGATGCTTTTAATGATGTACGTCACAGTCATCTGGTATTGCTAGACTGTAACATGTATAGATTTGTTATGTCATTCTTTTAGCAGCCAGAAGTTTTTCATCAGCAACATCACACATGTTATTATACATATATTTGGTCATTGTTTCAGGGCCTAATATGCGATCTTAGTTTTCTTGGGAATTAGATAGTGGTTTTCTTGTAAGCTGATCGAGTCCTGTCTCTGAAAATGCATAGAGTTAAAGCCAAATGTCAACTGTAGAATAGGTAGAAATTGCACAATAACATAATAATCTAACCTAAGGTCAGTTGTATTTAAGTTGTTTCAGATTTTACTTTGAAATGTAGTAAATGGTAATTTGCTTGCAGGTTACTGTCTAGTCGTTAAAATGTTTAGAGCAATGCTCTGCAACTTACACATGATGGCAATTAATCCAACATTTTGTGTATTTTGGAATTGTAGGTCAGATGCTGCCTGACATTGTAAAGTGACAAAACAAGTGCAGAAATATATAAAAGTATAAATTATTTTAATTGTTGGGTCATATTATAGATAAGCTGGTGATATTGCAAAAATCAGGTTATTTTGCCATTTTCTATACTACTTATATTTTCATTCAGAAGAAGATAAGTGCTGGAAAGTCACGGAAAAATGTTGATGCATACATTTATGTTGTAAGAATTCCGTGACTCTGCTGAACTCTGTTGGACACAAAGTAGGATGCATACCTACATAACCCATCATATTTGCTAAGCTGAATGGTGATTCACCACTGAGCAGCAACACTGACCTGAAAGACGTTGTTAATGAGTGTCTTGGTTTACAGCATCCAGAGAGAATAATCTCAACACACCTGCATCGATATATTGCCAGTGTTACTCAGGTAATCTGTTCCTGTTTCTCTGAGGTTTAAAGGTCCAGTTTATACACAGTTCTGGGTTATTTCATGGTAGTCATTTCAACTTACTAGCTGTCCTAGGTATCAGACTAGTTCTAAGCAATTTCTTCTAATGTGTATGGCCTCTTCCTCACCTTGGTCAGAAAGTGAGGACAAATTACCTTCAGAAGCAGTGTCTCAGATCAAATAGTCACGAAGAAATTTTGCTTGCTATGTCATGGTTCAAACTGGATGGACAATGAACAATATCATAATTGTCATTAATTCTTCATACAATGTCTGAGTGCATATCTGAAATATATTGCTCTACTCTGTTTATATTATTGAACTGGGTAGATTCTTCTTGAAGACAAATCTCTAACTTGACCACGTCAGCCAGAGGGTTTTTGTCTCATTTTTGTTTCTAGCACTTAGGGCATTATCTAGAATGATCCTAATTTGTTCTGCAAAACTCCAGGTTTGTGTTGTTAAGAAAGTTGAGATGATTTGTCTACATGTAATTTGAGATATTTGTCTAATTTAGTTGCACATATAAATTTCTTACATGAAGTATGATTTGAAAAAAGTTAATGTCGAGACCGCTGCCAGTGAGCAAATTTTTTAAAGGATATTTCTTATAATGCTCCAATAACTCTGTGGAATGTTGGCATTTGTGTACTTTTTTGTCGTGGATTGTTTTGGAAAGTTGTTGGTTGTAGATATAATGGCAAAATAGATGGACAGTTGTATAATCTTATCAAAACTTCTGGTCAAATACATTAATTTTCTAACTTTTGTAACAGACTTTCAGGTCTTGGATATGTCTGACACTGAACTTGAGTCCCTCACTAGACATTTAGGGCATGGTGTTCAAACGCGCAGACAGAATTACCGACTGTCACATGCAATACAGGAACTAACAGTTGTAAGTATCATTATAAACAATGTTGTAATGAATGAAAGCAGGGTATTTCTGCTGTTCAGACAAACTTTATTGGTCATAATATAGTGAACATGAACTCCTGATAGAAGTGCAGGTGCCTTATTTTCTTTGTGCCCATTTTATGATGAAAATAGGTAAGTGAATCCTGATATTTGAACAAAAACAGCTTTCAAACATGAAATATAACTGAACACTGTAATTGTAGTTAAAAATGTTTTCAGTTTATTTTCTTCTCTGAATATTATCTGGAAACAAGAAATATCTTTTTTAATGCCCCGTTAGTGTATAATTTTCTGACATTGTTATTGCATTATTAGGGTTTTCCCCCTATATTTGGGTTTTTCTAGAAATTGAAGCAAATTCCAGGTTAGAATCAGGTTGAAAGTAATTATCTAAGCAGCAGAATTTTGTGCTTCCAGTCTGTCCTACCGGCAGACTGCCTGGTTGCAGTGTCTGATTACAAAACATTTTAAAAACTTTCATTTAACAAAACACCAGGCTTTTTACTATCTAAATGAATGTCATTCATGCAAATACAAAGAGCATTTAACTTGGAGATCAGCTCAATGGCTAGTGTTAATGTTGTCAAATAGATATATTTAAAACTCTAGAAATCTTGCAATAGAATATCATGATTACTTCTGGCAGTTGACACACTTATATGAGATCCATTAACGAATAGCAGTTAGTTCATTTTTTAATGAAATGCAGTTGCTTCATTTTCAGCTCATCTGACCTTTGTGTAGCTTTAAGTATGCTCTTTTTTGCGGCATCTGCCATTCGTTCTGCATCC
Source organism: Cyclina sinensis (assembly GCA_012932295.1). NCBI lineage: Eukaryota > Metazoa > Mollusca > Bivalvia > Venerida > Veneridae > Cyclina > Cyclina sinensis. Next base: position 13,349,055 of record JAAONU010000010.1, read on the forward strand.
AGTGTCTACAATTAACTTCAAATAACATCTTCTCCTATACAGCTTGGCCAATTGCAATAAAAATTCACAGGAATAATCCTTGTATGGTCCCCTTTCAAAATCTTATAAAAAATGGAATTCCATGCAGAGTTCTGGTTGCCATATTGGCAGCTGAAACTTCTTCTCTGAAACCGCAATGCTTTGATCTTAGATATTTGATTCATAGTATCATCAAGTGGACTTCTATCAAGATCATATAAATCATGGCTCTGAGGTCAAAGGTCAAGGTCAAACTTTGGCCACAAATCTGCTTGTCTGGGCTGTAACATGGATTTGGTTGGATTTCAAAATTACTTGGCACAAATGTTTGCCACAGTAAGACTGTGTTGTGAGCATGAATCAGGTTGGTAGCTCAAAGGTCAAGGTCACACTGAGAGGTCAAATGTCATGAGTTAGTACAATAGGTTTAAAGTTGGACGTATAATGAGTACTCACAGTCCTCACAGAATAATCTTCATCTTGATGAAAGTTTTTTTTATAGCATAATCTTAATGCCTGACAATATTCCAGTAACTAGTAACAGTTTCAGGATATCTTGTAGATTATCATTGCTTGTGGAGCAAGTTTGAGTATTTCCTGGGAGCAAATCCTGAAGAAGGTTGAATAAAGTCTGAGTTACAAGACTTGCACTTCATACAGAGCTGAGCTGTAAGTCAGAGTCATTGTGACCTTTGCCTTTGATTTAATGACCCAAAAAACTATAGGAGTCACCTACTGGTCATGAACAACCTGCATTACAAGTCTGAAGAAGGTAGGTCCAAGGGTTCTTAAGATATTGATTGGAAACAAAGTGTCAACTGACCTACCGATTTTATTTTAAATTTTATTATTGTCATTTTTATTTTAGATATCTCAACTTCTCATTGCTGTTGACAGTGGTTGTGTCAGTAAGTGGAAAGGAAAACAATTGACAGACATCTCTGTGGATGGTAATGATGTAATCCTTTTTATTTGACTAACAGTCTGAAACATCACTTTCAATGTAAACTACAACTGGCAGTGGTTTTAGATTGAATGAATCACTAAGGAAGTGTATTTGATACACATAACTTTTGGTGTATTTTTCATGATGCACACTTAATTTGGAGGTTCGGGTAAAAAGTTAAGTAAGAGGCTGGGATTAATTCTGAATAATAAAAGTTCATAACTTCTGCAGTTGATATAAACAAATTCTACTGCAGCCATCATAATCAGTGGAATCTAAATCTAATTGGTATAGTTTTGATGCTCCACAAAACATTTCGGGGCAACATATAGGCGAAGCTTTGTCTGTCTGTCATTCTGTCATTTTATCATTCCATCATTCTGACATGCTTGCATGTCGGGGCTGTAACTTGGCCTCTGTTAGAGGGATTTCAAAATTACTTAGCACAAACAAATGTGTGCCTCAACAAGTTGGTGTGTAGCTCACATGAACCAGGTCTGTAGCTCAAAGGTCAAGGTTGCACTAAGAAGTAACAGGCCACAGTTTTGCTTGCATGCCCAGACAGTAACTTGGCCTCGGAGGGAGTTCAAAATTGATTTACACAAATGTGTGCCTAAGTGAGTTGGTGTGTTGTGCACATGAACCAGGTTGGTAGCTCAAAGGTCAAGGTCACACTTACAGTAAATTGGCTATAGTTTTGCTTGTCCAGGCTGTAACTTGGCCTCAGTGGGATTTTTCCAAATTAACTTGGCACAGATGATCATCTCAATGAGACGATTTGTCACATACATATTAGCAGCATCCGTAGCTCAAAGGTAAAGGTCACTATAAGAGGTCATTTGGCTACATTTCTGCTTGTCTGAGTTTTAATTTGTCCTGAGTTGGTGGGATTTTAAAATTACTTGGCACAAATATTTGCCACAATGAGATGGTTTGTCATGAATCAGGTTGGCAGCTCAAGGTCAAAATCACACTTAGAGGTCAAAGGTCATGATTTATTACAATGTATTTAGCTGGCATGAACATTTTCAACTATAAACATAATTTTTATTTGTCAAATTACCCCCAACTTGTTTTCATTTACTTTTATCTGGCAATGCTTTCTAGCTGTATTAAAGCAGCATCAGGGAGCATCCGTTAATTGGTATTACATATATTCCCGTTTAAAAGTTCAAAAAAGTATTTTTTTTTTAACTTAGCTGTATCATCTAAAGTTGTAACAGGATATAACTGAAACTACTCCCACATTTATTTAATGATAAATGAATATTTTGTCTTTCACCTAAGAAACTGTGTCCTTAAAGGATTTGTTATTTTGCAGTCATCTAGGACTTAGACATGTGTTAGGTATTCTTTTTGTTTCTACTGCTGCTGCATACAGTTATGATGGTGATGATTATCTAGTTTGTTCTAATATAATTGTTCTAAAAAAAGTTCTAAATTTGTACTCTAGAAAGTTCAGACCTGGACAATTTTGTACTTCTGAAGTCAGATAGTACCGGTACCCTTGTTCATTGTAGCTTCATTAAATTTGTTTGTTTTTAGTGTTATTAAACTTAAAAAAAAACATATACCATAGAACTTCAAAAGTATGTCATGATTTTGTAGAATTTCCTGATGTTCCTGGTGATGAAGATTACATGGAGGATATTGAAGACAGAAATGAAGGTGAAGTGCATTTTTTTAGTCCTCTTTATATTTTATATCTTAGCAAAACAAAAACCTGAAGCATTTTCCCAGCTGGCTCAGCTGATAGAGCATAGGACTGTCAGTCTAGGGGTTACAGGTTCAAACTGTGCACAAGCTGGCAATTCTTCTGCAACAGTTTGATCATAAACATAGTGTCTAGAGGTCCTTATATAACCTTGAACATAAGTAGGGAAGCAGTCAGTCATAAGCGTAAAAACTGGTTAGCACTCGCTAACCTATGAAGTTGGAGCTCTAGTTTGGTGGACTGACTGCTAGGTTATAACCCAGAGTGTTGAAGTCAGAAAAACAAACACAAAATCAAAGCTATGCTTCTGAGACATTTGCAGTTTTCATGTAACTGCTTTTAATACATGTGACACAAGTGATCCAAGGAATACTATTCTAGCTGTAGGCACTTGTCACTTCCTGTGTTTTAAATGAAACATCCTTCTCTTTTAATATCTCCTTTTACTGTTAAAACACAGCTCTAAGGATACAAACCTATCAATTGCTCATTAAAAGTAATATTCTCTTTGTATTAATGTAGTTGTTGCTGAATCCAGCAATGTGGATATGGTTGATGGTCAGAGAAGAGAAGTCCAAGAAGATCTAAATATGTCAACACCAGAAGATGTCATTCAGGAAGTTCCGAAAAATCAAAACAGTAAGCTTAAAATTAAAGATGCTCTGGATTAAAACGTTCAAATGAATAAGTTGTTCTGCCCATTAAGTGTTTTATTAGCTAATGTGAGTAGAAAATGCTCCAAGGTGAGCCGCTAGGATAGGTGACTGTCTTGTTATATTTTTATGCCCCCCATTTAAGATAAGGGGATATTATTTTGCAAATGTTGGTCGGTAGGTCAGTAGACTCTTCATTTCCAATCAATATCTTAAGAACCCTTCGACCTACCTTCTTCAGACTTGTAATGCAGGTTGTTCATGACCAGTAGGTGACTCCTATTGTTTTTTGAGTCATTAAATCAAAGGCAAAGGTCACATTGACCTTGAAATCAAAATGGTTTCCAATAGTCAGGTTGGTCATGGCCAGTGGATTACCTCTATAGTTTTTGGGGTCATTAGGTCAAAGGCCAATGTCAAAGTGACCTTGAAAAGCAAAACCTTTTTCGATAAATATCTAGAGAATCCTTGGGCCCAGGTTCATTAAACTTGGTGTGTAGGTTGTTCATAATCAGAAGATGAACCTTGTAATTTTTCAGATCACTAGGTCAATGGCCAAGGTCATAGTGACCTTGAAAAGCAAAACTGTTTCTGATCAATATCTGTAGAACACTTTGGCCTATCCACTTTGGCCCTTCCTAAAACTTAATAGTCAGGTTGGTCATGGCCAGTAGTTGACCTTAAAGTTTTTTGGGTCATTACCGTAGGTCTAAGGCCAATGTCACAGTGACATACTCTCTTGTGCATCAGATGAATGTTTCACTACTGTTCACTTTCTTACCTCTGCTGAAAATTAACTTTCAGAACGATATTTCTATTTTTAGACAGGGAAATCCACAGATACCACAGTCAGTGACATGCTTACAATGAAACATAACATACACACATCGACAACCAAAAATGTAAACAAAGAATGCATGTTCACATGTTACTTTTGTATTTTACTGATCAAAGTGTTTTTTTTTAATGTATATGTAAATAAATCAATAAAAGTAACAAACAGATTAAAGTCACAATCATATGATTGTTTGTGACATTTTATTGCTGTCTTCAGATGTTGCAGAGTCTGGGTAACTTAAACGTGTGGTTCAATATTTACAAAATTGTGAGAGAACACCTGTCTGTTTATAATTTTTGTAGTTACATGATCGCTTCAACCAAAGAAAATTGGTGTTGAGATTTTTTAGTCGCAGCTATATTGGTACACTTTCATTGGTCATTAAAAGTTCATGGTAAAGGTCAGTGTCATAAATCTACAATTGATAAAGCAGCGGTGTGAATTAACAGTAGTGTATTCACATAGCCACTAAGGGAACGTAACAGAGACCTTGAAAAGCAAAACCTTTTCCAGCAAATATCTAGTGAAACCTTGGGCCCAGATTTCTCAAACTTGGTATGTATGTTGATCATAAACAGTAGATGAGCCCTAGAGTTTTTCATGTCACTATGTCAAAGGCCAAGGTTACAGTGACCATTAAAAGCAAAACAGTTTCCTATTAATAACTATAGAACACTTGGGCCCCGTCTTCCTAAAATTTCATAGGCAGGTTGGTCATTACCATTAGATGACACTGATAGCTTTAGGGTCACTAGATCAAAAAGTCAAGGTCATATTCATCATTAACTAAAAATGGTTTCTGATGAATATGACCTTGAGAATGCTTGGGCGTACGGTCCTTAAACTTGCAGTGGAGGTTGATAATGACCTGTAGATGACTCATATTGCTTTTTGGATCACTTGGTCAAAGTTCAAAGTCAGACTGACCAATAACAGAAAAATGGTTTCAAATCAATAAGAAGTGTACCCTTGCGCATTGATGAGGAGATGATCCCTATTGTCTTTGAGGTCACTAGGTTAAAGGTAAAGGTCATGGTGGCCATGATAACCATAAAGAGGAAAACAGATTCTGATTGATAACTAGAGAAACCTTGGGCCTTGCTACCTCAAAACTTCCTACCAGTACCTACTCGCCCTCCCACCTTTCTTCCTACCTAACTATGTACCCATGCAGTTCCTGTACTCCTTCGTGTTCTCCAGTAATTTAACTTCATACATTTTATAAGTGTCATTGACATACTAGTAATCTACAGTTCCTCTCATTCATCTACTTGCCATGACCAATAGCTTTTGATATCAGAAGCACCTGGCACCCTCCTCTTAATGTACTGACACAAGTCCCTGTCCTTCTTCTACCTATGACTACCTCTAGCAATAAGGCACTAGGGGGACATGTATGTTTTACAAAAATCTCTTGTATTCATTGGTCTTCAACATTTACCTTCAAACAACATGTGACACATGCGATCCTTCACTTAAAATATATCCTGTTACTGTTAAAACACAACTCTAAGGATACAAACCTATCAATTGCTCATTAAATGAAATATTCTCTCTGTATTAATGTAGTTGCTGAATCCAGCAATGTGGATATGGTTGATGGTCAGAGAAGAGAAGTCCAAGAAGATCAAAATATGTCAACAACAGAAGATGCCATTCAGGATGTTCCGAAACAACTAAACAGTAAGTTTTAGATTGAAGAATTTCTGCATTTTGAGGTCCAGATGAATAATTACTCAGCCTATTAAGTGTTTTATTAGCTCACCTGAGCATGAAATGCTCAAGGATGTGCCGCTAGATTGGGTAACTATTGTTCCATCATCATTCTTCAACATTTACCGTCAAACAACATCTCCTAAACCAGTAGGCCAATCCTAAACAAACTTCACTGGAATGTTTCTCAAATGGCCCTTCTTTCAATTCCTTGAAATTAAATGTTTTCTGTCAGAACTCAGGTTGTCATGGTAACCTTACAGAAAAGCTTAAAAATTTTCTCTTCTGAAGCAGCCTGGCTGATTTCAAAATAATTTCACAAAAATATTCCATAGCTGGTCCTTGTTAAAATCCTTCAAGCTTTGTCCTTTCAAAAAAATGGTCGACAGAGGGCAGGGCCTGTTTTCTCTATATTGAAAACTTAGAAAGTCTTCTCCTTGGTAAGCACAATTTCAAAATAATTTTACAGAAATGTTTCTTATGTGGCTCTTAATCAAATTCCTTTAAACAAGTTTAGTTCTTAATTAGAAAATATATCCTGCAGAGGGTGGGGACTTTTTTCACTTTATGACTGTATGGCGGACTTTGAAAATTTTCTCCATAGAAACTGCTGGCCAAATTACAAAATAATTCCACAGAAATTTTTCTGTGGTGGCCTTTTATCAAATTCCTTTAAACAATGTAGGTTCATGAAAAAAACTTGGCAGACAGTGGTTGATTCTTCTCCTTGGAAATCCATGGCCAAATTTCAGTGATTTCTCAGAAATGTTCCTTTGGTGAACCTTTATCATATTTTTAGCTCACCTGTCACATAGTGACAAGGTGAGCTTTTGTGATCGCAATTTGTCAGGCATCCATCCGTCCGTCCGTCTGTCCGTAAACTTTTCATTCAAATGACATCTCCTCTGAAACCAAAAGGCCAAATTAAATGAAACTTGCCTGGGATGTTCCTTGCATGAAGCTCTACCAAAGTTGTTCAAAGAATTAAATTCCATCAAGAACTCTGGATGCTATGGCAACTTAAAGGAAAAACTTTGAAAATCTTCTTGTCTGAAACCACAAGGCCTAGAGCTTAGATATTTGGCATTTAGCACCCTCTCTACAAAAAATTTTCAAATTATTTCCCTGGGGTCAAAATTGGCCCCGTCCCAGGGGTCACTTCATTTTACATAGACTTATATAGGAAATCTTTAAAAATCTTCTTCTCAGAAACCACAGTGCCTACAGCTTTGATATTTGGTATGTAGCATTGTCTAGTGGATGTCTACCAAGTTTGTTCAAATTATGTCCCCTGGGTCAAAATTGGCCACGCCCCAGGGTTCTCTTGGTTTACATATAGTTATATAAGAAAAACATGAAAAATCATTTTTCTCCAAAACTAATAGGACTAAACCTTAGATATTTGGTGTGGAGTATTGTGTAGATAACCTTTACCAGTATTGTTTATATGTTGGCCCTGGGGTCAAAATTGGCACTGCCCTGGGTGCCCTTAATATGTAAAAAAGGAAATCTTTAAAAATCTTCTTCTCAGAAACCACAATGCCAACAGCTTTTATATTTGGTATGTAGCATTGTCTAGTGGATATCTACCAAGTTTGTTCAAATTATGTCCCCTGGGTTAAAATTGGCCACGCTCCAGGGTTCTCTTGGTTTACATATAGTTATATAGGAAAAACATGAAAAATCATTTTTCTCTAAAACTAATAGGACTAGACCTTAGATATTTGGTGTGGAGTATTGTGTAAAGAGCCTTTACCAGTATTGTTGATATGTTGGCCCTGGGGTCAAAATTTGCCCCGCCCGGGGGGGCCCTTAATATGTAAAAAAGGCAATCTTTAAAAATCTTCATACTGGAAATCTCAATGCCTACAGCTTAGATATTTGGTATGTAGCATTGTCTAATGGATGTTTACCATGTTTGTTCGAATTATGTCCCCTCGGTCAAAATTGGCCACGCTCCAGGGTTCTCTTGGTTTACATTGATTTATATAGGAAAAACATGAACATATTGTGTAAAGAACCTTTACCAGTATTGTTTATATGTTGGCCCTGGGGTCAAAATTGGCCCCACCCCGGGGGGCCTTAATATGTTGAAAGGAAATCTTTAAAAATCTTCTTGTCTCAAACCACAAGGCCTTGAATTTTAAAATTTGGCATGAAGCAAGCTTTATCAAGCTTTTTCAAATTATTAGATTAGGTTAAAGTTCACAGAGGCTAAAAATAGATTTATCTACTGTACCTCACAAAGCCTTCGGTTATAGACCAATATCTTTGATATTCAGTATATAGGTTCCTTGCATGGACCTCTACCCATGGGTAGGGTTTGAGGTCAAGGGGTCAAGGTCAATGTCACCATAGCTTATAATAGATATTTCTACTTTCTGTCATAGAGCCTTTATTTATTGGCTGATATTTTACATATTTGGTTTGTAGGCACTTATATATTTTCAATTAAAAAATGAAAAACTGCTTAACAGCAAACCTACAGCCAAAGTACTCAGGTGAGCGATCCAGGGCCATCATGGCCCTCTTGTTTTAAGTTGTTTTGGTTAAAAGAAATTCTTGATACATGGACAATTTTGGAAACAGATTTTTGACCTTTACACACTGACCTATTTTTCTTGAAGTAAAATCAGTCTTCAGTATTCTCATGTGAGTGATAAAAGGCAATCATGCCCTCTGTTTTTTTTGCTTTGTGGTATGGCATGCTAGCAACCCTTGAAATTTAATTTTATAGCATATACAGCATTGATTTACTGAATATAGCAGTCATACAAGGGAGCAACCAGAAGTGACTGCAAAAGACAGGTGGCTGCTCTTGAGAGGTTAAAATCGAAATTAAAAAATCAGTTTAAATTAAGAAGACTTCTAATGCTTTCAAATTGGCTGCTTGAGACAGGTGATTGTTAGATACAGGTGACTGTTAACACATTTACGGCTGTGCTCACAAAATGGTATTTATATTCTTTTTTTAGACCAGCTGTTTATAGATGTTATCTGGAACTCGGCAAATGTGGGTTTTTCCCAGCTAATTCCGGGGTACAAACAGACTTTTACCATTATGGCTTCACAGTACACAACTCTTCACAAAAGGTTGATCAACGTGTTGTGCTGATTTACCTTGTTGTAACTGTAAAAGTTTGTTTGTACCCCCGGATTAGCTGGGAAAAACCCAAATATTCTTTATTCCGGAGTAAGTCTATTGCTAATTTTTATTCTGTTTTATGTTACCATGGTTACCTAATGTTAAAATGTTTAGCTTCATAAAAGACAGACTGGGTCCACAGGTGAAAACAGTGTAAATCCAGTCAAGTTTGATGCTGCTTTAGTTAATGTTACTGCTTCTGTCAGTATCTGCACATTTATTTTGTCATTCTGAAAAATAAAAAAAAACCAAATATTTTTTTTGGAGTTTTAGACATTTTGGTGGCCTAATAACATTGTTTCTGTTTGTAACAGGTTGTACATGTACTTGTCTTGAAGCTGGTGCAACCCAGTTCAATAAAAGCAGAAGCACTGTTTTGTCACCAACTATCCCCCATACTGAAGATAGCACCTACAGCCATCTGAAAGGTAAGATACCTTCTGTGTTACATGTATGTCACATCTTGTTCTTGGATAGAAGGAACCAACACCGTTCTTTAAAAAAAAGACAAAATTGTTGTTATGGCAGCAAAAAAGGTTAAATTTTAGGTTGTTGGGTTATTAACAAGTTACCTGGATCCTGGGGCCAAAGGAAGGAAAATTGGTTTCTGGCTTGCATATTTTCATTAAAACTTGTGACAAGCTTATGATAAATCATTGCTTTGGATAGTACATGTACTTTGAAACTTTGAAAATCTTCTTGTCTGAAACCACAAGGCCCTGAGCCTTAAAATTTAGTATGTAGCATTGTCTAGTGGACCTCTACCAAGTTTGTTCAAATTACACCCCTGCGGTCAAATTTGGCCCTGCCCCGGTGGTCAATTGATTTTACATAGGCTTATATAGGGAAAACTTTGAAAATCTTCCTGTCTTAAACCACAAGTCCCTGAGCCTTAAGACTTGGTATGTGGCATTGTCTAGTGGATCTAAACCAAATTTGTTCAAATTATACCTCTGGGGTCAAATTTGGCCCAACCCTGGGGTCATTGGTTTTACAAAGGCTTATACAGGTAATCTTCCTGTCTTTAACCACAAGTCCCTGAGCCATAAGACTTGGTATGTAGCATTGTCTCGTGCATCTAAACCAGATTTGTTCAAATTATACCTCTGGGGTCAAATTTGGTCCAACCCCGGGTCATTGGTTTTACATAAACTTATATAGGGAAAACTTGGAAAATCTTCTTGTCTGAAACAACAAGGCCCTGAGCATTAAAATTTGGTTTGTAGCATTGTTTAGTGGACCTCTACCAAGTTTGTTCAAATTACACCCCTGGGGTCAAATTTGGCCCTGCCCTGGGTGTCAATTGATTTTACATAGGCCTATATAGGGAAAACTTTAAAAAACTTCTTGTCTGAAACTACAAAGCCTAGAACTTAGATATTTTTCTAATGGAGCATCAGCTAGATGTCCTCTACCAAGTTTGTTCAAATTATGACCCTTGAATGAATTTTTTTTAAGAATTTTGATTGTTTTTTTAATCATAGATTTTGAGTATTTTAAATAACTGCTATACTGGTTTTAGTCTAGAGAAAGCAGTTTTAAGATCAGCTCGTAGATTTGTAAGGGAAAAACAGAAAGTACAAGTATTGAATGCAAATAATTTCAAATCTGCAAATATTTTCAACTTGAATTCATGATAGTCTTTATGATAATAAGAGCAGTAGTCATTATCTTTTTATTGAATTTCAGATTTAAGATTATCATGCAATTTCTTTTAATACTGAACCTACAAAATGAAGATTCATTTTTATGTTAAAAACGCATGTGATAAATCATTGTTGGTTGAAATTCTTACGTAGTTTCTGGAAGTCAAAGAATCAAAATCCCATCTTAAGGGTCTTTTCTACATTTTGGTAATAAATTTAACAGTAAAGTCACTTGCCAATTCAGTAATCTAAAGGCCTTTGTGGAGATATTCAGGGGAGGTAATCAGGTAATAAGTAATTATTGGAATCATCTGTGGAAAGGTATAGGAAAATCTTCTTGTCTTGAACAACAAGACTAAAAGTTTTCAGATTTAGCATGTAGTTTTTGTAGTGAACCACACTAAAGTTGTTCAAAATATGCCCTTGAGGTCACAACTGGTTTATTATTTAATACCAAATGTTTATAGGGATAATGTTTACAGTGTGGTACAGTTCTGGCATATAGTGATAACCCTACAGCTGAGATATTTTGTTTACAGAGCATCAACTACAGACCCTCAAAGACTGTTCAAAATATGCTCCTAGGGTTACAATTGGCCCCGCCATTGATGTAGATAGTTTTACATAACTTTTCATAGGATTAGATCATTTCCAGACCTACAAGGCTTAGAACTGTGTAATTTTTTTAAGTGACATCTATGGTCCTCAGGTGAGCAACCCAAGGCCATTTTCACCTTTTGTTTTCATGTAATTTGAATAAACATTCATTTGGTAAAATTGTAATTTTCAGGAAGCCACAACAAGAAGAGATGGAGCAGAAACACAGAGGCATTTCTCAGAAAAACTTTTAAATCCTACCTAAAGGGGAAAAAATCAAGTGTTCATAACTCAGACATGATCCTGGCTCAGAGTACTTGTACAGAACTGTCAACAAGAACTTTAGCACAGATAAGAACAAAGTTGAACAACATGAAGCTGGGAAAATCCCAGTGAACTTACAATGACTATGTGAAGCATTGTTTAGTGAACTTACAATGACTGTGTGAAGCATTGTTAAGTGAACTTACAATGACTGTGTGAAGCATTGTTTAGTGAACTTACAATGACTATGTGAAGCATTGGTTAATGAATGGGTAAAGATGTTGTTTTAAAGTAACAGTTGAATATTTTTGCTTCAGTGAATTGTTATAAGATGTTTATAGTGTTAAGCTAAGGATAATTTTAGTGACTGTTGTTTGTAACAACTTAAGGCAAAAAGTAAAATTTTGATTTAATGTGTTAAATTTCTTGTCTCCTGTGTGTCTCTTGAATCAGTTGCATGAAATTGAAAATACCTGGCAGAAGTGTTAAGAATTATGAGACAATGTGCAGAGCTCAAGTTCTGGCTTCCTTGGATCAAGGTCAAGGTCACAGTCATTTTGATTTAATGTGTCAAATTTCCTGTCTGCTATGTGTTTCTTGAATCTGTTGAAGGAAATTAAAAATACTTGGCAAAAACGTTAATCATACTAAGACAATATGCAGAGACCAGGTTCCAGCTTGCTTAGATTAAGGTCAAGGTCACAGCCATTATTATTTAAATGTGTTGCGTTTTGTGTCTACTCTTTATTTCTGGTACACTTACCACTACAATTGAGTTATCATGGATATCTTAGACGTGAAACAGGATGACAACCTAGAGTTTAATGCCACATAAAGTAATTAAATGGTTGTAGAATAATGGTGACCCCTGACAGTGACTTGTTTATACCTTAAAGCAACTGACTCACAGATAGGTCTACGATGCAAAAAAAGGAAAAGAAAATGTTTACACATCTAGAAATTCTAGCTGTAATTGTGAAGAACATATCTAAACTAAGTTACTGACTCATTTTTATGCCCCCTCTTCAAAGAAGTGGGGGTATATTGTTTTGCCTTTGTCTGTCGGTCGGTCCGTCGGTCCGTAGACCAAATGTTTTCCGACCAATAACTAAAGAATGCTTAGGCCTAGGAACTTCAAACTTGGTAGGATGATAGTCCATCACCAGCAGATGACCCTTATTGATTTTGGGGTCAAGGGGTCAAAGGTCAAGGTCACATTGACCTTGTAGGTAGAAACGGTTTCCGACCAATAACTAGAGAACGCTTTGACCTAGGTTCTATAAACTTGGTATGCTGGTTGGTCATCACCAGTAGATGACCCCTATTGATTTTGAGGTCATTAGGTCAAAGGTCAAGATCACAGGGACCTTCATCCTAAAAACGGTTTCCGATCAATAACTAGAGAACGCTTTGACCTAGGTTCACTAAACTTGGTATGCTGGTTGGTCATCACCAGTGGATGACCCCTGTTGATTTTGGGGTTATTAGGTCAAAGGTCGAGCTCATAGGGACCTTCATCCTAAAAATGGTTTCCGATCAATAACTAGAGAACGCTTTGACCTAGGTTCACCAAACTTGGTATACTGGTTGGTCATCACCAGTAGATGACCCCTATTGACTTTGAGGTCATTAGGTCAAAGGTCAAGATCACCGAGACTTTCATCCTTAAAACGGTTTCCGATCAATAACTAGAGAATGCTTTGACGTAGGTTCACCAAACTTGGTATACTGGTTGGTCATCACCAGTAGATGACCCCTATTGACTTTGAGGTCATTAGGTCAAAGGTCAAGATCACCGAGACTTTCATCCTTAAAACGGTTTCCGATCAATAACTAGAGAACGCTTTGACATAGGTTCACCAAACTTGGTATACTGGTTGGTCATCACCAGTAGATGACCCCTATTGACTTTGAGGTCATTAGGTCAAAGGTCAAGATCACCGAGACTTTCATCCTTAAAACGGTTTCCGATCAATAACTAGAGAATGCTTTGACGTAGGTTCACCAAACTTGGTATACTGGTTGGTCATCACCAGTAGATGACCCCTATTGACTTTGAGGTCATTAGGTCAAAGGTCAAGATCACCGAGACTTTCATCCTTAAAACGGTTTCCGATCAATAACTAGAGAACGCTTTGACATAGGTTCACCAAACTTGGTATACTGGTTGCTCATCACCAGTAGATGACCCCTATTGACTTTGAGGTCATTAGGTCAAAGGTCAAGATCACCGAGACTTTCATCCTTAAAACGGTTTCCGATCAATAACTAGAGAATGCTTTGACGTAGGTTCACCAAACTTGGTATGCTGGTTGGTCATCACCAGTAAATGACCCCTATTGATTTTGAGATCATTAGGTAAAAGGTCAAGCTCACAGGGACCTTCATCCTTAAAACGGTTTCTGATCAATAACTAGAGAACGCTTTGACCTAGGTTCACCAAACTTGGTATACTGGTTGGTCATCACCAGCAGATGACTCCTATTGACTTTGAGGTCATTAGGTCAAAGGTCAAGATCACCGAGACTTTCATCCTTAAAACGGTTTCCGATCAATAACTAGAGAACGCTTTGACGTAGGTTCACTAAACTTGGTGTACTGGTTGGTCATCACCAGTAGATGACCCCTATTGACTTTGAAGTCATTAGGTCAAAGGTCAAGATCACCGAGACTTTCATCCTTAAAACGGTTTCCGATCAATAACAAGAGAACGCTTTGACATAGGTTCACCAAACTTGGTAAACTGGTTGAACATCACCAGCAGATGACCCCTATTGACTTTGAGGTCATTAGGTCAAAGGTCAAGATCACCGAGACTTTCATCCTTAAAACGGTTTCCAATCAATAACTAGAGAACGCTTTGACGTAGGTTCACCAAACTTGGTGTGCTGGTTGGTCATCCCCAGTAAATGACCCCTATTGATCTTGAGGTCATTAGGTCAAAGGTCAAGCTCACAGGGACCTTGATCCTAAAAACGGTTTCTGATCAATAACTAGAGAAGGCTTTGACTTAGGTTCACCAAACTTGGTATACTGGTTGGTCATCACCAGTATATGACCTCTATTGACTTTGAGGTCATTAGGTCAAAGGTCAAGATCACAAAGACTTTTATCTTAAAAACGGTTTCCGATCAATAACTAGAGAACGCTTTGACCTAGGTTCACCAAACTTGGTATGCTGGTTGGTCATCACCAGTAGATGACCCCCTATTGATTTTGAGGTCATTAGTTCAAAGTTCAAGCTCACAGAGACTTTGACTCTAAAAACGGTTTCCAATCAATAACTAGAGAATGCTTTGACCCAGGTTCACCAAACTTGGTATGCTGGTTGGTCATGACCAGTAAATGACCCCTATTGATTTTGAGGTCATTAGGTCAAAGGTCAAGGCCACAGGGACCTTGATCCTAAAAACGGTTTCTGATCAATAACTAGAGAACGCTTTGGCCCAACCACAAGCAGTTAGGTGCTGCCAGGGGGCATTTATGTTTTACAAACATTTCTTGTTTGTTACAGAACGACATCACAATATAAAGTTTTACACATTTTTATCGGGAAAAATTTACCTCGTTTGTCACAGGTAGATACTTTACCTATAAATTATTATCAATTTTGACGCAATTTAGTAACTAGCTTAGAGGTGTACAGATCGCCACTCTGCATTTTACTGACCGAAAGGGCATGGAGTCCTGGTAAAATCAATATTTTTAAGTTCCTATGGTGTATAAAAGAATAATGTTTTTTTTCTATAGTATGATACTTTGTCTTCAATTTTAAAGAAAAAAATCAGCTGGATTCTAAATTCTGTGAGTCAGTCACTTTAATGGTGATTTAAAAAAATCTGTTTGTTTTCTAGTTTATTTAATTATATTTTTTCTGAAAAGGAAAAGTAGTATTACCAAAGTTTTTCCAACTCGACATGTTACAGTAGAATCATACTTTACTGGTTTAAAAGGTTGAAAATTATACCCGTAGAAAGAATAAATTTTTAAAAAAGCACATTATCCGGAATGGCAGATCGTGTTGGTATCTCTTTTCGGTATTTTTTGTCGTTTGAGGTTATTTGTGCAGACTACATGACCAAACTTTTCTGAGTGGACCACCACGCGCACGCCAATCTCCTCGCAGTGACCTCCTCTTCTTTCGGTATCTGTACTGAAAGTATGTATTATGATGTGCCTTTTTCTTACATAAAATTATGTAACACATCATAATTCATAAGTTATTAATCAATTACATCTTTTAAAACAGTATTGAAGGTTTTGAACATGGTCATGGGTCAAGAAATTAGGTTCTGTTAACTTCCGTGTTGTCAGTATAATTTCATTTAAGGCAGCAATATATATTTGCAGTATTATTTTCATACATTTCAGGTTATTTATCTACTGTTTTCACATCTTAATTATTTGCTCAGATGATTTTGTTACTTTTTTATCGACAGTTTACTTACACAAAACATATTTGATTTTTGTGTTTCTCTTGACTTGGATATAAGCTATGGTCAAGCATTTCAGTTTAATAGAGATCACTATGGTATTTCCCCTATTTAGCTCATCTGTTTCGAAGAAAAACTCGGGCTATTATGGTCGATAGGTCGTCTTCGTTGTCGTGCAAAAATTTTGATGTAGCCCGTTACTGAAACACTTAAGGTATCACCACAAAACTGGGAGTACTCGCTTATAATGAAAAGATGCAGTTGTAAGAAAATGGGCATTATTCTGAAATATATTTTTGGAGTTAGGCCCCTTTTGTCAAAATTGGTTATTATCAAATAAGTGGAATGATTTTAAATCTATCGAAGATATCATTACGAAATTTAAAATATTTGCTTATTATGAAGGGGCACAGTTGTAAGACAAGGAGAATTACTCTGAAAGCTGTTTTTAGAGTTCTGCCTCATTTCAACTTGATTTTTAAAAAAAAATTGTTATTGATATAAAAAAAAATTGAAAACTATCAAAAATATCGTATTCATTCTTGGCATACTTGCTGCTGGGGACAAGGCACAAGGAACATTACTAAGTGATCAGTGTTTCTAAACTTATGCCCCCTTTTCACATGGAAAATAAACTTATGTATAAACACTAATATCTTAAACATTTACAGTCACAAAGTTATTCATCTTAAGTGAAGTGCGTAACAGCAATTATTGAATAGCACCATAACACTCTTGAAATCAATGTTATGGTCATTGATCTTAACATACAAGCGTTGGCCCCACATGCGATGCTCTTATTAGAGTCTCAAATGACCATAGTGTCTCCCGTCACATATGTACGCCACAACTAAGAAAACGCTTGAAGGATTGAGTTTATACTTTATAAAATGGTCACACTTACGTGACAAGAAGTCCCAACAAAGACTCTACCTTGGCTGATTTTTGGATTATCTCTATTACTTTTATGTTGAAATTATGCTTTTATAGAGCATATCTAAAAAAAGCAATTGAAGAAATTGATATGTTTCTAATCACATGGGTGCAGTGACAAAGAACAATCTTCACACATTTTAACTTTCGCTTCTGACAGTACTCTCTGTGCTTTGATTATCCCCCCGCCAAAGGCGGAGGGGATATTAGGAATGCCCTTCGTCCGTCCGTGCGTCTGTGCATCCGTGCATCTGTGCGTCCATCCGAAACAATTTTGTCCGGAGCATAACTCCAAAACTACTTGAGGGATTTTATTCAAACTTCATACACTGACAGAGCACATTGGTAGGTAGTGCAATGTGAAAGTGCAATAACTCTACTTTGCCTTTTTTTAGAGTTATTCCGCTTTATCAAATTTACTTGATAAATTTTGTCCGGAGCATAACTCCAAAACTGCCAGAGGGATTTTATTCAAACTTCATACACTGACAGAGCACATTGGTAGGTAGTGCAGTGTGCAAGTCCAATAACTCTACCGTGCCTATTTTTAGAGTTATTCCCCTTTATCAGAATTACTTGATAAATTTTGTCCGGAGCATAACTCCAAAACTGCCAGAGGGATTTTATTCAAACTTCATACACTGACAGAGCACATTGGTAGGTAGTGCAGTGTGCAAGAACAATAACTCTACCTTGCCTATTTTTAGAGTTATTCCCCTTTATCAGAATTACTTGATAAATTTTGTCCGGAGCATAACTCCAAAACTACTTGAGGGATTTTATTCAAATTTCATACACTGACAGAGCACATTGGTAGGTAGTGCAGTGTGCAGAGTGTAAGTGCAATAACTCTACCTTGCCTATTTTTTAGAGTTATTCCCCTTTATCAGATTTACTTGTTTACATTTTAAAAATCCCAGCATATACATGTATATCTAATTCTTGAATTCTTGAACTTATTATCCCCCCGCCAAAGGTGGAGGGGATATTAGAAATGGTCTCTGTCCGTCCGTGTGTCCGTCCGTTCCAGTTTTGTCCGGAGCATAACTCCAAAAGTACTTGAGTGATTTTCTTCAAACTTCATATACTGAAAGAGCACATTTGGAGGAGGTGCAGTGTGAAAGAAAAATAACTCTACCTTGCCTACTTTTAGAATTATTCCCCTTTATCAGATTTAATTGAAAAACTTAGTCCGAAGCAAAACTCTAAAAGTGCTTGAGCGATTTTCTTCAAACTTAATACACTGACATAGCACATTGGTAGGAAGTGCAGTTTGCAAGAACAATAACTCTACCTTGCCTATTTTTTGTGGGATTTTCTTCAAACATTATTACATTGAGTGTTTGAAAGTACAACCTTCAGGTAGCTTCTTCCCGGCGGGGGGATTAACCATGTGTAACATGGCTCTTGTTAGGAAATGGTTTCCATTAGCACCTTCTGTGCAAGCCAGGATGATTGTCTTAAAAGCCATTGAGGCAATCTTCAAAGTTGATAAGTTATCACCTTGTTTGCTTTTGACGAAAAATGTAATAAAAACAACATGCTAGGCTTTGCTCAAACTGTTTGACACCTCCCACTTTGTTTCTTTGTGACATGTGCATCAGGTTGACCAATCGCTTAACTGAAGGGCTTCTAGTTCAACCAATCGGTGTTTAGCTGGGAAAACGAGGACAATTTAAAAATAACAGAATGTCAATGCCAAAGTATCATTCAGCTATTATACTTTGGACGTGAAATTAATAAATATTGTTGTTTAAACTGACTGTCTTCGTCATTTTCCAGACTCCGACTTAAAAAGGTCGCCCCCGAGCTCCAATTTGAGGTCGTTCATAATATATGTAAGGGAAGTAACCGCTGTGTGGAGTTTTCTCGCACGCGCACATGGACAAGGGACATAACTTGTGTACACACAGGATAGCAAGCAAGTCAAATCGGCCCCAAGTCAATGAGGCTGTCATTCCTGAGCCAGGAATGAACGCAAACATGAGTCACCCACATGTGACAATAGAGACATTCAGTGGCAAACCTGGAGAAAGAGGTGACCAATGGCTAAAGACTTACACCAATATCTGTGAGTCATTTTATAACTACAATGATGACAAGGAAAGGCAACCTTTCCATCTCACCTTACAGGACAGGCAAAGACATGGTGTAGGTCATTGCATGATGATGTAGTAAATGATGCAGATGAGCTGATTCTTCAATTCAAAACCAGATTTGATGGCTCAGATGGGGGCTTTGCCATTGGGATGGTTCGTCAACATGCTAATGAAACGATGCATGACTATACTACAAGATTCCAAGAGGTTTACAACGGCACAAATATGCCAGAGAAATGGCTAATCTCAAACTATGTCGATGGCTTAATTCCATCTCTCCGTAGGATAGTCAAACCACAAGAACTGACAACACTTGATGTAGCAAGGCGAGCAGCATTGAGAGCAGAAAACAGTGAATCTGACTGTGTTGAAGTTTACGCTTTTAGTGGATCAGAGACTGATCGTAAACTTGATACCTTGATAGACCTTATCACTCATCAAATGCAAATGACACTACAGCAACAACAGCAAAACATCAACCAAGGAACAAGTCAAAAGATACTAGAAAAGAAGACAGCAGGAAACAGCTGATGGGACAGAAAAGGGTAGGAATCCTTATGCTTCACGTAAACAAAATAAACATAAATGTAGAATATGCTGTGAGACAGGTCACTATGAACAAAAATGTCCAAATACAGAAGAAAATAAGAAAAATGTATGTAAATTCAAAATTGCAGTCTAGCCAATAGGGACTCGCGCCTGTTCATGGACACATGTCTGTAGATGGGCACAATGGCAAAAACAACATGGTGTCATCTAATTTTGAAAGCAAATCAAATGAGTCTGAATCTAACAAAAATGACAAAAACCCACCGCAAGTTAGCAAAAGTCAGTTTAAGGCTAGAAATGTTTCTGCACAAAATTAAATGAACACTGACATGTATCAAAATTCTGAACAGTTTTCAGATTTAGGTGAAGACAATCATGAAAATTTCTCATGTTAATTTAAGAACTCCTTTACATAAAAATACAGTTCAAGTCAAAGTTTTGTGTGCTAAAACTCAAGCTTTAGTGGATACAGGGGCAGGTGTTTCAGTTGTTTCTAAAATTTTTTTTTAAAGAAAGCAAATTTTAACCTTAGTGCTCTAGAACCATCAAGTTTAAGAGAAGTTACTGGTGTAAGTGGCATGAAAATTGATGTGCTAGGCAAAATTGAACTTCCAATTGTAATAGGTGGTCTATGTTTTCCATTTAAGTGTCATGTATTAGAATCTGCTCACCATTCACTTATCATTGGCATGGATTTTTTGACAAAAAATGAATGCACTGTTGATCTCGGAAGTGGCTTTTTACATTTGAAAGAGAACCTGGTTACTGTATGTTTAACAATATGTTCTAGTTGTGTTAAAACTAATAAAGCAGTATGCATCCCTGCTAGAGAAGAAACGGATATTCCAGTCTCTATAACTAGGGCTTTCAAAAATGAAATAGGGCTTTTAGAACCAGTTCCAACAGATAAAATATTCAGGGCTGCAAGATGTCTTGTTAAGACCAAAAGATCAAAAATTCAAAGTCTAAATATCAAAGTGCTAAAATTCGGGTGCTTAACCCAACAGATGAGGATATTTATTTGCCAATAAACTTCACTTTGGCATCTGTTAGTAGAGTTGATATAGATAATGTTCTGTCTTTAGATGATGAAAGTCTCAAAAACTGTGAGGTAAATGTCATCTCAGATGATTTAAACTCAAGAATTGAAAACAATAGGGATGAAGAAATAGAGTTTCATATATCAAACTCAAATCTTACATCCGAACAATGTTCAAGACTTGAGAAGTTTTTAAATAACAATAAGGACGCATTCTCAAAATCAATGTCGACTTTAGGCAAAACCAATGTTTTCACCCATAAAATTAAAACTAAACCTGGGGCTAAACCAGTATACATGAATTACTACAGAACAGGTCCAGAACAAAAGAAGGAAATATCTCGTCAAACTAAAGATTTTGTAGATAATGGTGTCACAAGTCCCTCATCATCTGTCTGGAACAGTCCAGTTGTACTTGTAAAGAAAAAAGATAATGCATGGCGTTTTGCAATTGATTACTGAAATTTAAACAAGATTACTAAATCAATATCACACCCTTCATCAAGACTGGAAGATGCTTTTGATAGCATAGGTGAATCTTCAGCTACTATCTTTACAACTTTAGATCTTAATTCAGCATACTTTCAAATGGAACTAGATCCAGAAACAAAACATAAGTCAGCTTTTATAACCCATGAGGGTGTTTTTGAGTTTAACCGCATGCCATTTGGATTAAAAAATACACCAATGTCTTTTCAAATGTTAATGTCTCAAGTTTTGCGGGGTCTGCACTGGAAGTTTGTCCTTTGTTATATAGATGACCTAATTGTATGGAGTCGAAACTTTGAAGAACACTTAGATAATTTAAATCAAGTCTTTTCAAAACTACGCGAAGCAATTTTAACTTTAAAACCTGAAAAATGTGAATTTGCAGTAGAGCGGATTATATTTCTTGGTCACATTTTGTCAAAAGAGGGTGTTGCTGTTGACCCTGCTAAAACTGAAAAGGTTCAAAATTTTCCTGTACATAAAACAAAAACAGAATTGAAAAGCTTCCTAGGCTTGTGTAATTACTACAGAAGATTTGTAAATTGGTTTTCGCATATAACTGCACCTCTCAATCAGTTGTTAAAAGGAGAGAAAAAGCGAAGATTCAAACCTGGGGAATGGACTGACGTTCATCAACGAGCCTTTCAAAAACTTAAAAATGCACTAACTTCAGCCCCTATCTTAGGTTTTCCTAATATGAATAAGGAATTCTTTCTTTCAAGCGATTCGAGTGGTAGTGCACTCGCTTTTGTGTTGGGTCAAAAGGGTAAGACAGAAAAAGAGTATGTTATAGCCTATGGGGGTAGAGCACTATGCCGCGATGAGTGCAAGTGGTCTGTGACTGATCAGGAATGTCTGGGAGTTATTGAAGGTATCAAAGCTTACCGCCACTATCTGTCACAAAATAACTTCACGGTTTACACAGATCACAAGGCGTTATCATACCTGAACAGTATTAAAGATTCAAAGGGTAGGTTAGCTCGATGGATTATGTTTCTAGAAGACTATAATTTTGATATCATACATAGGCCTGGAACACAAAATGGTAATGCTGATGCAATATCCAGAATTCCTTATGAATCGGAAGACGGACAAAAACCCACCGGACAAAAACCCACCCATTGATTTTTAAATAGGAGGACAAAAACCCACCCTTATTACTTTCAAGGTGGACAAAAACCCACCTTTAATATTTCCAAGGCGGACAAAAACCCACCTGGGTTTTTTTAGGTGGAAAAAAACGCACCTGTTTATAACAACTCAATATAACATATGTAGTATCTTTTATTTTTTAATTGATTTGAATACAAATTGAAAGCTAAATTGAAAATGTATAAAATGTATTAACAATACAATGGATTGCAAACATTTCAACTATAAATATCACCAAACTGAAAATAACTTGTATATTTTGACAAAAAGATAAAAGATTGATTGATCTTTAATCTAAAAAGAGGAAATTATCTAATTAAATATATTTTCTAATACAATCAATAGAACGGATTACAAACTGTATATAACATTGTTCTCCAAAAGACAAACAGCTAACTGATTCTTTAATTTGGCTTTTTTTTATTATAGCAACATCGCTTAATTTTCAATAGGTGGGTTTTTATCAACCTATAAAAAAGAACAAAGTGGTTTTTGTCCACCTTGGAAATATTTAAGGTGGGTTTTTGTCCACCTTGAAAATAATAAAGGTGGGTTTTTGTCCTCCTATTTAAAAATCAATGGGTGGGTTTTTGTCCGGTGGGTTTTTGTCCTACATTCTTATGAATCCAACCAGAGTAATGAATCAAATGATGAGAGTACAGTTAATGTCTCTAGCCAAAAACACTCTGACCCTATTGTGAATATAAACTGTGTTGATAGCAAGTCTGAAACAAAAAATGCAAAAATTTCACAATCTTTAGGAAACACTTGCGAAACGGATTTAGATAATAGTACGTCTGACACTGAGATTAGCTTCATGCGTAGTTAAAGTAAACTTTGAACTTGGCCATGCAGGTTCTGTTTGTACGATCGACAATGTTGAACAAACAACAGACCCTGGCATGGCTGAACTTGAAAGAAAATGTCCGAAACTTAGTTTTCATATAGAGTATTTAGAAAATAGGACAATGCCTGATGATGAAAACAAACAAAAAAATGTGCATAAAAGCAGAGCAACAATTTGTCATGAAGGATGGCCTATTATACCATTACTGTCAGCCAAATTTTAAGGGTAAAATAGTGTTATGCGGTGAAATTTTGAATTTTTTTATTTTAAGGGAAATATTGGTTATGTTTCAAATATGGTAGAATTGCAGTAATTTAAAAGAAAACTTTAATTTCATGTGTAAATCTTGTTTGTATAATCTGTATTTTGATCACTAGGCAACATATGTTTTTCTATATAATAAAATTTTAGGAACAAAGAAATGTGCTAAAAGCCATAGACGTATAATCTTCTTTTAATCAGTTTAAGCTGTCAGATATCACATTTATTTACCTTACGGCAGGAAACAACAATTGATGTTATTTATAATATTTGTCACCTTTGGGCTGTTTTGAAAAAAAAATAACTATTACTTCTGTCATGATGTTTTGCTTTTGAAAAAGATATTTGATTGGTTAATTTTGTTATCATGTGAATCTATCCAGACTTTAATTGGTTAAAAATATATAGCTTGTAAAGGATTTGTGATAAAAGGTAACTTTAAAAAAAAGGAGATTGGATATCCAACTGAACGTAACTAGTTTTCCACACTTAAAAGTTTCTGAAAGATAACTCTGTTTGGTTTACCATCAGTTTATTCTTTATATTGTTGTTATATTGTGGATTATTGTTCTTTGGTTTTCCGAAGACTGAAATAGAAAATAGAAAACAGAAACGGACTTGTTTTGACTAATACTGTATTACAAACTTAAAGTAACAAAATCATAATAGTTATCGAACTATAGTCGCAAACAAAACTAATCATAGCAACAGTTCGCGGCATCACAATAGACCCAACTGGGCATAATTTCTTTCAGTTAGCTCTACCTAAGTGCAAAATCAATGATATTCTTTTTCATTACCATGATAGTTTGGCTGGCGGTGGTCATTTTGGTGTCACCAGAACATTCTTCAAAGTTAGACAAAAGTACTGGTTTCCAAAAATGCACCAGGAAATAAAAAGTTATGTTAATTCATATAACTCATGTCAACGTACTAAAACTGATAGGCGCCAACAGCCACCACCCTTGAACCCATTACCTGTTGAGGACACTATAAGTCGCATTCACATTGATATTCTGGGTCCGCTTCCCAAAACTAAAGAAGGTTATCAGTACATTCTACTAATAATTGATAGTTTTTCTAAGTGGTCAGAGCCTTCCGACTTGTTAGTCAGAATGCTGAAAAAATTGCTAGTGTCTTATAGAATGAGTACATATGCCGCTATGGTGCCCCAAGGTCCATATTGTCTGATAGAGGAAGGAATTTCATGTCAAAATTGGTAAATACTTTGTGTGAGCTCTTTCATATCAAAAGATATTTCACAATTTCCTACCACCCTCAGACTAATGCTACTGTTGAGCGTGCAAATTCAACTCTTGCAAAAACCTTGGCTGCCTATGTGGATGAAAACCAAACAAATTGGTCAAAACTTCTTCCTAGTGTGATGATGGCATTTAGGTCAACTCCTGCAACAGAATCGACTGGCTTCTCATCATTTCTGTTAGTATTTGGCAAAGAAATGACATTACCAGTAGATCTTGATTTACTATCAAAACCCTCTTTGCCTGCTCATACTAAGGAATTCTTTGATAACCTTTTGAGTCAACTGAAAATTTCTCAAGATATAGCTAAGAAAAACATGCAAAGAAAAAACAAAAACTAGGTCTGACAAAAAGGCTAAACACCTGAATTTCAAGTAAATGACAAGGTTCTTCTAAGATTAAATGCTGTTAAACCTTGTTTGTCTCACAAGCTCTGTGTAAATGGAGTGATCCTTACATAATTACTGGTCTTGGACCCAACTTCACTTACAAAATCAGAAACTGTAAGACAGCTAAAATACATAAACCTTTGGTTAATGCAAGCAGACTAAAGCATTACCAAGAAAATATAGGACCAGATTTAGATGCTCAAGAGCAAACTGTTATGAATGATCCTCAGTCTGAACCTAATCCTGAACTGCCAGCAAACTCAAATATGCAAAGCCAGCACACACAAGTTCAGTCCGATGTAAATCCACAGTCTGTAGAGGCTAGTGGTCCTCGGTCAATTGGTTCTAAATCCGTAGAGACCAGTCGCCCTCAGTATGACGAACCTACTTCTAATGAGCACATGCTAAACTATCAATGAAATAAAACGTGTATACTAGAAGAATGAATTTTGTCTGTGGCTATTCAACTGATCCTTAAAAAAACAGGACAGTTCTTTTAACTTTATAAGTTAAATATACATCGTGTTTATTTGCCATTTTGGTTAACTTAGACATGTTCAAAGATTCTTAATTAATATTATCTTCAAAATAGAACTGATTAAAAAAAGTCTTATGCCACATTATATATAGCTTAACATAATCAACATATCAAGTTGACGAACTCTCTATTCAAAATGAAAAAAAAAAAAGATTAGATAATTATATCATTAAAGGTATTGTTCTTTTCTGGTATTATATTGGATGCAACTACAACTAAAAATGTTATTGCATGTTATTGTATGTTAAGTATGTCCTACAACACATCAGCTTGGCAATTATGTTATTATTGTTTATTCTGTATTATATCTGATTGACACCTTACTGTTGATAAGATTAAGAGATAAACTAATTAAGAAGATACTGACAGACAACAACTTTTATTTCACCCAGGTATACAAGTATACAACATGGGGTTATGTAAACAAACAGTTGCATGCAAAATTAAAAAGGGTTCCGTGTGAAGTATATTAGTATACCAAAATTCTAATAGCAGTGTTAATTGTGTAGGGGAGATTCAACAAATCACATTATCAACCTTAACATAAATTGATACTTAGCTTAATGCAGTCACACTTTCACACTTCAGCTGGTAGGCTTTGTTAGCTGATAACTGTGTATTAAAATCACACATGGCAAATAGATGATTGTTAACAGTACAAGAAATTTAAATAGTTACATTTTTAGAACAACTGCAATGTTAAGACAGCCATTAACAGGAATTTTGTAAGACGTACATTTGTAACTTTATGTGTTCATAAAAAAAACAGTTCTGTGTTAAAGCTTCCTTTGTAGACTTCATTTGCAATTTATTGCAGAATCTGAAATTATTTGAAAAATAAAATGTGATAATTAAACAATTCATTATACGTATTTATTTTCTACACATTCCTTTTCCGATTGTTCACATGTTTTCAAATCATTGTTTTCATGTTGTTTGTGTTTATGATAATGTTATTTCTTGTATTGTATTCATTGTTTCATATGTTTACATATGACACATTAATAAAATATTTATTTACATACTTAATTTATATGTATCATATCTGTCAGAGATTCTATAAGATTTTATATATTGAATTCATGTCTTGTTTTTACCTGACCACTATAAGTGTTTAGAATAAATATTTTTTATTATAGAAGTATTTGTGAAATCAGTTAGTCTCAATTAGCCTTTTTATTGCTGTAATTGGTTTAACACTTTGGTTCACACCTTCATTACCTGTATATGACATAATGGTCAATTAGTCAGTGGTCAATAGAGTAGACAGTTTGGTCAATCGGTCAATGGTGTTTGGTCAACAGAATAGACTCACTCATATATTATACGTAAGGATTTAATCGCAGCTGGTAATTCCGTAAATCTTCGACATGACTAGATGTTGATACGTAAATTGCCCCAGTCTAGTCGAGACAATGTGTTGATTTAGTCAGCTGTTACCCAACACATAAAATCCATTTCGAAAAATGGACCAAGCCTTAGTCCTTACTGAGACCATGATGACATTCAATCTCTGTTTCGGTATTAGCTTAGCCTTTGTTTACATTGGATATTTCTATCACCCATTTTTGTTCGTCGTTTTTTTTAGAACATTAAACTTTAACGGGCTTCTGGTCGCAGTAAGAGAATCGCATCGGATTTAAGATTTTTTTTACGTGGGGATCTATGAAATGTAAAAGTTTTGTGGTTGAGTTTGTGGGTGGGGTACTCTGCTCACTCAGATTTCTTGGCCTAGTGTGGTATCGACCAACAAACTTTTTTAAAATCATCATCTATGAAACACGTCAAATATCAACAGCAGTGTTGGAACTTAAAAGATGACTGAAAAATGTCGGACGCTTATCTGAATGTTTGGTTTAAGATACAAACCATGGGCTAGCAATAATGAGTGAAAAGACTGCTGACAATCAACAGGCATCTATAAACATTCAAGATGTAAAAACTGAAGTGAATGGAAACAAAGATGGAAGTTCTGGACCAGTTTGTCATCCAAATTTCATACCTGAGCCTGGTGCAGTGACAAAAGAACAGAAGTCAAAACCAAAAGCTTTCCTTACAGAGACCAAGCCTCCCTCTGGGCAGCTTGACACGAATGGAAATAAATCTAAAACTCAGGTAACAGATAAGAGGTCCTTGTAAGTTATAAATTACAATATTGACAGATTTTTTGGCTTCATTCTCAGTAAAGTAAAGCAAGCAAGCCACGTGTTCATGCAGACTCAAACCTGTGACATAAAGCATTACCACCTGAGCTGGCTGGACACTTGCTTTTGTTCCGTCACCACTATAGTTCAACAATAGTTTAATTTTTGTTAAATTCATGTTAAATTTTCTGTCATCAAAATCGATGACTGCAGAGTTAACCGATTAAATTGCCTAGCATCTACAGACCGAGATCAGACATCACAAAATGCGGCATCTGATCTGTGTCTACACTGTTTGCGTAAAGGACTTTCTTCAATAGGTTGAATGAAACTGAAAATTTATACAAGAAACCCTTTATTTAAATATGGACTCATCGAACTGAGAAGGATGGCAATAGGCATAAAAGGGTTAAATTTTGTATACAGATGTTAAAGTGATATTTCTAGAATACTCAAATTACTACATCATGTGAGTCAGTCCAAATATATTAGGGGACAAATTTCTGTAATTGCATACATGTATATATTTGTCTACATGGTCTTAACTGGGCTCTATTAATCATTATTGCTAGAAAATATATCATTTTAGCTTTTATGGCAACATAGTAGAGTGTCCAATTAGTAATCGAAGGTACGAGTTCAGACCCAGCTCGGGGGCATATGATTTTTTCCGGGTTACATTTACTGAGCTGTATTAATCGCTTTTGCTAGAAAATATCATGTTTTAAATGACATGTCCTACACAGATTTACTTTTCTGGAGCGGTTCTCGTGTTATAATTGATATTCACCATGTACAGTCTGTTTTGCATCATGATGCACACTTTTTGATCTGTTTAAAATTATTTGATAATCTGATTTATCTTCTGCGTGAAAAAAACCCCCAATAAATTAGTAAATAATTGAAACTTATACATTGCCATGGTGTTATTCACAGGTTCACAGAAGTGTGTCACATGAGCAGGGACACAGTCGTAGTGAGTCACATGACTATAACAAATATAAAGGGTCAGTTGGTTCATTTGGATCATGCGACAGTAAAACTTATGAGGAGCAGGAGATTGTGATATCATACCAGGACGAGGCTGTGGACATAGAAGAGACTGGAGCTGGTTTAGGTGTGTGTAAACAACTTCTTAACCACAGCCAAAACTGAATTATCTAAGTAGATTTGCTCGTGTTTTAGCCTGGACATGACTATTTTTGGTTATGAAAAATATGGTTAGATGCTATTGAGCAGTATTAAGTAACAGTCCGCATTGATTTGCAGGTTGACTGAAAAATGGGTACTTTAAGATATCTGAAGTTAATGTTTATAAAGCATAATGAAAGAACCAGTGACTTGTATTACACTTTACCCCAGTTAACATGTTTATTTGCTGTGATGTTGACTATGACTTCAACATCCCTTGAACAGAAATCCAGGAAACAGTAAGCTAGGAGCACTGTAGTTAATATTAATTGCAAGAACCCTCTACAATTGGATCGAAATCTTAATGTTTCAGGATTTAATAGAGAATTTTGTATAATGTTTTGATAACCTATATTAGCTTATTGTTCTTTTATGACAGGTAAAGAAAGTCCTTGCAGACTGGTGATAATCTCAAGCAAGATGAGAAACACGGCGGCTATACTGAGGGCATTACAGCCAAATGTTGTCCTTGTACAGTATAAATACTATAACTCCACCCTGGAAGACATCTTAGGTATTTTCAATATTAGCATTACCAGTAGCCGAAATAGTTGTTTTCACAAATTCTAGTAAAAGTTACCTGTACTTTAAAATGACAGTATTTTTGATAAAATGGAAAATTTGGCTATTAAATTTATTTCTTAGCATCAAGTTAAATTTACGAAGTCTTATTAAAAACTCTCTCTGATAATAATATTGATTTCAGTATGTAAGGGAGATTTAGGCATATATGGAATAGAGGAAGAAATATTTAAAATATTTTCACTTGTGCAAATTCATTGATATATAGGGTAAGAGTCTAAGAAGAGTCTGAGAAGTCTTAGAAGCTGATGTAGTCAAGGAAGATTTAGGCATACATATTGAATAGAGGGTAGAAATATATACTTCTTTGTATTGTCACTTGTGCAACTGAGTATATATATACATGCACAGCTAGTGTCTCAGAAGCTTACATGTATGTACATGTAGTCTTCTGACTGAAGATTATGACTAGTATGTCTTGTTGGCAAGCTTTCAACATAGCAGGTGGATTTTTAGTTGTTTCACTGCACAATATTCTCTGCCAAAAGAATTTACCTGTCTGACAAGAGTAAAGCTTCTTTATCTTTTTTTACGAAATCAGTCATTTTGTCTTTCTACTTACGAATGTTTTTCTTGACAAAGCTCAAGCACTTGGCCCCTATTCCTCTATCATTGCTTCTTTTCTCCATGTCTTAAAATTTGTGTACCTTTGTTAAATATAAGTTAAAGTCATTATTCAAAAATTTGGTCAGCCATGAATAACCTTTAATCCCCTTTTTTTCAGAGCTAGTGTCAAGAACATTAGGGAAAAGGAAGTGTGTCAGCATTGCCCTTATTCTGAGTTGTTCTGGACTTTCCATACAGCTGTGTGGGAAAGAAGATAAGGTTTGTATTAGTTATCTCCCCTTGTAGTTTCAAATAGGCCAGAATGCCAGATAATGAATGAAACATTCATTTCTTCAGATGGTAAAAATTATTAATGTAAAAATTGGACAGAACTCAGTTATTTTTATGTGTTCATAAATTAAAACTTCATTTAAATCCAAATTTTCAAGTCCTCTTATTGATAGAAATCTTTTGAAATAAGTTTTTATATGTAATTCTTCTTGACTTGTTACATTCAAAGAACACACATATAAGCCATCTTTCTATTTCTGTATTTTCATTTTCCATTTTCAGACTCAATTCATTACCCGTAAGACTATCACTGAAAACCAGTCTGTTCAAGATTTTTTCACCAGTCTAGTCAGCAAGTTTGTAGACCAGTCTAACCCTGGTGCCAGACTGGACTTTTTGTCCTGCAATCTTTTGTTGCACTCTGATGGTGTTTCCATTGATAAGGACATTGAAAATTGTGTTGAAGTAAGAATTTTGAAATATTTCACTTGTAGATTAATAGGTGAAAATGATAAATAGAGTAATAACTTAATAATTTTGTGTTTTGCATTGTAACATGCACATTCAGACTGTATTGAGTTAAGTGTAAAATGTAGTTGGCTGTGGATTAAAAAGACTTGCTTGTTTAACCTTTTCTCCACAGTTTCAAGGGGTATGCCTAAAGTATGTAAAGTATACGTAAAGAGGCGTAAAGTATTACGAATGCGGCGTAAAGTATCATGAACTCAGCATAAAGTATTATATATATGTTGGCGAAACACAGATTAAAGTTTCATTTCATTACATTATATGCATTTTTACTTTAAAACACTTTTTATAATTATAAGTGCATTTTAAAATTTAAAAACAAGGTCCTGAATGTCAAATACTTTTCGTAAAGAGGTGTAAAGTATTATGACAGCGGTGTAAAGTATTATAAACTCGATGTAAAGTATTATACATATGACAGCGAAATACAGATTTCAAGTTTCATTTTATTACATTATATGCATTTTTACTTTAAAGCATTTTTATAACTCAAGTGGGTTTATAAATTAGAATTTCAAACCAGTAGGCATAAAGTTTAGTATTGCCATGGTCTGGACCGTAAGGGTACATGTAAGTGTTGGTAGTGTGTTCTTAACTTTTCCTCAAGTGATCTTGTGAAGCAGCCGGTCAGTTGAGTGGTCTTGAAGTAATTAAATAGTTGAATCTACCTTGCCTGTAGACTGATGGGTTAATACCAAATTTAACCAAAGTGGAAAATTCACTACATCATTAACAAATAAGCCTTCATAAAATTAATACAGTACTGTTTAATTCTGTGAAAAACACCAAGTTATCAAAGTGACAACAACACTATACAAT
Organism: Cyclina sinensis; assembly: GCA_012932295.1. Taxonomy (NCBI): domain Eukaryota; kingdom Metazoa; phylum Mollusca; class Bivalvia; order Venerida; family Veneridae; genus Cyclina; species Cyclina sinensis. Next base: position 13,380,681 of record JAAONU010000010.1, read on the forward strand.
GTCTGTAGGAAACAGTATCTTTTAAAACATTAAACAAAGTTATAATTTGTCAAATGACTAACAACCTTCCACACTATTTCACAATTATACCAAATATAGAATTTCTTAACAGAATAGCACTTAAGTATAACCGTCAAATCGACCGTCTTTCTATGATGTTCAACCGAAAATGGCACACCAGTGAATCATGACTGAGTTGAACAGTCAGTTAAAAATCCAAGAATTTCAAATAAATTGTTTATAAAAATGTATACTAAAGTTAAAATCTTTCAAAAACAGCTAAGAAATGTTTATCTTTAATTATAAAGATGTGATTTATCCTTGAATCTTCATCGAAAACTGAGCTCCCAGACCATAAATCTGAGCCTTTTTATACTAAAAGTTCAACCCAACCAAAAATAAGTGGTAGAAAAAAAAACAGTTGAAATCTAGAAGTAGATTCCTAAACCTCTGAAAAATGAAGAAGGACGTCTAAACATCTATAAGCCATAAGGAATGATATTAACATAATTTTAAACAAGTTTTGTAACTTACACAACTGAAATTACATAATGTAATTTTGGCAGTTGTATTTATCAGTAAATAAACTTTACCCGGTTGTCCCTAGCAACGTACAGGAAACTGCATATGATGGCTGCCTTCTGTGTAAAGTATACACATTTTTATACGCTCGTATTTTGGAAATGCCCCTGGTGGGCGGGCGGGCAGGCGGCATCCAATTTTGTCCAGAGCATATCTCCTACACGCATGGAGGGATTTAAATGAAACTTCATAGAAATGTTCACCACTATGAGAAGCTGTGTTGCGCATATGATCCAGGTCTTTAGGTCAAAGATCAAGGTCACACTTAGAGCTCATTGAAAAATGCTTGTCTGGAGCAAAACTTCTACATGCATAGAGGGATTTCAATATAACTTGGCACAAATGTTCACCATTGTGAGGTGGAGTGTTGCGCACAAGAATCAGTCCTTGCAGCCAAGGTCAAGGTCACATATAGAGGTCAAAGTTCAGATAAAAATATGAAGATGTGTATAGGGACCATTTAGTCATCATTTATTGAGGGATTGTAACACAAATGGTCATAATCATGACTATGGCTGAATTTTTAACTCTAGATAACTTTCTTTATCAGCTGAACTTTAAGATTCTTATATCATTTGAAAGCTCTTTAAATTCATATTTTGAAAATATAAGCAGATTTTAAATTTTTGCTTTTAAAAAAGAAAACTAAACTAATTTATACCTGTCATTTCAGCATTTTTCTAGCAGCTTAGATGCACTAAGTTTAACAATTTACAAACAAAAAAGTAAACAGATTTGACAATTATTTTTTTAAATATATGAAGTATGAGATTACAGACCTTTTTAACAATATAAAATATTGAATTGTTTGATGAAAATGACTTTGTAACTGTAATTACAAAATTACTATGTTTTGCATTTTTATCAGCTGCCATATTTTTGCCAACCTTCAAAAAGTTACTTCTATCTCTTGTCATCTACATTTATTGTACTTGTTGCTATTAATGGATTTCAAAACATTAACATTCCACTTTCCTTTGAACAAGTACTGACTGCAAATCAAACTATAGCAACATGCCCGTGTGTGTGTGTGTATAATCTTTGTACAGTATAACTTGCTGTTAATGACACTTGATTATAACGACATTCTCAGCAAAATGACATATAGCTGTCCGGTCCCATTTTTATTAGCTAGTCTGTTTCGAAGAAAAAGTCAAGCTATTATAATTGCTTTAATGTAACCCATTACTCTAACAATTTAAAAGGTATCAATATAAAACTTTTAATGCTTGCTTATGATGACAAGAGGCAATTTTAACACAAGGGGCATTATTCTGAAAGCTATATTTTTGGAGTTATGTCCCTTTTTAACTTACAATTTTTCTCAAAATTGCGTATTAAGTTGAATTATTTCAAAACAATCGAAGATATCAATGTGAAACTTGGATTGCTTGCTTATCATGACAAGAGGCAGTTATAACACAAGGGGCATTATTCTGAAAGCTATATTTTTGGAGTTATGTCCCTTTTTGGTTTAAACAATATTTATTTTTTATGAAACATATCATTATATTTGACATTTACACATGGTATAGTATTCACAGAGATATGGTTAATTATACATGTATAGAACAATAACATGTGATATATGTGTCACACAGAATTGAGGAAAAGCTATCAGCTTATACTAATGCCTCGTTTCTGTTCATCTTGCAAAGCTGCACAATCGGTGTATCAAACATCAAGACAAATAGTTTAACCAAATAAAAATATTCATTTATGATGAAATGAAAAGGATGGAAAATGTCCCTTTTTAACTTACAGTTTTGTCAAAATTTCTTATTAAGTTGAGTGATTTCAAAACTATCAAAGTTATCAATATGAAACTTGGACTGCTTGCTTATCATGACAAAAGGCAGTTGTAACACAAGGGGCATTATTCAAAAGCCATAGTTTTGGAGTTATGTCCCTTTTTATCTTACAATTTTGTCAAAATTGCTTATTAAGTTGAATGATCACAGGTATCAGTATGAACAATATCAAGATCATGACATGAAACGTCAGAGGTATATAGACCTTCTTCAGGAGTAGTGCACAAGAACCATAACTATGGCCCCCATTGTCGACATGTAAAACAGACGAGCGTTGGCGCCACTTTGTAGAGCTCTTGTTCATATTCAGTATTCATAACTTGCTATATCAGATAACCTCCCATAACCCACATAACCAACTAGTCCCAATGAGTGCTGGTATAGACAAGTTTTACCATATATATGTATTACAACTGTTACAGATCCCTGTGAGGTTGTACAAAGATCTGGGTGGAACAGAGGTAATCAGAACCAATGGAGAGGAACAATGTAAAAGGTTTGTTGTGTATCTTCTCTTATTGGATATATTGTCTTTTTAATGGTCAGCTTGAACAAAATGCTAGCTGATAAGCCCAGCCCCTGTCCATTTGTATATGCTTCTACTTACTGTTCTTGTATCAGTAAAGACTAACTTCAAAATACTTACCCAGAGAAAGTTTATGGTGGGAAATTTGATGGCAGCTGCCTTTGTTTTTCTTCTCTTGTTTTTAAGAGCTACAAGAAGAAGTTATTAAAATGGTGAACGTGAATTTTAAGATGTTGTTCTACAATTATTATAATCTTAATTTGTCTGAACTAAACTTTTTTGAAATTAATCATTTAAAGCTCATTCTTGTCCATGATTACAGCTCTGTTGGTGAGCTCTATTTTAAGCTCGAGAAGTTAAGAGGATGGAGTGGACAGCAACAACAAACATTGGCAGGCTTCGAAAAAATCCAGACAGTAGGAAAAGGTAAAACTACTGTCAGTCATTTGAAAAACTAATCAAGTAATGATAATTAGATCAAGTTATTTTATGTAAAACTGTAGTCAGTAGTCTATGGTCAGTAGTCTATGGTCAGTAGTCTGTGGTCAGTAGTCTATGGTCAGTAGTCTGTGGTCAGTAGTCTATGGCATGTGGTCAATAGACTGTGGTCAGTTGTCTGAAGTCAGTAGTCTGTGGTCAGTTGTCTGAAGTCAGTAGTCTGTGGTCAGTAGTCTATGGTCAGTAGTCTGTGGTCAGTAGTCTATGGTCAGTAGTCTGTTGTCAATAGACAGTGGTCAGTTGTCTGAAGTCAGTAGTCTGTGGTCAGAAGTCTGTGGTCAGTAGTCTGTGGTCAGTAGACTGTGGTCAGTAGTCTGTGGTCAGTAGACTGTGGTCAGGAGTCTGTGGTCAGAAGTCTATGGTCAGGAGTCTGTGGTCAGAAGTCTGTGGTCAGGAGTCTGTGGTCAGTAGTCTGTGGTCTGTAGTCCGTTGTCAGTAGTCTGTGATCAGGAATCTGTTGGCAGTAGTCTGTGGTCAGGAGTCTGTGGTCAGAAGTCTGTGGTCAGAATTATGTGGTCAGTAGTCCATGGTCAGGAGTCTGTGGTCAGTAGACCATGGTCAGTAGACTGTGGTCAGGAGTCCATGGTCAGTAGACTGTGGTCTGTAGTCTATGGTGAGTAGGCTGTGGTCAGTAGTCTGTGGACAGTAGTCTGTGGTCAGTTGTCTGAAGTCAGTAGTCTGTTGTCAGGAGTCTGTGGTTAGTAGTTCATGGTCAGTAGTCCTTGGTCAGGACTCCTTGGTCACTAGTCTGTGGTCAGTTGTCTGAAGTCAGTAGTCTGTGGTCAGTAGTCTATGGTCAGTAGTCTATGGTCAGAAGTCTGTGGTCATTAGACTGTGGTCAGTTGTCTGAAGTCAGTAGTCTGTGGTCAGAAGTCTGTGGTCAGTAGTCTGTGGTCAATAGACTGTGGTCAGTAGTCTGTGGTCAGTAGACTGTGGTCAGGAGTCTGTGGTCAGGAGTCTGTGGTCAGAAGTCTGTGGTCAGGAGTCTGTGGTCAGTAGTCTGTAGTCTGTAGTCCGTTGTCAGTAGTCCGTGGTCAGGAATCTGTTGTCAGTAGTCTGTGGTCAGGAGTCTGTGGTCAAAAGTCTGTGGTCAGAATTATGTGGTCAGTAGTCCATGGTCAGGAGTCTGTGGTCAGTAGACCATGGTCAGTAGACTGTGGTCAGGAGTCCATGGTCAGTAGACTGTGGTCTGTAGTCTATGGTGAGTAGGCTGTGGTCAGTAGTCTGTGGACAGTAGTCTGTGGTCAGTTGTCTGAAGTCAGTAGTCTGTTGTCAGGAGTCTGTGGTTAGTAGTTCATGGTCAGTAGTCCTTGGTCAGGACTCCTTGGTCAGTAGTCTGTGGTCAGTAGTCTGTGGTTAGGAGCCTATGGTCAGTAGTCTGTGGTTAGGAGCCTATGGTCAGTAGTCTGTGGTCAGTAGATGGTGGTCAGGAGACTGTGGTCAGGAGTCTGTGGTCAGGAATCTGTGGTCAGTTGGCTGTGGTCAGTAGTCTGTGGTCAGTAGTCTGTGGTCAGATCACAGTTATATTATGAGGATTTTGTTAAAATGCTGAAAACTTTATTTTGAACAAGTCCATTTGTCTTAACTCCAAAGCTGTGGTCAGTTTTGGAGCAATAGTCATCTAATCAAAAACTGGTGCTGAGTTAACTATGGAAATGATACATTAAAATGATGAATCCTTAATTGTAAATTTTTTGTGTAATTATAGAACAGTTTAGCTACTCATGATATTTTTCAAGGTGCCTATGGGGCAGCTGTATTATACAAAAAGAAAGACGATGACTCTCTGGTTATTCTGAAGGAGATTAACATGCATGATCTCAAGGCGACAGAAAGACAGATGGCGCTAAATGAGGTAACTGGTTATCATAAATACCTTGAAACAAGGTTACTCATAACTCATAAACCATAAACAAGTGTTCAACAGCCGACCTTTATAAGAATTATGATTTCATATTGTACGAGGAATGTTCAAATATGAATTCATCTAGAACATTACATTGTTTAATATTGTGAAAATCACAAGGAAATGAAGGTTATCGGGGAGATATACATGTTAGATTTACATTGATACCACATTCATTAAAATCCGTTCACTTTAGCTGTGTTTATAGCTCACTATACATTGTCTACTCGTATACTCCAATACAAAAATGATTGGTAGAAGATCAGAGTATGCCAATGAAATACTGTCTTATATTAAGAATCGTTGTCTCCTTGGAGTGTAAAGACATTTTTGATGAAATCTGTTCTGTATATGGACAAAATGAAATATTTTTTTCATCAGTATTTCCTTGGTTTAATAAATTCAAATGTGGGTTAATTTCGACTGAAGATGCACCCCATGCCTGTCGGCCTTAAACAGCAATATCTATCAAGATGGTTGCTAAAGTGAAAGAATTAGTTAATACCAATGCAAGATACACCACTAGGCAAATAGCTAGTATCATTAGCATCTCATTAGGAGCAGCTTATACCATTCTCAAACGTGATTTGAAAATGAGAAAGATCTGTGCTAGATTGATTCCCCATTTGCTGACAGTTAAAACAAGATTTGGGGTACAAAGTCTGGCCAAAGACCATGCATTGCAAAAAGGACCATCAATATAAAGAAGATAATGTATGCCATTTTCTTTACAACTCAGGGTCCCGCCATTCAGGTTGCTGTTCCAAAAGGCAAATCTGTTAAGGCGAGATTTTCACAAGGCAAAAGTTCTTTGATAACTAAAATATTTTCGAAAACGAAGACCAGCAGCAGGTTTGGCCAATGTCAGATTGCTGCATGACAATGGGTCATCGCACAAGGTGTCTGTAGTGCAAGACTTTCTGAATCAGAAAAAAGTCGTTGTGCTCCCCCATCCTCCGTATTCACCTGACCTTGCCCCTTATGACTTCTTTTTGTTTCCAAAGCTAAGAAAATACCTTTTAGGTCGAAAATTTGTTTAGCGCAAACACCTTGGTTCTGCAATATTCCAGTGTCTTCATAGTATACCTAAAAAAGACTATGAAAATGCCTTCAGAGATTGGATCCAAAGACTGAAACTGTATATCTGTTGGAGGTGAATACTTTGAGGGAACAATATAAAAAAATCAGTGAAACCTATGAAAAATCAAATTTTACGTGCTTAGATGCATTCATATTTGAACACTCCTCGTATAAAGTCTTAAGGACTTAATGAATAAATGTACATATAGCAAGAACTTGAAGAAAAAATAATGTTCTTTTGGTGTTGAGATTATATACAGTTTGTGAAGCTTCATTTTATTCTTTAATCATTTAAATTGGATACTGTGAAATCATTTTTGTTCGCGTAGGACGAATTTTCGCGTATTTCGCGCTAGGAACAATGCGCGAATTTAAGACCGCGCTTTTATTAAACTAATAAAACATTTACGTTATCCGAATCTTGATCCTGTCCGAAATACCTGCATAAATTTTCCACTCACTTTTGACCATTAGTTGTTGTTTTCAGCCAATATAACTTGAATAATCGGATGTTTTGGCAAATTCTAAATATTAAACAAAATTAAAATGAAACTTATTTTGTTTTCTTTTTAAGTACATGTATGTTTCGTTTGCATTTTCTTGAGTTGTTGAACGCTTGTCTGTAGCGTTTACTTTATTAGTAAAGTTAATTTTCGCAAGCGGCAATGTTTTTTTATCGTAATTGAGTAGGGACCGGTTACAAAAGACCTGTCGGTATCGATCTTTTAATCTGTGTACACTTAACCCGTGTCAATTAACGTCAATTAACAGTTGGACCTGCCAGTTTGTATATTCGAAAGCGGACCGCGGTAATTGACACGTATACACGCGTCGGTGGTGATCCAGCGTCATGCAGCTGTCGTCTGCTTTTATGTTGATAAAAAAAAATGAATCTGAAATTTAAAATGCGCGAATTTAGGACCGCGCGAACGCACTTTTTTTGCCGTTTCCGCGAAATTTCATCCGAGCGAATTTAAATGATTTCACAGTATTAAAACGACTGTCTTACATAATTAAGCTTAAAAATGTGTTTTCTGTAAGATTAAGGAGAAGTTCATATACTATAGAAAAAACACAATTTTATGCTTCTATACATCATGAAAACTGAAGAAAAAAGAATTTGGTTGTTACAACTGGATTCGAACCCAGGCCCTTTCAGTCAGTAAAATAAAGAGCAGTGAGCTAACCCACTAAGCCACAGAGACTTGTTTTTGTAAAATTTCACATTTAACAGTATAAACTTAAGTATCTACCCCGTGACTTAATGGGTAAATCTTTTACCAATAAAATCTTACAAAACTTTATATTATGATGTGTTTCTGTAACAAAAAATCAGACAGCAACTTAACCCAATTACAAGTAGATTTTTCTGTATGTATAGACATTTTCTTTTTTATGCATTGTTGACCCATCTGTGAGTTAGTCACTTCAATTTCTGTTCAGATTATTACAGATATTACTGACTTAATACAGGGGTTCCACTAGACTCAGAAACTCAAGGGTCAATGACCCTTGACCCCAAATTTTGGAGGGTCATTTCCAGAACTTCAAGAGTAGGTGCTTAAATTCAAGAATCAAGTTGTGATAAACAACCAGGATGTTGCGTGTTGCTCATAAGAACAAGCTTTTACTGTCTAAGAAATTGCTTAAAATCCACTTTGCGTTACCGGAATTGACCTATATTTCATACATAAGCCAAATTTTTGAAAGATATACATTATTATTTATTAATAAATAATATAATTAGCATATTAACAAATGGAATTTGAAGTACTTTTGAGTGGAAAGATTTTATACGTGAATGAAAATTGCCAAGTTGCTGACCATTTTAGTATACGGATATACAAAATCAAGCTGTATTTCATAAATAACCTGATACATACTTTGATTACATAACAGCTGGTTAGTCAGGCATACTCCCTATCACACCAAAGTACTTCCATTTTGAAAAAAGAAATTTTTAAATAGCCTAAAATTGAAGTTTCTCTTGAAGCCTACAGGCCTGTGCATAAATAACTTAAAAAACATCCTCTTGCGTAAGTTCATTATACATGTACTGAATATAATTAGTAAGTTGTATTTCGGTTTTTCTTCTAATGTATACAACGTCCCTAGTAAAATCATTCCAAGTGGCTCAAGTAAAGTGCATACTTATATACATGAAGAAGGAAATTATAAAAAGTAATATGGGCAGATGTAACTGAAAGACTGTTACAGTAATTAATGTGGGTCATTTTTAACGTATTTATAATTTGTAACAGGTTAACATTCTAGCCATGTTGGAACACCCCAACATTATCAGTTACTTTGACTCGTTTGAGGAAGATGGCGTTATCATGATAGAAATGGAATATGCAGATGGCGGGTAAGTTATTGCCAGTTACTGATCTGTCTTACACATCTGTTTCCAATAGCAAGCAAAATTAAGGTCAGGGTGACACCAGGTGCTGTAACATTTGTAGGGTTTCTGTATGTTATGCCCTATATAAGCTCCATATTTAAGAACTGATTTTTAATATAACTTCACACTTCTGTTTCCCATAGAGAGTATGTCATATACACGAGATATGTATATTTTCTTAACGTTAAGGTCACAGTCATTGCTAAGGTATTGATATTCATCTATATTACATTTCAGAACGCTGGCAAAGTACTTGTCCAGTCTACAGAACCCTTTAGAAGAGAGAGACCTTATCTTGATGTTTCAGCAAATTGTTGCTGCCATTAGACATATACATGAACATAAAATTCTGCACAGGTATGTGTTACTATATTTGGAATAGTGATGAAGTGGTCTATTGTAAACACTCACTGACATTGCAGTGTGTAGCCTAGTGCTGGACTGAACAAGTTGATTGCCAGACATCTACTGTTCTGTTACAAGATAAAACAGTTTAGTAGCCAGATCCTGAAACTTATTTCCAGATTCACTTACAATTATGATCTTTCAAAGTAATAATTATACCCACTATACTAGAATGGCTTTGTCATGTCCGTCCATTGGTCCGTACATCTGTCCGTCTGTCTTCACCTTGTAAGCTCAATAAATCATATACCAATAGAAGGATTTTCTTCAAACTTGGCTTTGATGTTAACCTCAACATGGGAATGTGCAGAACCCATCTTGCCCTTGTGTCAGGTCAAGGTCAACCTGGAAAGTCAATTAATTTTCGTGTCTGCTCTGTAAATCGTATACCCCTTGAAGAGTTTTCTTCAAACTTGGCTCAAATGTTCACCTCATGATAGTGATGTGCAGAACCCATGTTGACCTTGTACCAGCTCATGGTCAAGGGCACACTTGAAGGTAAAATTTTTAACAATGAATTATAACATATGAATTTTCTTCTAACTTTGCTCAAATGTTCATCTCAACAAGGCAATGGGCATTACCAATATTGCCTTTGTGTCAGCTCAATGTCAGGGTCACACTGGAAGGTCAAATATCTGACAATTAAAAAAAGATAATGTGTCTTCTTTGCTCTGTAAATTCTTTAGCCTTTGAAGGATTTTGTTCTTACTTGGCTCAAGTATTTAACTCAACAAGGCAATATGCACAACCCATGTCGCCCTTGTGTCAGGTCAAGATCACACCGGAAGGTCAGTGAATTTTTGTGTCCACTCTGTAAATCCTATACCCCTCAAAGGATTTTCTTCAAACTTGGTTCAGATGTTCACCTCATGATAGCAATGTGCAGAACCCATGTTGACCTTGTGCAAGCTCAAGGTCAAGGTCACACTTGAAGATAAAATATTTGACAATGATATATAAGACAGGGTTTTTCTTTTAACTTCGCCCAAATGTTCATCTCAGCAAGACAACGTGCATAACCCATATTGCCCATTTGTCAGCTCAATGTCAGGGTCACACTGGAAAGTCAGACAATTTTTTGTCCACTTTTAAACTTCTTTAAATCCTTTAGTATACCCCTAGAAGGATTTTATTCAAACTTAGCTCAAATGTTTCCCTGATGAAGAGGATAAGCAGAATTGGTGTTGAACTTGTGTTGCCCTTGTACTAGCTCATGGTCAAGGTCAAACTTGAACGTCAGTAAGACGAGGATTTTTTCTTACTTGGCTGTATACATGATATTCTATATTTTAGCTCATAATTTCTTTGTTTTAGTAAATTTACAAAATCAAAGGTTATTTATCTGTTTCCTGATTTGATGATTCAAATTTTATTCATTACCATTACCTGCGAAGTGTTGTCTTTTTTCCATCAAACAAAACTGTTTTATGCCACAAAAGTTATCCTCTTTTCCATATATTCAAATATCCAAGTCACCTTCTATCAATGACATTGGTGGGGGTATGAATGGCATTCAGTGATAGCTGTAGTTTTATCAATGCCATCTTGCTTTCAATGGAGAAATTACAATAGTGTGATCAGATGTAGATACAGAACATTCTTGTTTTATTTCTTATGAGCTACAGCACATACAGTAGAACTCCTCCAAACTGGTCCCCCTCCAAACTAGTAAGATTGGCTAGATCGATTATACCCAATCTTTTATCTATTTAACTTACCCTCACAAACTGCACCCCTGAATTCAGGATACCGGACGACTTGCTGAAGAAATGGTCAGTATCAATGTAAATCTTCCTTCAAAAACGGGTCTTGACTTCTCCAGGCTAAAAAATCAGTCATGCATTTACACTTCAAACTTGCCGAAAATCAAGTTCAGTTGCAGTTATCAATCTTAAGTTTTTCACCCAATGCAGACTTGATGACTCCCTGATAAAATGTCAATTTGCATGGTGTGTAAAAATGTCTTAGTTATCGTGAGAGAATCAAGGTGATTGAAATAATTATTTGGATAATTTACATTGTTGTTTGGTTTGCACTGGTCAATTGTCCTTTGATTGTAAATAAGCAAATGATATTGCAAATAAAGATGGTTAAAGAAAACATTCATTGTTTTGGCTTTGCAGACAGATAAGGTTTGTAGTAAATTTGTTTGAAATGGGATAATTTCAATGTATTTATATTATGGGATGCCTGAATTGTCCACTTATTTGTTTTTTGTTTTTCTGTCTTGAAATAATAAGTGTAGTTATACTTCATTTTTTCAAAGACAGTCAGAAAATCCCTTTAAAGGCCCATTAAGCCTCAGAAATGACTACATTTTTTCCTCTCAAGAAAAGGCAAAAATGTGTTTAACAATATGTGTATTTAAATAATGGAATTAGAGCATCTTAGATGCTTATAACTTGAAGATAGTTGCACCAAATATGAAATAATTTGTTATAAAAGTAGCAAAATGTAAACAAAGTGGTATTTTGACATCCATACAAAATACTAATTCACTATATCTTTACTAGTGGCCAAAAAGCAAAAGAAACAAAACATGGTTCAACTATATGGCTAATGACTACTATTTTGGATATTGTAACAGTACACTAAAATAAAAAGCCTTTGAGAAATAAGAAATAGTAGCATTTTTGGGGCTTAATGGGCCTTTAAACTGGATACCCCGCCAGACAAAAGGCCCGGTCCCAAGTTTGTCCAGTTTGGAGGGGTTTTACTGTATATGTTTCATTGTTATATACCCACAGCCGCAGAACATAGTGGGTATATGGAACATCACACAATGTGAGAGGGCAATAGTTCCTACTATTGACAAGGTTTTTCATACTCAATTTGTTTTAGAATAGGGAGAAGTTATTTCCTTTTAACTGTATAGGGTATTAGCTTATTATATACATGTATAATGCTTTCAAAGTTGTAGCTTTTGAATGTCACAATTTGTATGTTGAATTAAGAATATTTTATATTTATACAGGGATTTGAAGACTGCCAACATATTCCTGACCAAGGAAGGTGTGGTCAAAGTTGGAGATTTTGGTATTTCTAAAATGATGTCCACAGCAAATAAAGGAGCTAACACAGTTTTAGGGACCCCATATTATATAAGTCCAGAAATGGTAGGGAACCCATATTATATATGTCCAAAAATGGTAGGGACCCCATATTATATAAGTCCAGAAATGGTAGGGACCCCCTATTATATATGTCCAGAAATGGAAGGGACCCCATATTATATAAGTCCAGAAATGGTAGGGACCCCCTATTATGTAAGTCCAGAAATGGTAGGGACCCCCTATTATATAAGTCCAGAAATGGTAGGAACCCCCTATTATATAAGTCCAGAAATGGTAGGGACCCCTTATTATATAAGTCTGGAAATGTTAGATTTTTAGAATTAATTAAAGCCAAAAAATAAGATTAATAGTTTGATAACTTTGAAGTAACCATGAGATCAATTCATTGAGTAAATTCTTTCATTTAAATACCAACAAGCAACATTATTTTCCAAATACTTGTAAGTGCAGAAATATCAGTAAACCTTTTGAATGGTGAAATAGTTGCTTTATTTTAAGTTAATCTCAATTTTGAATTTAGGACAGCTGTTGCACTGTACACTTATTACTTTTAGAAAATAAAAAATCTATCATTAAATGTTTCATTCAAACACAACAAACACTGTACATTTAAGACTTCTGTCCCAACACTAAAAACCTAGAACTTTGCTTATTGTCCCTAACTATTTTCCAGTTGATATTATATATAATGTATATATCAAAGAGTATTTATTATTGAAAATTATATTAAGAGTCAAACAATAAATCCTTCAACAATACAGTATTTATCAGGGCTGCCAGAATAAAAATGTCTTAGCAGATATAGATATATACTTTTTAGAAATACCAATATAACATTGTTTTCATGCATTCTAGTGTGAAGGCAAACCCTATAATGATAAATCTGATATCTGGGCTCTGGGCTGTATCCTGTATGAGATGGCTTGTCTGCAGAAAACATTTGAAGGAACAAACCTCCCAGCTCTTGTCAACAAAATCATGAAAGTAAGTACTGTGAAAGTAAGTACTGTGGCAAATTGAAATTTGATTGGTTGTTACTCTGTATTCTTTTTCAGGGGGATGGGGTTAGGGGAAGGGGAATAAATTTCTAGCATTCAACAAATGTACAGGTATTGTTATGATTTTACTAATGAATTTTGAATAAATGAGAAAACGTGTATTTGTTAAAAAAGCAAAACATTTCATTACAGTATGACAAGACAAACTGAAGGATTTGATCAGTAGTACATGGATTAAATAATACAGCTTTTGATCAGTAGTACATGGAGTAAATAATACAGCTTTTGATCAGTAGTACATGGAGTAAATAATACAGCTTTTGATCAGTAGTACATGGAGTAAATAATATAGCATTTGATCAGTAGTACATGGAGTAAATAATACAGCATTTGACATGTTTGATCAGTAGTACATGGAGTAAATAATACAGCATTTGATCAGTAGTACATGGAGTAAATAATACAGCATTTGATCAGTAGTACATGGAGTAAATAATACAGCATTTGATCAGTAGTACATGGAGTAAATTATACAGCATTTGACATGTTTGATCAGTAGTACATGGAGTAAATAATACAGCTTTTGATCAGTAGTACATGGAGTAAATAATACAGCATTTGATCAGTAGTACATGGAGTAAATAATACAGCATTTGATCAGTAGTACATGGAGTAAATTATACAGCATTTGATCAGTAGTACACGGAGTATATAATACAGCATTTGATCAGTAGTACACAGAGTAAATAATGTTTTTTCTGTTTGTATAGTGTAGTAATTATTCCAAAGAAAATTTCATTTTGTGAAATTTACAGATGACATGGTTCTACAAATATTTTTAGCAGTGAAAATATTCACTGTATGAAAAATGCAAAATACACATCTTGAGTGAAAGTGAAAAGGTTGTAAGTGCTTTTAAATTTAAAAGTAGATAGAACATTTTCACTTCCCCTTCTTATTCTGAAAATGTTATAGGTTAACAGTAACTGTGTGGTCAGCACTGGCTTTTTTTGCAATTTCTGAACAGGTCTAAAAGTTGTTCATCTGTCTATATGTTAAATTGTTTATTCTTTTACTAAAAACTTGATTATTTCAAAAAATCAAAATCTGTTTTGGCAAGTTATTGTTCAGTTTAGTTGAACTTTTCACAGAATTGTTCTCTATTATACAGTAAAGTCTTATTTGGTCTTGTTACTGGGACTTTGGTGGTAATAAGACTCCCATATGTTTTGCATTTTCAGGGTCAGTTTGCACCAGTGAAGGGGAACTATTCTCCAGAGTTCAAGGATTTAATCATGCTAATGCTGTCACAAGATCCAGAAAAGAGACCGTCTGCTCAGGACCTCTTGTATACTCATATACCAAAGGTGAGCTTAACTTCTCTACCTCTCTAAGATAAGCTTTAATGTCCAAATTAAATAAAAAGCTTTAAAATTCTTGCTTACTTAATACAAGATTTAACTTGTAACTTTTCTATGTTAAACTTTACCATGGCTGCTTAAATAAAGGAAGCATTAATGTGCATTCTTACTTAAAAGAAAAGCTTAAGGGTCTATTCTGACATAAGGTAAGCTTTAACCTTTAGACTTATCTAAGATAATAATTAGAGGTCATACTTAAGCTGAGGTAAGCTTTATGGCCATACTTAATATGAGCTTTACATCTGTAATTATCTAAAGAAAGCTTTAATGCCTATGCTTACTTTAGGAAAGTACTAAGATATAGTAGACCCTTATGTTTTTACTGACCTTAGATAAATCTTACCATCCTTATGTGCTAAGCTTTACATTTCTTACCTTACCTTCGATGACCTTTCACATCTGTACTTACCTAAGATAAGCTAAAGCATCTGTAGTTACCAAAGCTAAGCTTTAACAGTGGAACTAACCTAAGGTAAGCTTTCACATCTATTCAGTACTGCTCTAAAATATCTGGATGTAAATTTTGAATTTCAGTTCTACAAGCCATTATTTAAAATATGTTCTTTCATTTCATTTCATTATAAACTTATTTTCACCAAAGTCATCTTGTGTAATTAAGTTGATGTTCACTAAAGTTCACCAGAGTTTTATGTTGTTATTAGGATGATGTTCAGTGATGTTCACTAAAGTTGTCTTATGTTATCAAGGTGATATTCAATGATGTTCACAAAAGTTATATTATTTTGTTATTAATGTGACATTCACTGATGTTCACCAAAGTTATATTTTGTTATTAATGTGATGTTCACCAAAGTTATATTTTGTTATTAATGTGACATTCACTGATGTTCACCAGAGTTATATTTTGTTATTAATGTTATGTTCATTGATGTTTTCAGTAAATTGTTCAGTGAAATGATATTCACTGATGTTCACCAAAGTTTTAATTATTTTGTTATAAATGTGGTGTTCACTGATGTTCATTTAAGTTATATTTTGTTATTAATGTGATGTTCACTGATGTTCACCGAAGTTATATTTTGTTATTAATCTGATGTTCACCAAAGTTATATTTTGTTATAAATGTGATGTTCACTGATGTTCACCAAAGTTATATTTTGTTATTAAGGAGATGTTCACTGATGTTTTCAGTTATTAGCAAACTATGAAGATGAACATTCTACAGACAATGAAGAAGATACCACTGCCAGAGACAAAAGTGAAAGTTCCAAGAAGAAAACAAGGTGAAATTAAAAAGAAATAAAAACTCACCTTTCAAATAAAGCATTAGCTCTGGCCTAGAGTAGATCTGGTTTGTGTTACTTAAAGACCTTGAACATGGCTTAATTATTCATCATGAATATCTGTTTTTAGACATTTGTTGTTGCCATAGGAAGTTATGGACAGTATACCCATTTATTGCTCATAAATACATTGTAGGCCTCCAGTCGTACAGAAAATACACATTGAGATTCATATGTAAAGAAAAAAGATCTTTCAGCTTAAATAAGCCACAGTGTTGATGACTGCATCTACTGGTTTGAACCTAGGAAACAGTTCCCAGTTAAAGTTGCTGGTAGACATAGTTAGTTTTTTGGACAAGTTGGGTCGATTCCTGGGCTCTTATATTTGTGTAAGCACAAAGATATGAAATTTGTAGTTTTTCTTTTCAGGACAATACTTTATTACTTTGATAGCGCCACAGCAGGTATTACACCAGTAGAGTTGAATCCTAAAGTGAAAATTAGAGCAGTAAGTTTTAACTCTTTTTTTATGCACAAATAGAGAAATAGACTTAAGTTTTTAAAATATAATGTTCCTTTCTGTAGAAATCACTTTTGTTTTACTTGATTGCTTCATTTCTTTTGCTAATTTTGTCATGTAAAGAAATAAACATAAATAATAATGCAACAACAATAAATAATAATGCAACAACAATAAATAATAATGCAACAACAATGAATAATAATGCAACAACAATAAATAATAATGCAACAACAATGAATAATAATGCAACAACAATAAATAATAATGCAACAACAATAAATAATAATGCAACAACAATAAATAATAATGCAACAACAATGAATAATAATGCAACAACAATAAATAATAATGCAACAACAATGAATAATAATGCAACAACAATAAATAATAATGCAACAACAATAAATAATAATGCAACAACAATAAATAATAATAATGCAACAACAATAAATAATAATGCAACAACAATAAATAATAATGCAACAACAATAAATAATAATGCAACAACAATAAAAATAATGCAACAACAATGAAAGAGAGTGGGGTTAAAGCAGCTGAACTTACTTCTGATGGTTCTGGTCATGTAGTGAGAAATGCCAAATTAAATGGGTTTGCAGTCAAATCCATTTTGTCATTTATAAACTTAAAAGCTTTTGAACAGTGTCATTTGGCTTGGTTATATGGCTATGGAAGGTACTGGGGGTAAATAACCTGAATCAGTCAGAAGTTGTTAGAAAAAAAACAAAACCTCTTTCTCTAATGTAACCTTTATCTTTACTGTCTGTTTATTTTATAATAAAGATTAGGAAGTTTTCTTTCTCTTAATTCAACTGTTCTTTGGGCTTGTTCTTTGAATTGATGTTTCCATAGCTATTTTTAGACCTTGTGTACAGTTATGGTTTTCCTCATGCTATTTTTAGATATCATTTTTCATTTGTTTTCACCTCCCTGAATTTATGGTTCCATTGCTATTTTTAGACAGCAGTTGGTGCAGACCATGTGATTGTTGTCACAACAGAGAGTCAAGTTTTCACCTGGGGTGAAGGATCAAAAGGTCAGCTTGGACATGGCGATACAGTGTCCCTGACCAAGCCAAAAGCAGTTGAGGCTCTTACGGGGAAATCAATTACAAGGTATGAATTTATTAAATTGATAATACATATTACATTAGCACTTTTTTAAAATAATGTAATGGCTTCATGTGTATATAGTAATAATGATTTGTATTTTATGAAATAATGCAAACTTTTTTTTTCAGAGCATGTTGTGGTGATGGCTTCAGTGTGTTTGCCAGTGACAGAGGTATTGTACTGACCTGTGGCAATGGAAGTAAAGGTTGTCTTGGACATTCTGACTGGAGTGCTGTATACAGGCCCAGATTGATAGAGTCTTTACTGAGGTAAGTGCTGTGTATAAGCCCAGGTTTATAGAGTCATTACTGTGGTAAGTGCCGTGTATAGGCTCCAATTGATAGAGTCATTACTATGGTATATGCTGTGTATAGGCTCAAGTTGATCAAGTCTTTACTGAGGGAAGTGTAGTGTAAAGGCCCAGGCTGATATAGTCTCTCCTGAGGTAATTGCTGTGTATAGGCCCAGGTTGATAGAGTCTTCACTGAGAAGTGTAGTGTACAGGCCCAGGCTTAAAGAGTCTCTACTGAGGTAAGTACTGACTACAGACCTAGGCTGATAGAGTCTCTACCCCGGTAAGTGCTGAGTACTGTCCAAGGCTGATAGAATCTCTACTAAGGTAAGTGTAGTGTACATGCCCAGGCTGATGGAGTCTCTACTGAGATAAGAGTAGTGTACATGCCCAGGCTGATGGAGTCTCTACTTATGTAAGTGCTGAGTACTGTCCAAGGCTGATAGAATCTCTACTCAGATAAGTTTAGTGTACAAACCCAGGCTGATAGAGTCATTACTGAGATAAGTGTAGTGTACAAGCCCAGGCTGATGGAGTCTACTGAAGTAAGTACTGTGTTCAGTCCAAGGCTGATAGAGTCTCTGCTGAGGTAAGTGCTGAGTACAGTCTCAGGCTGATAGATTCATTACTGAGATAAGTGCATTGTACAGTCCCAGGCTGATAGTCATTACTGAAATAAGTGCAGTGTACAGTCCCAGGCTGATAGAGTCATTACTCAGGTAAGTGCTGAGGACAGACCCAAACTGATAGAGTCTTGACTGAAGTAAGTGATTTGTGCAGACCCAGCTTGATAGAGTTTTGCATGCATTTGACACTAAGAGTTGTGTGTAGGATATCTGCAACCAAGATTAAGGTCACTGTTACTAAAAGTAGAAAAATAATTTCTGATAAATAATGTTACATTCCAATAAAACTGGGTGTATACTGTAGTAGCTTGTATACAATTGTTGCTTTTGGATTGGACTAAAGGTCTTCAGTCTGCTTTTGTTTTGGTGAGAAGGCAGAATATACATTTTGGTGCCCTTGCCACTTTCAATGTTGGCCGTAGTTTGTTCTGTAGAAAAAAATATATTTATATACATGTACAAGTGAAAATGAGTTTATAAGCTGAACACCCAAAGCAGTGGAAAAGGTTGCTTAAAGTTGGCTTTTCTGTGATACATTGATTTTGTTATGTAGTTATAGTTAAGAGTATTTTGTCTATAACATAAAACTGTAACATGTATTAACACATCAGGTTAAGTTTAGACAATAGTATGATATAAATGGTGGTTATTCAATTGTCTATTACAGTGTGGATGTTATATCAGTGGCATGTGGTCCCTCCCATGTTGTTGTGGTGGGAAGTGAGGGAGAGATATTTGCCTGGGGCCAGGGAGCCGGTGGAAGACTGGGTCTTGGTAATGAGGAGAATCAGTAAGTTCTGCATTTTTTTTTCAAAATACATAAAAGTGAAGGCATGTATTTTTAGCTCATCTGAGCATGCTCATGTGAGCTTTTAGGATCCTTGATTGTCCGGCGTCCGTCCGTCCGTCCGTCGTCCGCAATTCATTCAAACAACATCTCCTCTGAAACCACTGGGCAAAATTTAATGAAACTTGCTTAGAATGTTCCTTGCATGAAGCTCTACCAAGTTTGTTCAAATGGTTCCGGTCCATTGCATTTCTGGGTCACAGGAGCTAAAAACAGATTTTAAAAGTTGGATCTTTAAAAATCTTCTTGTCAGAAACCACAAGGCCTGGAGCTTTGCTATTTGGTATAAAGCATCATCTAGTGGACCTCTACCAAATTTGTTAAAATTATGATCCTGGGGTCAAAAATGGCCCCGCCCCAGGGGTAACTTGTTTTACATAGAGTTATATAGGAAAAACTTTAAAAATCTTCTTGTCAGAAACCGTAAGGCATAGAGCTAAGATATTTGGTGTGCAGCATTGTCTAGTGGACCTCTACCAAGTTTGTTCAAATCATGGCCTCTGGGTCAAAAATGGCCCCGCCCCAGGGGTAACTTGTTTTACATAGAGTTATATAGGAAAAACTTTAAAAATCTTCTTGTCAGAAACCGTAAGGCATAGAGCTAAGATATTTGGTGTGCAGCATTGTCTAGTGGACCTCTACCAAGTTTGTTCAAATCATAGCCTCTGGGTCAAAAATGGCCCCGTCCCAAGGTAAACTAGTTTTACATAGAGTTCCATTACAAGGAAAAACTTTAAAAATCTTCTTGTCAGAAACCGTAAGGCATAGAGCTTAGATATTTGGTATGTAGCATTGTCTAGTGGACCTCTACCAAGTTAGTTCAAATTATACCTCTGGGGTCAAATTTGGCCCCACCCTGGGGTCATTGGTTTTACATAGGCTAATATAGGAAAAACTTCGAACATCTTCTTGTCTGAAACCACAAGGCCTTGAGCCTTAAGATTTGGTATGTAGCATTGTCTAGTGGACCTCTACCAAGTTTGTTCAAATTATACCCCTGGGGTCAAATTTGGCCCCAACCCGGGGTCATTGGTTTTACATAGGCTTATATAGCGATAACTTTGAAAATCTTCTTGTAGAAGGAGAAGTAACATTTTCAGTCCAAATAATCTGGAAATTTGTCAGACAGGTTGTTTCTATGATTTCAAGCTCAAGTTCGAATACAGGTCATCTTGGTTCAAAAACTAGGTCACAGAGCCCAAATATGGAAAAACCTTGTTAACACTCAAGAGTTAAGATTTTAATTCCAAATAACCTGAAAATTCGTCGAAAAGGTTGTTTTTATGATTTTTAGCTAAAGTTCAAAATTGGGTCATCTGGGGTCAAAAACTAGGTCACAGAGACCAAAAATAGAAAAAAACTTGTTAACTCTCTAGAAGCTACTTTTCAGTCCAAATATTCTCCAAATTTGTCAGAAAAAATGTTTTTATGATTTCTTGCTCAGATTCGAATAAAGGTCATCTGGGATCAAAAACAAGGTCACAGACCCCAATTATGGAAAAACCTTGTTAACAGGCATTGAGGTAACATTTTCAGTTCAAATAACCTTGAAATTTGTCAGAAAGATTGTTTTAATGATTTCTAGCTCAGTTTTGAATATGGGTTATCTGGGGTCAAAAACTAGGACACAGGGCCAAAAAGTAGAAAATCCTTGTTAATGCTCAAGAGGTTACATTTTCAGTCCAAATGTCCTTGAAATTTGTCAGAAAGGTTGTTTCAATGATTTCTAGCCCAGATTAGGATATGGGTCATCTGGGATCAAAAAACTAGGTCACAGAGCCCTAAAATGTTAAAACCATTTTAACTATCCAGAGGTTAGTCATTTTCAGTCCAAATATCCTGGAAATTTGTCAGACAGGTTGTTTTGATGATTTCTAGCTCAAGTACTAATATGGGTCATCTTTGGTCAAAAACTAGGTCACAGAGCCCAAATATGGAAAAACCTTGTTAACACTCAAGAGTTAAGATTTTAATTCCAAATAACCTGAAAATTTGTCAGAAAGGTTGCTTCTATGATTTCCAGCTCAACTTTGAATATGGGTCATGTGGATTAAAAAACTAGGTCATAGAGCCTAAATATCGAAAAACTTTAAAACACTCAGAGGCTACATTTTCAGTCCAAATGTCCTGGAAATTTGTCAGAAAGGTTGTTTTGATGATTTCAAGCTGAGGTTTGGATGTGGATCATCTAGGGTCAAAAACTAGGTCACAGAGCCGAAATATGGAAAAACCTTGTTAACACTCTAAAGGCTACACTTTCAGTCCAAATAACCTTGAAATTTGTCAGAAAGATTATTTCAATAATTTCTAGGTCAAGTTCGAATATGGGTCATCTGGGGTCAATTAACCAGGTCCATAGCAACTTTGTTAAAAGCAGTCATATTCAGGTGAGCGATATAGGGCCATCATGGCCCTCTTGTTTAAATAGTCCACTGTGTGGGCAAGTTTTTCTCCTGAATATTTCCTACAAGAGTTTTGTCTGTTTCTTACTGGATGTTCTATACCTCTCTTCCACCTTACTGGAGATTGTGTACCTCTCTTCCACCTTACTGGAGATTGTGTACCTCTTTTCCACCTTACTGGAGATTGTGTACCTCTCTTCCACCTTACTGGAGATTGTGTACCTCTCTTCCACCTTACTGGAGATTGTGTACCTCTCTTCCACCTTACTGGAGATTGTGTACCTCTCTTCCACCTTACTGGAGATTGTGTACCTCTCTTCCACCTTACTGGAGATGGTGAACCACTCTCCCACCTTACTTGGGATTCTGTACCTCTCTTCCACCTTACTGGAGATTCTCTACCTGTCTTCCACCTTACTGGAGATGGAAAACCACTCTCCCACCTTACTGGAGATTCTGTACCTCTCTTCCACCTTACTGGAGATTCTATACCTCTCTTCCACCTTACTGGAGATGGTGAACCACTCTCCCACCTTACTGGGGATTCTGTACCTCTCTTCCACCTTACTGGAGATGGTGAACCACTCTCCCACCTTACTGGAGGTTGTGTACCTCTCTTCCACTTTTGTGGAAATTGTGTACCTCTCTCCCACTTAAGTTGAGATTATGTACCTATCTTCCACCTTACTGGAGATTGATTGTGTACCTCTCTTCCAACTTACTGGAGATGTTGTAAGCTTCTTCCACCTTACTGGAGATTGTGAACCTCTCTTTAACAATGAATATATTATAGTAAAGCCTATCAGTATTTGTTTTTGTACAAGCTTGGCAATGATGAGTGCTTGTGATTGTGTACTAACAAGTTTGTTGTTGTCTCTAGCTGATAGGGAATCATAACAGATTAAAACCTTTATTTTGCAGGTCTTTACTTAGAGTTGCATTCTGGTACTAACTACTTATTTTGGGCTATGGTATTTCGTTGCAATAACATGTTCCATCATTTTTTACAGCTGTCAGCCAATGAAAGTGACTTTATCAGACCCAGAGTTGATACGAGAAGTTTTCTGTGGTTTTGATGGGACAATGTTTCTCACAGATGACAGGATGCGAGTGTTTGCCTGTGGATGTAATACTGAAAATAAACTGGGGCTGAACCAGAGACAGGGGATTTTAGGGGCCATGAAGAACATTTTCATTAGGGTATTTAAACTGTCTCTATTATGAAGAATTACATGTTTATTACATTATATTTTAAGCTAACCAGTAAAATACTATGTTCTACCCTTGAGATATATGCCATATCACTCACATTGTGAGATTCTATATCAATATAGAATTGCTGGAAACATAATCCAGATCAGTGGGATTTCCACCATACCAGTCATCAGGTGATTTGTTTAGTTGAAGAACACTCCCATACAGGTGTGACTAGTGGGATCAGGCACTGCTTGTCTGGGATGGCTTCTTAACCACTGACATAGATTCTTGTCCTTGATGCCATAGCAAACTGGACACTCTTAGCAATTTTGCCTAAAGCCTGAACGCAAGTTTTCTTGCCATTAACACCAACAACCTTCAGACTTAAAGTGCAGGATAACCTCTGCATTTCATTTCCACAGAAAAGGTTCATGGGTACTGTTTATATTTGGTGCATTGTCTGCCATTTCTTAGTATTTTGTCATTTTTCTTTCATTTGCTTTGTCAGCCTTTACAGTGAGTCATCTGATGACTTCCATATCTGCAGAAAGGATCATTTAAATGTGTTTTTAAGAGCAGTTCCGGTAATACTGAAACAAAAATTAATACGACTGCATATAAAAGAAATATTTTTCTTCTGCTAAGTTAAAGATACTATCTACAATATCCTATGTCAAAATTTTAAATTCAGTCTACTGTAATTTTGTCACAGACCGAAGTGGAAGGGCAAAAGGTCCCGACGTCAGTTAGGTTACGTCAGCGTGTTATTGACATCTCAATGGGACGTCGTCACACTGCTGTCATAGTTGAACCAGGACATGTGTATACGTTTGGCAGGAATACAGAGGGTCAGCTGGGTATTGAAGGAACCAAGCCGAACAATGCACCAGTCCTTGTTAAATCTATGGAAGATAAATGTATAGTGGTAAGTTAGGCATATTTAACCAGGATACCTTGTGATATCATTGCCCCTTTGTTGCCAAGACTACAGGTAAAATTGTCATAAAATCTCCTAGATAAATAGAAATTGTCATATTTTTGCTTTAAACATTTGCTTTAAATGTTTTTCTTTCTGAGGATGTTTGCAAACAAGAAACTTAAGTGCTGTCTTTGTTAGATATGATTTAGACATTTTATGTCACATATCAGAGTAAAAACACACAAACTCTGGCAAACAAGTTAATTAAGTGTAAGTTTTCATTTACAGCGTGTACAGTGTGGAGAACACTATACTGTTGCAAGTACAGACCAGAATGAAATTTACTACTGGGGCCTTCGATTCAAAGACCCATCAACTCTGTCCACAACCACAGATGACCTCGACAGTCGGTCAAGCCTAATGGCAGGTCAGAAGGAAGAAATGCGTGTGGAATCTGTGACCCCAAGGAATGGGACTCATTCCAGGCAAGCCAGCATTGCCAGTGGTACCAGCTTGTCCAGTCTGAAAGATTCAAATATTGATGGTAAATGGTTGATCAATAATTTATTTAAACAAAAACACAAAAACAGACTTTTTTACGAGCACAGCAAGGGGTGACAGCAAAAAAGGAACGAAGTCTTATTGAATAAAGTAGTATTGAGTGAAGAGGTATTGAATAAAATAGTATTGAGTGAAGAGGTACTGAATAAAATGGTATCGAGTGAAGTAGTATTGAATAAAATAGTATTGAGTGAAGAGGTACTGAATAAAATGGTATCGAGTGAAGAAGTATTGAATAAAATGGTATTGAGTGAATTAGTATTGAATAAAATGGTATTGAGTGAATTAGTATTGAATAAAATAGTGTCGAGTGAATTAGTATTGAATAAAATAGTATCGAGTGAAATACTTTTGAATAAAGAAAGAAAGAATCTTTCCTCCCATTCACATAACAGTACACGCCAGGAGGAAATAATATTTTCCACTTTTTTTGTGTGGATTTGGAAAACAGTATCTGCCGTGACAATGAGAATTTCCTTGATGTAATGAAATCGTAAAATATGTTTGTGATATTTGACTATTGGGTCAAAATTAATTAGTGTCATAACTTACCCGGATTGTCTGAACATTTAATGAAGCGAACTTAATGAAATGGTACATTGTATGTCATCCAGTTATTTGACTTTTGTGAAATTCAAAATGAAATTCTGTATACATTTGCAGCCAATAGGGTATGTGTAAGTTTATTGTCTACCTTTTTTTTAATTATGTAAAGTGCTTAATATTATATTGCAAAATTGATCAATAATATTTACACATGGTGATACAAATGTCACTGCAGAAGAGTTTACAGTTTCTTAAAATAGGAAAGCAGTTTTAGCAGATGTTGATCGGAAAATAATATAGATACACAGTCATTTTGTTCAAAGGAAGTTATTGTCAGCTGTTTTGAGAAGCAACCGATTTGAATTTTCATTCTTCGCATAATTAAGTTGAATACAACTGTTGGGCATGAAATAATCTTAGTGAGAGAACATTGAATTCAAAGCAGATTAATCAGTTGAACATGCTGAAAGCAAATTAATCAATCGAAAGGAAAATATTCAGTCCATAGCAAATTAATCAACCCAAAGCAATTTGATTAATTCAAAGCAAATTAATTCTTGTTGATGAAACTAAAGTCTTTCTTCCAGATGTTAGTAACACAGACAAGGAGTCAGAGGGTCAGAGAAGCCCACAAAGACAGACCAGTCTAGACAGCGGGTACACGGGTGACTTGAGTGCAGGCTCTGAAATGGCCATGAGGACAGGGTTCAGACCTCTCAGTAAGTTATTCCTTTCTTCTTTAATGGCTCTCTTACAACCCATCGTGCGTGCTTAGAGATGATGGGTCCTCGGAGCTCTTGTCAGGCGTAGCGTTGTCGCAGGATGAAAATTAAATCGCAGCGGACGTACATAGAAAGAACTTTATGAGTAGGTGTGTCGTGCTCTACACATGGGGCCCGTAAGTGGTCTGTACGCCTTTTTGGAAGTAGGAAGAAGTAAGGAGTACGTACGATCTGTACTTGTGTCGCACACAGTGAGTGAGATAAGCGTACGTGTATTGCAAGTGAAGCGTACATTTTCAGAAATTGTACTTACGAAGTAAGAGAAAAGTAAGAAAAACGTAATAAGTACAGAAGTGTTAAGCATGACATTCGTGCGTCAGATTGCTGGAACGCACGGATAGTCAAAATAATATAAAAGGGAGCACCGAGTCTCTTCATCATTCACTGTTTTGGCTTCCAAAATGGCACTTCCAAGAAGGATGCGCCATCGACTTCTACAGCTGCTTATGCTAGAGGAGGCCGAATATTATGATGCAATGCTGAAAGTAAGATAAACGCATGGAGGAAGTGCGCTCACCCCCCTTTTTGTTAACACGTACATTGAAAGCAAGTTGAACGTACGAGTTTCTTGTGTGGTAAATACATCTTCGTGGTAAAATACCCTGGAATTTGTGCATGCTTTTCCTGCATTACACGCATGCCTAGCGCACTTACTTAGTACTTTTGTCTTGCGTGCTACGAGTGTGCTCCAGGCATTCTAATTGTCGCAGACAGGTCGTAGCCAATAACTGGCCGGCCAGTTTTCGAGCTGCGTGCTTTGCATCGTGTTTGCGTCCATGAAAAAAGTACGTTCCATGTGCATGTATCTTACTAATCTTACTACTTGGCCATTTTTTTGCACGCAAACCGCTCATAGAAGTACGCAAGACCGGTTTAAGAGTAGTTTAAGTTGCTCATTTGTAGACTTAGGACAAAACTACTTTTGTATATCCTTTAAAACATATGTGTGTTTAGATTTTTTATTATATACCCATTGATTTTGTTTTTTGTTTGGTTCTATTGGGGTTTAAAGCCAGTGAAGGTCATATCCTGGTGGTCAGTCAACCTAACCAGTGTTCCTGGGTATCCAACCAGTTCATTAATCAATTTCTCTGCAAGTGACTGACCACTTCTTAACTTGCTTAAGAGATCTGGGACAAATGACCTATAGACGCATTGTCTGAGATCAATTATCATAGAGAAATTTTGCTGGCCCTGATGTTGATTTATATACCCATCGAAAGATGGGACATAGTATGGGAAACCCTTTGGCAGGGATCCAGACTTTGGCCTGACCATAGCTCTGTTTCTTATTGGCTAACTGACATCAGACTTGCTATGAAGCTTTCTTGCAATGAGCAGATGTGAAATGCACAGGAACCATGACTGTACCTATCCAGTTTTTTAGCAATCTCCCTTTCTTTAATTTCCATAAGGAATTTTAACCTTGAGCATAACTTGAACACTATGAAAGGGATTGTCTTGAAACTTAGGACAAAGATAAATGATAAGAAGTAGAAAAGCAGTGCAGAAGAACCATAACTCTTCCTGGTCCCATTTTTTAATTATCTCCTCTCTTGATTTTTTTTTCTGGAGCATAACTTTAGAACTACGAAGTAAACTGATGTGAAACTTGAAATTTAGATAGATGGGGACAAGGAGAAGTGCATTATCCAAGAAGCAACACTTTTCCTTATTCAGTTTTTGAGTAATCTCCCCTCCTTTAATTTCAACAATGAATTTTTATCCAGAACATAAGTTGATCTTTATGAAAGGAATTGTTTTGAATTTTAGATAAAGACAGAAAGTAAGAAATAGAAGTGCAGTGTACAAGAACTATCAGTCTACCTGGTTACAGTTTTCAATTATCTCCCTATTTTCTTTTTGTCTGCATCATAACTTTAAAACTGTGAAGTGATTCGATGTAAATAGCTAGAATATAGCTAGGTAATGACAGGGAGAAGTGAGGCACCCAAAAAGCATAAATTTACCTTATCCTGTTTTTGAGTAGTCTCGCCTTTCTAATTTTATAATGAATTTTTGTCCAGATCAGAACTTGAAGACTATGTAAGGGATTATCTTGAAACTTGTAATAAAGATAATATATATATATATAACATAATGTTTGCTGGTCTGAAGCATAATTGTGCAGTGAATTGATATGAAACTAAAAATATAGATAGATGGTGACAAGGACAGTTCTTATTTTTTGTCTAGAGAGTAACTTTATAAATGTGAAGTGAATTGATGTGAAACTAAATACAGATAGAGTGTGACAATGAAAAGTGCAGTGCCCAAGAAGTGTAACTCAACCTTATCAAGTTTTAAGTTATCTATGTTTATTAAGTTTTATATTGAATTTTTGTCCAGAGATTAACTTGTACATTATGAAAGGGATTGCCTTGAAACTGAAACTAAAGATACATGGTATGAAGTAAAAGAGCAGTATGCAAGAAATATATCTCTATCTGGACCCTTTTTTTAATTATCTCCCCTCCTAAAATTGTTTTTGGTATATTGATATTTTATGGTATTTGATTAGAGTCTTTTAGTGTCATTTCAACACCGAGTTGTAAAACTATTCTTGCTGAATTTGATGATTAGCCATTTGAAATGTCTTAAATCATCAGTTCGCAGTCTTGTTAACAACTTAACAGTGAGAAAGGAATATCCATATTTTGTTTAAGGAATTTATTAGTTTGATAAAGTAAGTAAAATTATATGTTACTTACAAATGCTTATGGTTTAAAAAATGGAATGCTGAATCAGTGGGTACATGTATATCAGATTAGTCAATTTTAAATTAAACAAATCAAAAACAGAATATAAATTTAGACCCAAAAGCTTAGTGGCATGGGAAGTTGCTTTTACTTATTCAAATCCAAACTGATGCATGAAGTGTGTCCACTGGAAAAGTATCCCAGGCCATGTATGCCCCACTTCATCATATGATGGGTACAAGAGTACTCATTATGACTGTCAGTATCAAAAATCTTTTAGTATTATTCCTTGTACAGGTAACGTTCCCAGAAGGTCAACAAGTGCAAGCAGCAGAGAGAATGCAAAAGAAAAAGAAAAGGAGTCTGAAATTCACACAAAAGATGACTCGGAGATCATATTTCCCCCTGACCATTTAATGAGGTTTGTGTAGTGATTTAAGCATTATCATTATTTTGCTAGATGATTTACTGTAGTAGGGTGTGTGTTATTGGGAGTATTGGTTTGAAGAGTCTTCAACATTGTCACTTGGAATTGATGAGTGTCTAGTTAAAAATACCCTGTGAGGGGCGTAAGAGTGTCTGGTTTATAAATACCCTGTGAGGGGCATAAAAGAGTGTCTGGTTTATAAATATCCTGTGTGGGGCATGAAAGAGTGTCTAGTTTATAAATACCCTGTGAGGGGCATAAAAGAGTGTCTAGTTTATAAATACCCTGTGAGGGGCATAACAGAGTGTCTAGTTTATAAATACCCTGTGAGAGGCGTAAAAGAGTGTCTAGTTTATAAATACCCTGTGAGGGGCGTAAAAGAGTGTCTAGTTTATAAATACCCTGTGAGGGGCATAACAGAGTGTCTATTTTATAAATACCCTGTGAGGGGCGTAACAGAGTGTCTAGTTTATAAATACCCTGTGAGGGGCGTAACAGAGTGTCTAGTTTATAAATACCCTGTGAGGGGCGTAACAGAGTGTCTAGTTTATAAATACCCTGTGAGGGGCGTAACAGAGTGTCTAGTTTATAAATACCCTGTGAGAGGCGTAAAACAGTGTCTAGTTTATAAATACCCTGTGAGGGGCGTAACAGTGTCTAGTTTATAAATACCCTGTGAGGGGCATAACAGAGTGTCTAGTTTATAAATACCCTGTGAGGGGCGTAACAGAGTGTCTAGTTTATAAATACCCTGTGAGGGGCGTAACAGAGTGTCTAGTTAATAAATACCCTGTGAGGGGCTTAAAAGAGTGTCTAGTTTATATTCATTCAAAAGACTTTTTTCTTCTTTTTGAAATCATGACAGTACAGTCATGATTTATGTCCTTATTATCATTAGAGAGTCTGAAATGATATATTATTAAATAAATTACCTTGCTGCTTGTAGATGGAAAATAATACCAGTTTTAATGACACCATTTCTCTAAAGTTCTATTTAAATTGTTCACATGATTGTAATTTTAAGAATTAAACCGGGAGAGGAGATGTTGACATTAAATTCATTCTTCTGTCATGGTGAGAACATATTTATACAGCTGGAGACTACAGCTCCACCACCCCGAAGAAAGTCTCGAAAGAAAAGGGGGATAAGGTATATAAGTCAGATTTATTCATATTGTACTGTATTCCTGTCATAAAATGTTCTGAAAGTGGGGAGTATCTTGATTGCAAATAGAACACATGTAGAAGACAGTTTAAATCTATTCATTTTATATCGGTTGTGAAACAAGGTTTTGCAACTTAGATCGATATAAATCCTGCTCAATGACAAGGTTCAAATAAGTATGTGAGCCAAAAGTTTGGAATATCAACACTAGAGAATCTCACCCTTGATGGAATTTGAACCAGCCACCTCTGGACAGGAAGTGTGTCCCTCAAACCCTCAACCACTGCACCTCCAATGAACATTAAGGATGTACTGAAGCGAATTCAGTGACTAAATCTTATTACATATTAACCCTTAACCTGCTGATACCGAAAGTGTTTAGCCTTTGCCACCAGTGTAGAGCCAGGCCAGCCTGCACATCCGTGCAGTCTGACCAGGCTCTATACTGTTGGTAGCTCCATTTTTGTATTTTGATATTGAAATCCCTTAAACTTTGAATGGACTGTTCCAAATTCAAAGCTGGGCAAATCCGTTACAAAATTTCAGCATGTTCAGGGTTAAGGGATACACTGTGTTAATATTTGAACGTCATAACTGCACACAGCATATAAAGCGACTTAATGCATTTCATGACGAAGGATGGAAAAAAACAGAATAGCATAAAAGTGTGTTAATCTTACGCAGTAGTTTTTTGTATGATCAGTAAATAAACGACAAACTGAAAGAGCGGGATCTACAGATTGATTGCTGTTTTAAAGTTACATTTATAGATCTAGTCAATATGGAATATAAAGCTTGGAACTGTGTTTGGGGTAGGTGATCACTAATTATTGTATCTATAAAATATAGGACACTTAAATTGGTAAGCACTGACTGACAACAGAAACTAGATTGTTACAATTCACTTTTAATATACAGGAAGCGATATAGTGGATCAACTCTGCCTGTACCAAACACCAGCACCAGAACGTCAGCCTCAAGTCGTGAAGGTGGTGATGAATATTCGTCAGAGACATCCGAGATGGACACCCAAGGAACTGTAGGTTCCAGATGTTTATCTACAAAAAATATATGATAAGTTCGGAAAGTAAATGGGTCAATAAAGTTAACTGGTGAACAACAGTATGATTTTAAAGATAGCAGTTTGTAGAACGTTGGTCATTTTAACTCTTGGTGCTGGTATTAAGACAAGATACATTCTGGTTTTCTTGAGAAATAGGCAGTTCTGTATAAAAAACATGAGATCAAACAGAAGGCCTAGTAACAGCTGATTTAAATGATCGGAACCTTTGTAGGACAATAAACTGAACCTAACCAAAAATAAAAAGCATATTTTATGATTATTTCAAGCTGTATGGAAACTTACTTACAGGTTCCAACCTGGATTAAGGAGGAGCTGGCAAATTCTAAGTCAGAGGGTGTTGAAGGGGTGGGTCACGGGGTCAGAGTGAACACAGGGGTTATTGGTGATGACACAGATGGAAATCTTGCCGACGACACAAGCGAACAGTCTGAGGAGGACAGAAAACGAGCAGTGTTTGACACTTCTATGTCAAGCATTCAAATTAACAGAGATCTGACACCGTGTAAACTATTTCATGACAAAACTCTGACGCCTAGAAATAGTGATCTTGCACCACCTGTTAAAAAGGTCAGAATTGATCCAATCGAAAGTTATCTCTTAACTGAGTACTTTTTTATTTATACATTTAAACTATTTCACAAAATTTGACATATTTCAGAAGGAGCTGATAAACATTGTTGTATGCTACTATATTTTTTTCACCAAAGTTATGAAATTGCATGCATTTGTTTATAAATTTGTTAGATATACAACTCACAATATCTGTATGGGAAGAAAAAAACCAGTCCAGAAAATATGTAAAGGAATAACATCAAAACGCAAAGAAGTTGTAAGGGTTTACTGTAAGATTGAAAATTTAGCAATTCTACAAACAATAATTACATGTAATACTTTTTAACCAGGTTTTTAGCCAAGTTGAAAACTGGTTATTAGAATGATGTTGTTGTCACGCCCAGACACCACTATCAAAACACTTAGAACCATCGAGAGCGCCGTCATCAGACAGCTTTTGTTATTTGATAGAAGTTTGTAGATTGTCATGACACATTAATTAGTGTGCTGTTAATTCATCTAGTTGAAATAAAAGACGATCGTATTATTAATTTATTATTATCATGTCTAAATTTTTACTATGAAGAATAGTTCCGTACTTGATTGACTTAGTTTAGTTACTTTCCTTGCGACATTCTGCTTTGTGTTTAATGTATGTACACAAACTAACTGTAACACTTTGGGAATATCATTGCTTAAAATGTAGATACTGTTGAAAACCTGGTTTTGTTGCATTGCCACATTATGTTTGTTATCACTTGTTACTTGTAATATGGATTCCAGAGTTCTCCAAGAGAAGTACAGATTCGCTCCTTTTCAAATAACAGTACAGAAAGTGAAGTTGAAATGTCAAACCAATCAGATAGCAGCTCCAAAGATCTCAGACTTACAAGGTATAAAACACAAGTACACAATTATGAACGTCCAATTTGGTGGAAAGCTGATGAAAAATAAAATACAATCCCCAGTGGGCATCACATTTTCAAGAGAATATGATATCACTTTAGAGATATATGTCGAGACTACAACTGTAGAGTAACATCCTCTAGATTATACACATATACATTTTAAAGAATAAGAATGTTATTGAGGTAGGTTACAAGCGGGCAAAGTAAAGACAGACTTGTAAGAACTAGTCTTAGCTGTAATAGGAAAAGAGAAAGAAACACGAGTTTCTTTCCACGAACCCTACATTCTATTTATCAATATTCTGTAGCTTTTATTGCAGTTCAGTTGTGTTAATCATTTTAGTGAAACAAAATCTGTAATGCCGCTCACCTCTAAGTCAACCAAGAAATACCAGACAGGTCAGATGTCAAGGGCAAAAAGTGCTACAGCGGGCTCTCAGTGGGCACATAACAGGTTCAGACAGACACGAGGCTACACAAGTTACACAGGGTATGTTCTTAATTGATGGCTCCGAGTACTAAAGTTACACAGGGTATGCTCAAAATTGAGGGCTCTGTGTACTTAAGTTACACAGGGTATGTTCTGAATTGAGGGCTCTGAGTACTAAAGTTACACAGGTTATGTTCTGAATTGATGGCTCTGAGTACTAAAGTTACACAGGTTATGTTCTGAATTGATGGCTCTGAGTACTTAAGTTACACAGGGTATGTTCTGAATTGAGGGCTCTGAGTACTAAAGTTACACAGGTTATGTTCTGAATTGAGGGCTCTGAGTACTAAAGTTACACAGGGTATGTTCTGAATTGAGGGCTCTGAGTACTAAAGTTACACAGGGTATGTTCTAAATTGATGGCTCTGAGTACTAAAGTTACACAGGGTATGTTCTGAATTGATGGCTCTGGGTAGAAAGAGACTCTAGTGCAGCACCAAACTCTCCTAAATATAAATGGCCAGTGAAAAGTTGAAATATGAGGTGTCAGTTAAAGAGATTTCTTTTTGAACCTTTTCATATCAAGAAAAAAAACTTGTTTCAGTATTTTTAGCATTTGTCAAAAGATATAGTACGCCATGATTCAGGATTTATAAGTAGAGGTAACATAACCATTAAAATTGGATTGTTAAAAAGAATGGTCAGACAGTGCCTTAATGCTGGTGCAGTCATCTTTTGCAGTTTGTTTTTTTCACTCATGTACACTTCATATTGATTTTGATGTTGAAATACTAAGATGGATTTATACCTACATTAAAGAAGTACATGAAAGTATCATATTAAGGACATTTAGAGGATTTCCAAGTTTTGGAAATGGTTATTGATTTTCACAGAAATGTTTTTATGACTGCTTTTTTTATAACAAATAAAGAACCCAATGCTAAGCACATTCCTGTAAAACTTGGTCTTTTTCATAGGGGAGCATTTCTATAAATGATATCCCTAGATGCTCTTGGCCCAACGATTTTGTCAAGCCCATTACATGACTCATGCACATGACTAATATTTATACTGATGTTGATTACACAAGTTACATAAGGCTTCTTTTAATTGATTATGTAAAACTCTTACTCCACCCAGTTTCTAATATGGACGTGGTGGCCCATCTTGCAATCTCAAGTTCAAGCTCAGCTTATTACTGCCAACAGTCAATACTAACCACACTAGGCATGCAAGTTCTTGCAGCTTACATGATGACTACTCGCAGTACTGAAAGTGAGGAATGTGGATTGTTACTGGGACTCTGGTGGGATTCAAACCAGCAACCTCCGGATCGGGAGTCCCGCTCTCTAACCCCTCGACCACTGCTCCTCCTCTGATCTGGAAGCAGTATATAAGTTTGAATTGAAAATCAGTTGATGTCTTAAGAATAAAAACCAGGTCATAATCAGTATTGTTTGTGATGAGGAAACACTCGCTGTTGGTGAGCCATGAATTGAACAATTTGTGATCTTTACAGAACTCGGAAAGTGAAATGTACAAGGTATATTATGTGTATGTAATATGTTGTTCTAAAAATATTGTTAGCATTACAGCTGTTAGTTGATTTATATCAGTTATTAAATTCTTTGGTTGCTTTATTTGTGTGATAAAGATATGGCCTTCCTAGGTAGCTCATTTGTTACATAAGTAAGATATTGTAAGTTTTAGCCTAGCCCAGAGACTTTAAATTATTGAACTGTTATTACATCCACACATTTGCAGGTAAGATATGGTGAGTTTTAGCCTAGCCTTTAACCTTTCACTGATTGATGGCCATTGGTTTGGGCTCCCCTGCTGACCATTGATTAATGGCCATGGGCTTGGGCTCCCCTGCTGACACTGATTAATGGCCATGGGTTTAGGCTCCCCTGCTGACTCTGATTAATGGCCATGGGTTTGGGCTCCCTGCTGACCACTAATTGATGGCCATGGGTTCATGCTCCCTGCTGACCACTGTTTGATGGCCATGGGTTCATGCTCCCTGCTGACCACTGATTGATGGCCATGGGTTCATGCTCCCTGCTGACCACTAATTGATGGCCATGGGTTCGTGCTCCCTGCTGACCACTGATTGATGGCCATGGGTTCATGCTCCCTGCTGACCACTGATTGATGGCCATGGGTTCATGCTGCCTGCTGACCACTGTTTGATGGCCATGGGTTCATGCTCCCTGCTGACCACTGATTGATGGCCATGGGTTCATGCTGCCTGCTGACCACTGTTTGATGGCCATGTGTTCATGCTGCCTGCTGACCACTGTTTGATGGCCATGGGTTCATGCTGCCTGCTGACCACTGTTTGATGATCATTGGTTCCGGCTGCCCTGCTGACCACTGATTGATAACCATGGGTTCAGGCTCCCTGCTGACCACTGATTGATGGCCATGGGTTCCAGCTGCCCTGCTGACCACTGATTGATGGCCATGGGTTCATGCTCCCTGCTGACCACTGTTTGATGGCAATGGATTCATGCTCCCTGCTGACCACTTATTTATGGCCATGGGTTCATGCTCTTTGCTGACCACTGTTTGATGGCCATGGATTCATGCTCCCTGCTGACAACTGATTGATGGCCATGGGTTCATGCTGCCTGCTGACCACTGTTTGATGGTCATGGTCTGGCCATGGGTTCATGCTCCCTGCTGACCACTGTTTGATGGCCATGGGCTCATTTTCCCTGCTGACCACTGTTTGATGGCCATGGGTTCATGCTCCCTGCTGACCACTGTTTGATGGTCATGGGTCCAGGCTCCCTGCTGACCACTGTTTGATGGTCATGGCCTCGGGCTCCCCTGCTGACCATTGATATGAGAAAGTTAGCAATATTATACAGAGAATGGATGTCTAGTACTAGCCCTTTGCAGTATTGATGGTTAGCTTAACCCTTAGCCTTCTAAATGTCTAAAATGGACTTGTCCATCTTTCAGTTTGGACAGATACATTTATTGTTTATTAGGGTTGGCATTGAAAATTTACTGACTAAATGGCAAAAAGTGCAGACCATGATCAGACTGCACAGATGCACAGCTGATCTTTGTCTGCATTGGTGGCAAACAAAATTGCTGCCAGCAGGATAAGAATTTAAGTCCCAGGATCTCCATTATAAGTTTTTCTTATTTTAGCAAGAAAGATGTCTTACTGATAGAAATTATCTTTATTTGTATCAAAATCATTTTTAACTTTAATTTTTAAATCAATGAACATGTATATTTCAATATTGTATTAGCGTGAGTAGCACATATATACAATTTTAAGATTCAATACTCAATATTTTCTTGTAAGTAGATATATTTTTCTATATCAGTAACATCAATGTAATACTGGGACTTTATCTGCGGGCCAGATATTACTTTGAGAATAGTTAACTCAGTTGAATAAATGTCATGTTGTCCACCTGGTTAGCAATTTAAGTCGAGCACTTGGTGTTGTATGATTTTTGTGATCCTCACAACAAAGGGTTAGACACTTCACTTTTACTTTCATGTATATACATGATTACTGTGTCATATTTACTGGCAGTTTTGTCAAGTATAATTTGTTTAATGTACATTTTATATCTTTTATTTTATATCACTTGATACAGTAGAATGCAAATTTTGCTATAAATTATATGTATATATGGTGTGTCTGCATGATATGTCTACATGGTATGTCTGTATGGTATATTTGCATGGAATGTCTGTATGATATGAATGAATGGTATATCTCTATGATATGTCTGTATGATATGTATGTATGGTATGTCTGTATGATATGTCTGTATGGTATATTTGCATGGAATGTCTGTATGATATGAATGAATGGTATATCTCTATGATATGTCTGTATGGTATGTATGTGTGGAATATATGTATGGTATGCCTGTAAGGAATGTCTGTATGATATGTATGTGTGGATTATATGTATGTATGCCTGTATGATATATATATGAGGAATGTCTGTATGATATGTATGTAAAGAATACCTGTAAGGAATGTCTGTCTTATATGTATATATAGATTGTCTGTATGGTGTGTTATTTTGATATGTATGTATGGAATGTCTGTATGGTATATCTGTAAGGTATGTTAATAGGAATGTCTGTATGATATGTCTGTAAATAACATCTGTATGATACGTATGTATGAATGCCTCTATTGTATGTTTGTGCCATATGTCTGTATTGTATGTATGTATTGTATGTCTGTATGGTTTGCTTGTCAGAATGTCTGTATGATATGTCTGTATGGAATGTCCGTATGATATGCCAGTATAGAAACTAAGTATTGTTTGTATTAAGGAATGTCTGTATGGTTTGTATGTTTGGAATGTCTGTAGGATTGTCTCTGTGATATGTCTGTAATGAATGTCTTTATGATATGTATGTATGGAATATCTGTAAGGAATGTCATTATTATATGTCAGTAAGGAATGTCTGTATGATATGTCTGTAAGGAATGTCTGTATGATATGTATGTATGGAATGTCAGTATAGTATGTCTGGTTGGTATATTTGTAGGAATGTCTGTATGATATGTTTGTAAGGAATGTCTGTATGAAATGTGTGTATGGAATGTAAAAATGGTATATCTCTATGATATGTCTGTATGTTTGTTTGTAGGAATGTCTGTATGATATGTCTGTAAGGAATGTCTGTGTGATATGAATGTATGGAATGTCTGTATGATATGTATGTATGGAATTCCTGAATGGAATGTTTGTATGATATGTATGTATGGAATGTCTGTAAGGAATGTCTGTGTGATATGTATGTATGGAATGTCTGTTAGGAATGTCTGTAAAATGTGAATGTATGGAATACCTGTAAGAAATGTCTGTATGATATGTACATATAGAATACCTGTAAGGAATGTCTGTATGATATGATTGTATGGAATGCCTGTAAGCAATGTCTGTATGATATGATTGTATGGAATGCCTGTAAGGAATGTCTGTATGATATGATTGTATGGAATGCCTGTAAGGAATGTCTGTATGATATGTCTTTATGGAATGTTGGTATGATTTGTATGTATGGAATGTCTGTAAGGAATGTCTGTATGATATGTGTGTACGGAATGTCTGTATGATATGTATGTATAGAATGTCTGTACGATATGTATATATGGAATGCCTGTAAGGAATCTCTGTATGATATGTATGTATGGAAAGTATGTTTGGTCTGTCTGTATGGTTTTGCAATTCAGTTTCAAGTTGCTCCAGTAACTGAAGGTTATGTCCACTGCAGGAATAAGGATTATTTGGACCATTCAGTTTGTATATCTTTTATTTAAGTCATATGAAGCTATTGTTTAGCATAATAAAAAAATGTAAATATAGCTTTTGAAATGCCCCAGATCTACACAAAAATTTATACATCTTTGCATGCAATTAATGAACTTTAAGCAGTAAAAATGGATTGTGTATGAATTGGTTTCAGACAAGATATGGGACTGAAGGAGCAGCTGACAGCACGAGGGTTTGTTTCAGATGTCACTGTAAAAAGGAGAGAAGAAGCCTTACTGGTGAGAAACTTGAAAAAAAAGGAAATGTAACAGAGAAAACACAGACACACAAACACACACAGACACACCCTCACATACACACATGCATCTGTAGTTAAAGTGTTGATAGCTTTAAGTGTCATTATTGATAAAAACAAAAATTAATTTTTACATGTTATAAAACAGTCATTTTTAACTCTCAAATGTTAATTAACTAACGGTTCAAATCACTTTTATCACTTTCAGTCATTTTAAAGTGATTGCAAGCAAATAGTCTTTAATTATTGATCTGTTGTTTACAAACTGTAAATGACAGATTACTGTAAAAATGGAATGTCTTAAAAATCTGCGTTGACAAAATAACATTAAACAAATCTAAAAAACAACATGTTGAAACTCCAGAGTGAACTGCACATGACTCGAGAGGAGAAAAAGCTGGCTGAGCAGAGAGTTGAACAGTTAGAGAGAGAACATATACAGAGTCAAGAACAGTTCAGAAATGAAGCTGAACAGCGTGCTTTGGTATGAGTTAGTTCACATTGTTAAATGAATTCAAATATTTTCAAGTTTGACTTCAAATCTGATTTTCAACCTTTGCTGGGGATGCCAGATTGATTGAAATGTGTCTTCAGTATCATGGTTACATGACAAGCTTGTTTTTATTTGGTTAATTCATATTTTCATATGCATTTTACTTTCAAGCAGTAAAGCCTGGATGGTTTATTTTACTATAAAGCATAACTATTTTATATTTGCCAATTTTTTGTTAAATTCCTTACTTGTATCACTTTCAGTTCAGTATACAAAAGTATCTGATACAATAGTAATATAAATACAATAGTGATACAAATGTTTGTTGTGAGTGCTATCATTTAAGTGTAAATGCTTGTAATACTATGTGAAAAAAAAAAAAAAATATTGTAATCACAAATTTTATTGTCCACAAAATATCTTATACAGGAAAGGGAGAAAAGCTTACAGAGTCAGATAGAAATGTTGAAACAGGAACTAAAATCACAAACATCACAGCTTAAAGACAATCAGAAAGTCGTTATGTCACTTCAGGTAAGAGTATGGGAATTTTTTCACGTTGTTTGATTGACAGTTGCTACAGACTGGCTACCATCTGCAACATGTAAATTGATTGACAGGTTGCTACTGACTGGCTACCATCTGCAACATGTAAATTGATTGACAAGTTGCTACTGATTGGCTACAATCTGCAACATGTAAATTGATTGACAGGTTGCTACTGATTGGTTACCATCTGCAACATGTTAATTCATTGACAGGTTGCTACTGTCTGGCTAACATCGGAATCATGTAAATTGATTGAAAGTTGCTAATGACTGGCTACCAGCTGAATTATTTGATTGATTGAAAGTTGCTACTGACTAGCTACCATTTGAATCATGTTGATTGATTGACAGGTTGCTACTGATTGGTTACCATCTGCAACATGTTAATTCATTGACAGGTTGCTACTGTCTGGCTAACATCGGAATCATGTAAATTGATTGAAAGTTGCTAATGACTGGCTACCAGCTGAATTATGTTGATTGATTGAAAGTTGCTACTGACTAGCTACCATTTGAACAAGTTGATTGATTGACAGGTTGCTACTGACTAGCTACCATCTGCAACATGTAAATTGATTGACAGGTTGCTACTGATTGGCTACCATCTGCAACATGTAAATTGATTGACAGGTTAGTACTGATTGGCTACCATCTGCAACATGTGAATTGATTGACAGGTTGCTACTGATTGGTTACCATCTGCAACAAGTAAATTGATTGACAGATTGCTACTGACTGGCTACCATCTGGAACATGTAAATTGATTGACAGATTGCTACTGACTGGCTACCATCTGCAACATGTAAATTGATTGACAGGTTGCTACTGATTGGCTACCATCTGCAACATGTTAATTGATTGACAGTTGTTTGTTAAGTTGTTTTAGATTGTAAGATATTTACTCATAGTTAGTCCATTTCAGATCTACAGCTATCAGTTTGTAAACTTTTCCAAGTGGTTAAAAATATAAACAATTGTTAAACAGTACAATTTTTGTCTGAATAAAATTTTAAGTGGCATTATTATTTACCTTAAAAATAAGAATGTTTATAAATTGATAAAATTGATTCAAATTTCCTTTATTTTCAAAATATAAAACTGAATACATGAATGTTAAGTTGAACAGCTAGTTCAATTTTAAAACATGAAAAGGCATTCTTCAGGTTGATTGTTAATAATTTGATGGAAAAAATTATATCACTGTACTATCACAATACTAAATATTCACAGATGTGCCAGTAGAATGGTACAGGTTGTTTGATTTTTGTTGTTGCATGAGTTTGATGTGAAGACACAATAGCCAAATCACTAGAAAGTGCTAACATTTTTATTGTACTCCCAAGATATCTATTTATAGTAAAGTACATAATTATTGGAAGTCTTTATTTCACATCTTGGTATTAGTGAGGCATCTAGCACAGTTTAAGCTCATGACTGCTTGTTATTACAAAAAAGGTGTTAATATACATGTACTTGTTTCATTCACAGGATCAGTTGTCCAAAATACAGAAGAAGAAAAATAAACTTGGTTCCAGAAGTTTTGGAAGTGTGTCAGAGAGTAAAGTATGTGCACTGCAGTGATAAGGCCAGTCAGACACGTAGCCGGGCTTACTCCGATACTTACAGGTGGAGTCTGGCACGTAGCCAGGCTAACTCCCATACTTACAGGAGGAGTCTGGCACATAGCAAGGCTTACTCCCATACTTACAGGAGGAGTCTGGCACTTAGCCAGGCTTACTCCCATACTTACAGGAGTACTTCAGTTTTGAAAAATGAGATTCTTAAATGGCACAGAAATGATATTAGACTTGAAGCGTAAAGAGTGTACAGGCCTGAACCTGTGCCCCCTTCCTCTGCCCCTCTCTGGAATGACTCAAACACCTGTGGGAGTACTTGGAATTTAGCCCTGACTACACCCCTGAAAGTAATGCCAAAAAGAAGAAAAGGACTGTCTCATTCAGATACACAAATGAAAATTGCTCTAAGAGAAAATCATGTGAGATTATTTTGAGAGGGTAAAGAACACTGTGATAAAACATAGCAGTGCCTGTTGTTTTTTTAATCTCATCTTAGCACAAGGGACTAATG
Organism: Cyclina sinensis; assembly: GCA_012932295.1. Taxonomy (NCBI): domain Eukaryota; kingdom Metazoa; phylum Mollusca; class Bivalvia; order Venerida; family Veneridae; genus Cyclina; species Cyclina sinensis. The sequence continues at coordinate 13,422,413 of JAAONU010000010.1, forward strand.
ATAAGCTTTAGTCACTGACCTTCATCCTTCATCAGTTGTCCCTTAGCTTGTGAGTAATTTTGAGAACATAATTTTGACCAGTTTTTCATGGAAACTGTTACAAACTTTTCTCTCGATGGTCTTAAGGTCCAGTTGGTTTTAAGTGGCACAGTTGGTGTCTATATTATATAAGTCTTTTGAAGACATTGAAAATTACATTATTTCAAAGCCCTCATGAAACTTTGTACCAATATTATGAGAATCTTAAGGTTAATATCAAAACTTGATCAAAAAATAGTTTATGTGCTTAAATCAAAGGGAAGCATTGTGAAAGATTAAATGCATACATCGTTACTGGTAGTTTGTTAAAGGAGAGCCATTTTATGGTATACTAAGTATGTTACTGTTGTTATGAAAGATATACTAGGCTGCCCCAACTGTGCCAGCTTTTACAAGTTTTATGGATTTTAAACATTTACAATAACTGTTTAAGTAAGATCGTTAGTAAAATCTTTTTTTTTGTTATTTTCTTTTATAATTTTAATGTTCCTGACATGCGCCTGCCTAGTATAGTCAGTATTGACTTTTGGCAGTTATAAGTTTAAGTTGATTTTCTGAATAGTTTTGTGCTCTTTTTTAGAAATCTTATGTGTTCAAAATTTACCATGTTCACTCAAATCTGTCCTTGGTTTTGGCTCTTGTTTGGGAATATTGTTTTAGCTGACTGTTTTTATGAGTGATTGTGAAATAGAATTAGGGTATGAATTTAGAAGATAAACATAGTAACTGTTTCCAGGTTGTGAACAAGATTTCTGTAGAAGGATAAATGTAGAACAAGGTCATGTGACCAGAAGGTCATTTGACCAAGGTCATGTTTGTTTTATAACTGCTGTATTCCTTGTCAGGATTATTTATGTAGGTAAAGGGAATGTTGAGTATACAAATGAGGTTGTTCATTGCTTCTTGAAGTATTTGAAAATGTATGACTTGCTGTGCAATTTTACTGACTTTTGTAATTTTCTTGTATAGCAACATTTATGAGAAGTGCATAGAGATTTATGTTTGTTATAACAGTGATTCATTTTATATACATACTCAGTGTATATTCTTGAAAGACAGGCTCAAGTGTCCCTTTGACCCATTTAATTCTTGTTTATGTTTGAATTTGTTTGATTAAACTCATATATGTTAAGAACATTCTATTTTTAGCATCAGACATATTTAACTTGTCACTGTTGTGAAACAACCAATATTTTAGAATTAAGATTAGGATTGTAATATTATATAATTCCATCCACTATTTCTTAACAAAAGTCTTTCTACATGTTAATGGTATAAGATATTTATTTATATGATGCATGTATAATATTCAAATAGATCTGTCCAGTTTTATTTATAATTTTTTATATTTTTAATGTGTTTTTGTTATTGTTGAACTCTACAAATATTTAAAAGTGTGAAGCTTTTTCATAATTAATAATTTTACATTTTGAATACATGCCTGTATGTTTGAAATGACATTTTACAATTTAGAATTCTTTTAAGAATGTCATTTGTTTGACTGTATACCTTTCTTTGCAACACACAATGCTTTACAATTACATCCTTAGATTATACAGATGCAAAGATATTTATATTTTTACATAGTCAGTTTTGTTTATGGAATGACTTTGTCTTGGCAAATGTATTTATTCTACATATCAATAACATTCCAAGGCAAAAGAGTAATTTGAGAAATGCTGCTGAAAAAAGTAACTTCTAGCACACAAGTTAACATCGACACACATCAAGACACATGCCATACATTCACATACAATGAGACACCTTCACACACATCCACACTCATCGGCACACATCCACACATCTCAAGACATATCCAGACATATCGAGACACATCCACACACATCAAGACACGTCCACACTCATTGAGACACATTGACACACATCATTACACATTTACACACATCGAGACACATCAGCACACACTGATACACATCAACACACATTTACACACATCCACACACTTTGATACACATCTGCACACATCCGCACAGATCCACACTCATCCACAAGTGATCATCCCAAAACAAATTATAAACAGTTGATAAATTTTTGTTTGACATCATTGAACTGATGTAAAATTGTTCATAGTTTCTGCTACTTACAGATGAAGCAACAAGTAGAAAATCGATACAAAACAGTTTTCTGTTTAATTAGTCATTAAACCTAATTGGCATGTCCCCCTAATATTTGCATGCCTATTTGTCATTTATGTGTGAACTCAGACCGAAATATCTTCCTTTCACATAAAAAGATTTTAATTTATTTTTCTTTTCACTCGTAACATTTATTTAATATGTAAAATGTTAATGTTATTAAATAAAATTTGTAATAAAGATTTTTTACAGGACTGAAATGGTTCTTTCTAAACTATAGAAATAAACCCCATGGTAAAAACGTAGTTCCTATATATCTCATGATTCAAGATGGTTCGGGTGAGTGTTAATCATGCTGTGATGGCTTAGGAGAGAAAACATAGAACACACAGTAGAGGTTCTTTCAAAACATATATTGTGTAATCCACGTTCTTTACAGTGAAAATGGAAAACTATAGTCTAAATTGGTACCGAACTGTTTTAGCAGTATGGGTATTTTGTTGACCACATGAGAAGCAGAACTCCAAACAACAAAATATTTAACCAGCAGTAACACACTGACAAGAATGAAACTGCCAACTCAGTCCATTCGTTTATTTAATGAACTGGTCAGGTAAACTTACATATTGTTCACACCAAGGTTCAACCATTGTCCCTGGGCAGATTGCATAATACACAAACAGACGCTATTTTGAATTTGACACTTTGCACTTAGTTTGACAACAACTCACACTGTTAAACAGTCTTGCAGGCTCAATTTTACACTTAGGCTCCCAATTTGGGGAATGCATGAAACAACAAATGCATACATGATTCTTGCATCAAATTTCATGTGTAAAAAAAGTCAACTGGATTTTCAGCATGTTACTCATTTGTCTTGTATTTTTAGTTTAGAGAAAATGAATTTTGCTAAAAACTGGCATAAAATTTTGAATATTTTCGAAAATTAATTTGTAAAAACAAACATACTAGTAGTAAATGTTTCTTAGTGAACTAATATTAACAAGAGGGCCAGGATGGCCCTGGATCGCTCACCTGAGTACTTTGGTTATGGGTTTGCTGTTAAGCAAACATATAAAGCAGTATTTTATTTTCTATTTCGTCATCCTTTGTCTGCCTCCGCCATGCATCCTGACGGGTGCACCATACTGCTGGTACCTTGCCCAGGCTCTGGTGATGATGGTGTGGTGTACACCAAGCCTCATACCATCCTCACGGTGTGTGCCCACCTACTCCACCATCCCTACAGCCCTCCACATCTCTGCTTCACTCTTATGCCGTCTTTGCCATGTCAAAGTGACCAATGTAGAAAAAGTCTCACCTTTGAATGACCATAAATTTGTAATGTTGGTGTCTAAGGACCATAATGTGTTTCTGCTCCCATTAAAAAAAAAAGGAAAACAAATATAACCCCCCAGAAAAACAGGGGTGCATGCTTTCAATGACCATGCGGCGAGGCCTCATACCCAATAAAACAGCTTGCATTCAGGCTGGATGCCATCTCAAGCATTACTGAATTAAACTAAGCAAAACAAATAATTGAATCCTTTTTATAATATAGTCAAGATAGTGAGAAACTTTTGGTGCTTTGCAAAAGTTGAGTAGTATATTTACGATATAACAAAATTGGAGACTATAAAAAACAAGTACATCACAAATTTAATCAGTGCGTATCATCAAAATAAATACTAACATAAAGATGACCCAGTTTAAGTGAAAATCCCCCTATGTCATGAAATCAGTGTGATATCAATGGAAAAACAGGAAAACTCCGAAATCTATTTCCGGGTAAATAATCACAATATGGCATTTCATCGTTTGCAGCAGAAAACTGTTATCACAATTCAGTCAAACCAAGCCTTTCATTTAATTGTGTTTAAATTGTTCCGTTCTGTTTTGTTCTGTTACGTTCTGTTCCATAATTTTGGGTTCTTTTGGACAGCTTTCAGGCAAGAAATGTTAAACAAGTTGTTTAAAAGTAACTGGTTCTTCATTTACTGCTCAAGAGCGTGTTTATATTGCCGAGCTGTATAAGAGTAAAGAAGTTAAAAAAACATGTTTTCAAAATGTGATGGATCAATTGTCTTTGAATAGAAGTAAACTGGTCACGTGCCCAACACAATTTTTACTGTGAAATTTCGTTTTTGCAAATGGCCACGTTTTGAAAATCCGCTCATAAATTAGAAGTCTAAAAATATGAAGCAAGTACAATAGCTAGTCTAAACATACGAACTAAGCACAATAGCTAGTCTAAACATATGAACTAAGTACAACAGCTAGTCTTAACATAAGAACTAAGTACAACAGCTAGTCTGAACATATGAACAAAGCACAATAGCTAGTCTAAACATATGAACTAAATACAACAGCTAGTCTGAACATATGAACTAAGTACAATAGCTAGTCTAAACATATGAACTAAGTACAATAGCTAGTCTAAACATACGTACTAAGTACAACAGCCAGTCTAAACATATGAACTAAGTACAATGGCTAGTCTAAACATATGAACTAAGTTCAACAGCTAGTCTAAACATATGAATTAATTTCAATAGCTAGTCTTAGTAAACTAGATGTTCTTTATTCTGTTTTCATTCGTTCTTTATTTTTGTCTCCGGTCTTCAAATAGAAGTAAACTGGTCACGTGCCCTACACAATTTTTACTGTGAAATTTCGTTTTTGCAAACGGCCACATTTTGTAAATCCGTTCATAAATTAGAGGTCTAAACATATGAACTAAGTACAATAAGTACAGTAGCTAGTCTTAACATATGAACTAAGTACAATAGCTAGTCTAAACATATGAACTAAGTACAACAGCTAGTCTAAACATACGAACTAAGTACAATAGCTAGTCTAAACATATGAACTAAGTACAATAGCTAGTCTTAATAAACTAGATGTTCTTTATACTGTTTTCATTGGTTCTCTGTTTCTGTGTCGGGAGTTGAATGGTGCTTATATATATAGCATAATTATATTAAACATATTTTTTTTTTTCAAAGCGGCATACAACATGACGAACAAATAGATAAAATATACTTAAAAAATGTTATCAGATCAATTAATAATTAAAAAAATCAAAGCAAAACATTCGCTGCTAACCAAACTGCATCGTAAAGACTCTAGGCTAGGCGATGACCTGAAGTTCTGAACACACATGAGTAGGCTAGCAGACGATAAATTACTTATAGCCTAACAGTAGCAATGACTTAAATCACTGCACTACATTGTAAACATGGCAAATCAGAAACAACTTCCTGTCACAACAGTTAGAAACGTGCTGAATTAGGTAACTTTTGATATTGAACTTTTAATTACTTATGTTACTATGTTATTTTAAATGTTGAATAGATAGCACGGTCTGTTTTGATTCTAGTCCTTAATAGATGATTTGCAGTAAGCTCGCACTGGGTATTCAAAAAGAATTACACGAACGTTGCTTCAAGGTAATACGTACATTTAGTGGGGGTCATACGTCATTTACGTATGCATATGAAAAAGATGAAAAATTAACACGAAGATCGGCTTTACTTTTACTATTAGGTAGCTTTCTCAATTATATAATTATTTACTAAAATGCAACTAACTTGTTGTAAAATTAACTGGCTGACGTGTAAGAAAGGATAGTAAAGGTGAAAATGCGGCGAAGGTCAGCATTTACTCGATTCATCGATTAATTAAGCGATCGGTCTAATGAACTTTAAAAGATTAGAAATAAAATAAAATGAAAAAGTAAAATAAAAGTAAAGAAACAATTCGCATCCCGTTTCGTACCATGTGATGAATTACCACCTTCTCTTGAATCCACAAAAAAAGCACAGATATATACATATGGTCGTCGAGCGAGAAAAAAATGTCATGCTTTGGTCAGTGAAACGACTAGTGCAGACATGTAGAAGTAGCGAAACGATTTAAAATCTACAGAAACAACCTCTGACAAAGCATAAGAGAATGATCTTTGGGCAAAGATTGGACGGATTCAAAATAATTCGCCTCAATGAGACGGTATGTCGTGCGCATGAATCAGGTCTGTAGCTCAAAGCTCAAGTCACATTTAGTGCTCATTTCATGATTCCTTGCAATTTAATTAGCTGGTCTGAATGGTCCTGTTATATAACATGACAAATAGATATATTATACAGCAAATATTCGGCGAATTTCGCCAATTTCACGTTTATTTGCTACCCAAAGCGGCGTCAGTGAGTTTCCATCGGTGTCACCGATATACTTGCTTTTACAGAAAATATGCATTCAGACCAAAATGACATGTAACTGTCAGAGTTTTGTTGCCCGAAAGGTAAATTATGAAAACAGGCTGCTCTCCTCAACAAAAATGTTTGTAATATACATATACATGAAAAGTAAATTAGTGTCCAGTACCTGTGAGAAAAACGTGCACTGGACTTAGTAATTATCATGCACCATGAGCAGTTAAATACTGGAGGAAATAGAGGAACGGGCAGAAGGGTAGAGAGAAGAGTAGATAGAGGGTTAGAGCTAGGATGAGGGCTAGGAAGCGTAAATATGTTCTGAGTAAAATGTTATGGATCACATTATTAAATGTACTATGAAACGTCTATATTTGTTAAGTTGTTGTTTTGTTAGAATGCTTTTCATGGTGCCGTGACCAGGATGAACCTAGAGGTTGCAGCACACAACGCCACTACGACTATACGATCACATGGTTAGTGAACTGACTTACTTTTCTTGGTGCTTGTATTTCATTAAAACAATAAATTCACAAAAATGCGACAGCTGATATACAGAAAGTTTTTCATGATTTGACTATTCAACTTCAGAATTTTTCCACCACAGTTTGGACACAGAATGTAGGGCAAATTGTACCAAAGTTTGATGGAAATTCTAAGGAATATAAAAGTTGGATAAACTCTATAGAAAATATGTTATCTTAACCAATTTAAATGATGAAAGAAAGAAAATGGTATGTTTTCAAAGACTGTACATGGGCTGTACTTAAAAATGAATTATCTGTTAGGTTTTCTGAAGTACAGGTTACACAACATGCTTTATATTTGTTACGAAATATCAAACAAACACCTGGGGAAAATATAAACGTTCACGCAGAACGAATGATAGCTTTAGCAGAAGATGCTTTTGTTGTTCAGGATCACAAGCAAAACATAACGTTTCTTTACAGTCCGTAAACGGTAATTCTTTACATGTAGATGGGTATGTAAATCTCTCTTTTAAAATAGGCTGACTTTAAATGGAACACAAGTTTTATGTTGTTGCAAACATGAACAGAAAAGCAATTTTAGGTAGAGACTGGTTACTTAAAAATGGGGTTAAGTTATATTTTGATCTAGGTTGCCTAAGAGTACACAATGTCTCTTTAAAAGAAGATATCCACATTAATTATGTGGTAAAACTACAAGAAGACACAATAATTGAAAAGGGACAGTACAATTGTGCAATAGGCAATTAAATAGGAAAGCAAAACTTGAAACATATGAATTAAAAAGTGTTGAAAATGGGTATCTAAGTACAGAACCGGGTCTTATGGTAGCAAATGCAGTTATCAAATTAAAAAGACATCGTAAATTTCCAGTAATGATAGTAAACTCTACAAATTGCACTATCACATTAAAAAAGAATTGGGCCACAGCTTCAGTGGAACAAATTGATGAGAAATGTATAGATCATGTTACTAGCAATACTGTACGCGCAGATAAATATGAAAATGGTCTCAGTCATAAACCTCAAGATTTCAATCTCAATCTAAATAATATTATAGCACCTCAAGAACATTTACCTTACGTAAAAAGTTAAGTAAAAAAATAGTAGAGATGTTTTCGCCAACAAGGATTCAGAATTATCACAAACAGACACAGTTAAAATGAAAATCCTGACTGTTGAGCATGAACCCATTAAGCACCGACCTTACAGGGTCCCTTTAAATGACAGAAAGGCCAAGAGTGATGCCACTGACTAAATGTTACAAGCAAAGATAATACACCTTCTCACAGTTCGTATGCAAGCCCAGTGGTATTGGTCCAGAAAAAAAGGATGACAATAGTAAAGGGTTTTGTGTAGATTTTCGAAAACTGTACAAAGTTACTAAACCGACGTCATATCCACTTCCTTAAATTGACGACAAATTAGCTAGTTTAGGAAAATCGCAATATTTTACGAGCCTTGACCTGAAAAGTGGATTTTGGCAGGTACCCATGCATTTACGAACAGGACAAAGAAAAAAAACTGTCATTGCTACTTTTAAAGGTCTCTTCGAGTTCAACGTTAGGTGCTTTGGATTGGTCAACCCCAAGGGGTTTTTCAAGAGTTAATGTCTAAAGTCTTAGAGAGTCTCGACTTTTATTGTGCATATTTAGATGACATTAATGTCTATTCTAGCACTCTTGAAGAGCACAAGAGGCATTTAGAGATCATAGTTCAGAGGCTGCGTGAGCACAAACTCAAGCTTAAGTTAAAAAATATCAGTTTTTACAGCCTCAAACTGAATACCGAGGCGAAGCCGAGGTTGACAGTATTTTCGAAAGTTGACAATTTTACTGTCACCCTGTCAGAGATGTGATATTTATATATTGTATTGTAAATAAGTCTAAGTGTTTTTTTCTTTTAACATGTTTTATTTTTTGCCCTTTTCTTATTTTGCTTTTTATTTATATATTGTTTTGAATATGATTACGATACTTTCCTGTTCAAAAATAAGAGGGGTTATTCATTTACTCTACTACCTCTGAGATGTTCTGTTGCAGAAGATTAAATTTAGTCATGTAGTTATTTTTTTTATTACAAATCGCCTGAGTATCAATAAAGGTCAATTGCCTTACACAGATTTCAATTACACTATATAACGCCAACAGCAACGTGTTTCTATACATCCTGTTAAGATCTTTCGGTACAACATCCAAATTGTTCTAGCACCTTATTTTACTAGCTGTGGTGACATTTTATATTCAATTTACTAAATTTAACAAGAAAATAATACATCTGCCAAACATAACAAACACATAGAAAGTGTCAGGGCACAAGAAAGGCTACATCTGAGTGAATTTCCGGTCAAACAAACAGAATTCGACCAATCAGTATGAAGCTAATATTGTGAAACCACTGGCTCCCTCATAAACAATCAACACTGACAGAAGATCTCCGTATGGCACGATTAGAATCTGATAAACTGATTAGATGACAACTGGTAAAGATCCGTGTTCCTTTGGACGCTTGAAATATTCATAGTTACATATAAAATTGATTCTTATGACCAAACGCAACATAACTAAAGACTCGAAAACAATTACCGCTAGACACTCGCTAATGACTGCAAATGCCTGAAAATTCTATATTTGTCAGAGGTTTGAATACCTAGCCATATATATACTTATATATATTTCACGAACTTATAGATCTTATCATTAGTTTTCTGACTCGGCACCGAGAGGGTTCCATGTAAGAAACACCAACCTGAACCGGTGGCTTAGGAACAGAATTATCGACGTCGACGATCCGCTTCCATCAGATGAGTGTGCCGTACAGTACTTCTACTTCCGATTTGCGAACTCCTTCCAAGCACGTGCATCCGCATACAAGGCCTAGGAAAACAACGACAATGCCTTTCACAGCTACTGAAACAGCGACAACGACTGGTGTGGCATATGGGATATTTATATCTGTAGATATTTCATTTTAGAAGAGAAAATGACATTTTACCACTTATACTTAACTAATTTTATAGAAAATGACATTTTACAAATTATACTAAACTAATTTTATAGAAAATGACATTTTACCACTTATACTAAACTAATTTTATAGAAAATGATATTTTGCCACTAATACTAAACTAATTTTATAGACAAGAGCCACCGCAAGCGGGGGCCACGCTCGACTTTTTTCTATTTCCAAAGGCAAACACATCAGAGGAAGCACATTGTGGTGAAGGGATTTCAAATTAAACATCATTTGAAAATATAATTATACATGACAAAGTTATGGCCAATTTTAGCAACATTCAGAAATTTGACCTTAAAGGTCTAGCTAGGTCAAGTTCAGTTTAACCTTCTCTGGAGGTATTGTCTAAAAAGTAGTTATGTCCAAGCATGAAGACACTACATCCATTAACAACAAAGATATAGCCAAGTTAAGTAATGTCAAGGTCATTTAAAGGTCAAGGTAATGCTTGAATTGTTTAACACGTTTCTTTTATTCTGAGTGTTGTTTTGTCCCTGTATAGATCAAATCCGTCCATAAAACCAGAAGTTTGGCTATTTTAGCAAAATGCAATAATTAGAAATTTGACTGTAAAGGTCATTCAAAGGTTAAGGTCATAATTGAATAATTTAACATGTAGGTTTTGTCATAAGCCTTGTTTTGTCCAAGTATTAATAAACAAGAGGGCCAATGTCCCTAAAGCACTAACCTGGGTTCAAAGATGAAAGAAATTTTTATGAATGTAATGATGCACATCACAGAAATGGACCAATGCAATTTCATTGCCATAGCTCCAAAAACAAAAAGGAGGTCAGTAGGTCAAAATATAGGTCATGAGATGACATTTTTGAAATCCGAACGAAAAGCTGTACAAACAGTCCAAATTTCATTGCCGTAGCTATAAAACAAAAAAGTAGGTCAGTAGGTCAAAAATATAGGTCATGCTATGACGTTTTTGAAATCTGAACAAAAACTGTATACATGGTCCAAATTTCATTGCCATAGCTCCAAAAAGAAAAAGTAGGCCAGTAGGTAAAAAAATAAAAGGTCATGCGATGACATTTTTGAAATCGGAACGAAAAAATGTGCACATGGTCCAAATTTCATTGTTGTAGCTAAAAAACAAAAAAGTAGGTTAGTAGGTCAAAAATATAGGTCATGCTATGACGTTTTTTAAATTGGAACAAAAAACTGTGTACATGGTCCAAATTTCATTGCCATAGCTCCAAAAACAAAAAGTAGGTCAGTTGGTCAAAAATAGGTCATGCGATGACCTTTTTGAAATCAGAAAGAAAAACTGTGCACACGGTCCAAATTTCATTGCTGTAGCTAAACAACAAAAAATTAAGTCAGTTGGTCAAAAATATAGGTCATGCTATGACGTTTTTGAAATCGGAAGAAAAAACAGTACACAAGGTCCAAATTTCATTGCCATAGCTCCAAAAACAAAAGTAGATCAGTAGGTCAAAATATAGGTCATGAGATGACATTTTTGAAATCCGAACGAAAAGCTGTACACACAGTCCAAATTTCATTGCCGTAGCTATAAAACAAAAAAGTAGGTCAGTAGGTCAAAAATATAGGTCATGCTATGACGTTTTTGAAATCTGAATAAAAACTGTATACATGGTCCAAATTTCATTGCAATAGCTCCAAAAAAGAAAAAAGTAGGCAGTAGGTCAAAAATATAGGTCATGCGATGATATTTTTGAAATCGGAACGAAAAACTGTGCACATGGTCCAAATTTCATTGCTGTAGCTAAAAAACAAAAAAAAGTAGGTCACTAGGTCAAAAATATAGGTCATGCTATGACGTTTATGAAATCTGAACAAAAAACTGTGTACATGGTCCAAATTTCATTGCCATAAAACAAAAAGTAGGTAAGTAGGTCAAAAAATAGGTCATGCGATGACATTTTTGAAATTGGAAAGAAAAACTATGCACACGGTCCAAATTTTATTGCTGTAACTAAAAAACGAAAAATAAGGTCAGTAGGTTAAAAATATAGGTCATGCTATGACGTTTTTGAAATCGGAAGAAAAAACTACATGCAAGGTCCAAATTTCATTGCCATAGCTCCAAAAACAAAAAGTAGGTCAGTAGGTCAAAAATATAGGTCATGCCATGACATTTTTGAAATCGAAATAAAAAACTGTGCACACAGTCCAAATTTCATTGCTGTAGCTCAAAACCAGAAAGTAGGTCAGTAGGTCAAAAATATAGGTCATGCGATGACATTTTTGAAATCGAAACGAAAAAGTGTTATTTGTCTAAGTCTGATTCAAATCCAACCATAAATTACATAATTATGGCCAGTTTTAACAAAATTCAATGATTTGACCTTGACCGTCTAGGTCAGTTAAAGGTCAAGGTCAAACTTGAAATAATCATAATGTCGGATTTGTCACAGCTGTTGTTTAGTCCAAGTTTGAATTAAATCTATAAATAAATGAGAAAGTTATGACAATTTAAGCAAAATTCAATCATCTGACCTTGACGGTCAAGGTAATTTTAAGGTCATGGTCAAATCTGAGTTATTCAACATGTCGGTTTTGTCATAAGTGTTGTTTTGTCCAAGTATAAATCAAATCCAACCATAAATACTAATGTTATGGTCAATTATAGCAAAATTCAATAATTTGACCTTGAAGGTGAAGGTCATTTATGAGTCAAGGTCAAGTTTAGTCTGGTCAGCTTGAAGGTCTTGTCCAAAGGGTTGTTGTGTCCAAGCATAAAGAGAATCCACTTATTAATAATAAAGTTATGGCCCATTTTAGCAAAATTCAATATTTTGACCTTGAATATGAAGGTCATTTATGAGTCAAGGTCAAGTTTAGTCTGGTCAGCTTGAAGGTCTTCTCCAAAGGGTTGTTGTGTCCAAGAATTAAGAGAAACCACCTACTAATAATAAAGTTATGGCCAATTTTAGCAAAATTCAATATTTTGACCTTGAATATGAAGGTCATTTCAGAGTCAAGGTCAAGTTTAGTCTGGTCATCTTGAAGGCCTTGTCCAAAGGGTTGTTGTGTCTAAGTATGAAGATATTCCATCAAGGAATAAAAAATTATGATCAATCTTAAAGTTTTCGGACGGCAACGGCAACGACACCATGACTATGACAATAACTCGATTTTTTTTTCAAAAAAAGTCGAGCTAAAAATGATATTTTGCCACTTACACTAAACTAATTTTGCACTGATTTGTTTTATTAGCCTCTTGGGAACATTAAATTACTGCTTATTTATGCTATATTACTATTCTATCACTCATTATGTATTTTAAAAAGCTAACTGTAAAAAAATGAAAATAATAAGATATAAAGGAAATTACAATGATGTATTAGGTATGAAGTACATAACAGTGTATATAATACATTGTATAATATAATCATTTCTCATATACTAATTAATTGTACATAGATATTCTACCTCTTTTTTCTACTTTCAGAAGGCTTTATATATAATATCGGTCAATCACATAACGGTCAAAAACAAAAAGCAAAGTTAGAGGGAACTCAATCGACATAAAAAAAATAATGAAGGACAATTTACAATGAGTGTTATTAATGTTTCAAATGTGGAGATGTTACAAGTGATCTTAAAAAAAAGATGTAGACTGTGTCAAAAGATTTCACGTCAAAAAATTCCATGTATCCTATATTCCGAGTTTCCTATAGTATTACATAGTGACCATGATACTTCATATTTGTTAAGTACATATATTTTGACCGAAATGCTGATATCTGTATTGTATGTTTGACTAAAATGCTGATATTTGTATGCTCAATATTGCTATTTGATTTTTTTATGATAAAATATTTCTATTTCTATTTTTATAACGCGCATGCGTGGAGTATGGCGGTCAAAATTTGGTATGAAAATTTTCAAATAAAAATAAAAGAAATCAGACGGATTTAAGGTGCAAAATCTTGGGAATTTATATCAAATAAGTGTAAAATGTGGGATTGATTGAATATGGATTACATAAAATGTGCAAATATTCAGATTTGGATCTAAAACATAAAATATTCGGATGGGGCTACGGAACAAAGGATCTAAAAAAAGGACTAAATCACAAACTTCACCAGTTTTGGTGAGTGAAACTCCCACTAAACGTCAAACACACTGTATTGAAACGTCTCAAGCAATGAATATGGCGGCGTCTCCTCAAGGCGTAATGCCCCAGATTATGCCTTTTCAATATTTTACGCCTCCGTCGTATCAAAACCAAATGATTCCGACATCGCCATTATCTCAGGCATTATCGCAGCCAATTCAATTCAACCAGCCATTCAATTCTCAAACACCACAAACGAGTGAGTTTCAACAAACTGTTCTTGATAAACTTAATTTATTAGAAAATCGTTTGCAAAAACTTGACAATATTGAACAGCAATTATCATCAATGTCACAGAAAATGACCCTGATGGAAAATAGAGTTTCCTCGCTTGAATCATCAGTATTAGAAAATAACGGCAGATTATTAGAAGTAGAAGCTAGTCGCGCTATGGATTCCCAAACATGTGACGAAATTCTGGAGAAACAGAAATCTATGGACTCAGTCCTTAAGGGGGAGAGAGATCGTATTAAACAACTTTCGAATGACTATGACACTCTGAAAAAACAAAATCACAGTCTATTAGACGAGGTACAAGATCTTCAATCTCGATCTATGAGGGACAACTTGTTGTTCTTTGGTCTTGATGAAGGTAAATCTCTTGAAGAGAGAAAATCCGAAAATTGTATGAATAAAATTTATAGCTTTCTTCAGGATACACTCAAAATTACAGACGCCAGTGAAAAAATCAAAATAGACAGGGCCCATCGTATCGGAAACTATGTAAACAGTAAAACACGACCAATAGTAGTGAAGTTTAATTTCTACCAGAACAAATTAACAGTTAAAGAGCGTGTGCGTGAAGTGACCAAAGATCAAGATCACCCCTCGTTCCGAGTCGGTGATCAATTCCCGAAAGCGGTGCAGGAGAAACGAAAAATACTGATTCCTACCCTCATTGCCGCCAAACGAGCCAATAAGAATGCTTGGCTATCATATGATAAACTTTTTATTGACGGTAAAATGTTTACGGTAGATACGGTGTCACGTGCCGGATATGATACTCATTAGGGAAACAATGGGAAACAGTTATCATTTCTACTCTGGAATGTACAGGGTATAAAATCCAAACTAAGTGACTGCGATTTTGTAAATTTTGTATCTGATTTTGATTTACTTTTGTTTACCGAATGTTGGAACTCTAGTCTTTCAAATGTTAATATAAAAGGATATGACTGTTTTGAATGTCATAGACCTAAAATTAATAGAAGGGCAAAACGGGATAGCGGCGGCGTGATCGTGTATTTCAAAGAAATCTACCGTAACGCCCTTGAGCTAGTGTCGTTAAATGTAAACGGTATTGTTTGGTTTAAATTAAAAAAGGAATTCTCAAATTGTGAAAATGACCAATACTTTTGTGTTTGTTACATTCCACCTGAAGATTCCTCTGTTTACAGACATGTTAATTCTCCTTTATTTGGTTTTGATTTCTTTGAACATTTAAATACAGAACTCAGAAAATATTGTGATCTTGGCGATACATATTTACTAGGTGACCTAAATTCACGCACCGGTGAAGAACTAGATTTTATACCAGACATACAGTTAGACCGTTATGTTTGTATGCCGGAGAATGAAGATCAAAGTGTAAATCTACCTGTACGCGAAAATCATGATAAACATGTTAATCCGTTTGGCGTGAAATTACTGTCACTTTGTAAAGAAAACAATATGTATATTACAAATGGGCGTATTTCGACAGGCCATTGTACTTTTCATTCGGTTAAAAGAAATAAGCCTATACAAAGTACTGTTGACTACTTGATTACAAAATGTGATAATTTTAAATACATATCTAATATGTGTGTAATGGATTTAACTGAGTATTCGGACCATTGTCCTATCATTTTTTCTTTTAAATGTAATATTGCACAGCTTGACAATAAATGCAATTCTTCTTATGATAAAATCGTATGGGATACTACAGAAAAAGATAAATTTTTGAATTTGCTTTTAAGTAAAACCGAATTATTTGACGACATTATTAGTAAACTCGAGTCCTGTGATATTGATGTGAACCAGGGTGTTGATGCTTTTTCTAAACTTGTTCATGATTTATCATTTCAAAGTTTTGGTAAAACATTTTCGTCCGCCCCTATCACCAAACAGAAAAAATCTCCATGGTTTAATGAAAAATGTCGGGATGCAAAAGCCACATTTTTCCATGCTAAACGAGAACTCAAGAAACATAACTCAGAAGAGAACAAATTAGCATTTTTACAATGTAGAAATGAATTCGCAAAAACTAAACGTCATGCAAAAAATATTTTTTATAATCAGGAAAAAAGTATATTATCTGATGTTAGTAAGAAGTCCCCGCGTAAATTCTGGAACTACATAAAGAAATTTAAAAAACGTAGTAAAACTCATAACAATGTCAGTTTGAGCGATTTTAAAAATCATTTTTCAACTTTTTCAAATTTACCATATTTACAACCGAATTCTGATTTTGAGAGTTTTTCACGTGATGAAACCGTCAGAATTGATGTTCTAGATGCACCTTTGACTGTTAATGAAATTATGAAAACTATTTCTTCATTGAATCGTAATAAAAGTTGTGATTATGAAAACAATGTAGCTGATTTTTTTATTGACGCAAAAGATTTCATATCACCATATCTTTGTGTAATATTTAATAAAATATTTGAATCAGGACTTTACCCTGAGGCCTGGTGTAGAGGTATAATTGTACCTATTCATAAGAAAGGCGATGTTCATGATCCTTCTAACTATAGAGGGATTACTTTAGTGAATATTATAGCCAAAATTTTCTCTTTAACGCTTAGGAACAGAATAAATAAATGGTGTGAAGATGAAAATATTTTCTGTAATGAACAATTTGGTTTTCGTGATAATTGTTCTACAGCTGACGCCATTTTCTTGCTACATACTATTATTCAACAAGTTTTATCGAAAAAGGAAAAACTCTGGTGCGCTTTTATCGACTACCAAAGAGCATTTGATACTGTTATTAGAGATGAGCTATGGATAAAATTACTTCAATCTGGCGTTAGCTGTAAAATGATTAACATGATTAAGAATATATATAATAATGTAAAATGCTGTGTGAAAATATCTTCTAGTATGCCTATGTCTGATTTTTTCGATGTAACCTTGGGTTTGAAACAGGGAGAACCACTGTCTCCCTTGCTCTTCATTCTTTTTATCAATGATATTGCTACAAATATTGATATTAATGCAATGACTGACAAAGATCTAGAACTGTTATCTATGTATATGATACTTTTTGCAGATGACATTGCACTTTTCACAACTGATCCTAATAGCTTACAGGCACAGTTAGACAAAATACATGATTACTCGTTAAAATGGGGTTTAAAAATCAATGTAAGTAAGACAAAAGTTTGTGTTTTTGAAAAGAGAAGAACTGATCATAACAACGCTTTTTTTATAAATAGTGAAAATATTGAAATAGTTGATAATTTCACATATCTTGGTGTTAAATTTTCATACACTGGAAATTTATTAAATGCAGTTAAATCGTTGTCAGACCAGGCCTTGAAGGCATACCATAATCTGATGTTTATTTTTGATAGAGTTAAACTCGATATTAAAACCAAATTACAGCTTTTCGATTCTATGGTTGTTCCTATTTTGCTATATGGATCGGAGATATGGGGTGTTTATAATTTTAAAGAAGTAGATAAACTACATATAAGATTTTTAAAATATTTGTTAGGAGTACGTAAACAGACACCAAATATGGCAGTTTATGGTGAATTAGGGATATTTCCATTGTCTGTTGTTGCAAAAGAGAGAACACTCAAATACTGGTTGAAAATTAAAAATTCTGTAAACATGCCTATTTTTGGTGCTTATATAAATCAATGTAATGATATAAATATTTCTTGTTGGGCAAGTCGAATTCATTCCATTTTAGATCACCTCGGATATTCACATATAAGACTTAACTTCGATACAAGTATGAATTACTATCCTTTGTTAAAAAGAACACTACGTGATCAATTTATACAAGAATGGAATACATCGTTAAATAATATATCCAAATTAGATTTTTACAGAAATTTTAAAACAACATTCAGCTATGAAATATATTTAGATAAGATTACCAATGATATGCATAGAAAACATCTGACATGTTTAAGACTTTGTTCACATAATTTAGAGGTAGAACTAGGCAGATATAGCAGATTAAATAGAGAAAATCGCCTATGTAAAATGTGCAATCAAAGTGTGACAGAAACGGAATATCATTTTCTCCTATGTTGTACAAAATACTCAGAGATTCGTCAGAAATACCTTGGTAATATATCATGGCCTTCCTTGAATAAATTTAATAATATAATGTCTTGTAACAGCAAAATGAAATTGATTTTATTAAAGAAGCTTTTGAATTGCGTAAAAATACCCTTGAAACTGTAACTGTTTCATGAAAGTCTGTGTTTGTATGTATTTGTACTGCTATTACTATTTTGTATTGTATGTCTTTGCCATACTTCATGTGTTTTCTTTGTAAATGGCCAAAGGCAATTTATTTGCTGATGATGCTAATAAACTTGAACTTGAACTTGAACATAAAAAAATCTCCATGAATATAAGTAGTATATGTACCTTCTAGGAAGATTTATTCCTTGTAAGTCGAAACACTGGCAGATGCTTCTGGCTGAAAAGTCTCGAAATTTATTTTAATCATGATTGCCGTTTTTTATACTTACCTCGAAATTACTTAAATTATAACTAGATATTGGGCGTATGACTACGGAATACCGTTAGGGCCATCGTGGTTAGACGTTATAATCCAGAGGGCGACAATGCGATAGTGCGATAATGCAATGGCGACAGTGCGATAATGCGATGGCGACAGTGCGATAATGCGATGGCGACAGTGCGATGAGGACAATGCGATAATGCGATGGCGACAATGCGATAACGCGATAATGCGATGGCGACAATGCGATAGTCATATCGTACTGTCGCCATCGCATTGTCGCCATCGCACTATCGCGTTTTCGCATTGTCGCCATCGCATTATCGGACTATCGCATTGTCGCCCTCTGGATTATAACATCTAACCACGATGGCCCTAACGGTATTCCATATTATAAAGCCATCCATTTTATGTTTCTGCAATTATTTTTGTTCGTAAAAATCGCTTGTGTACATACAAAAAAAATACGATGTGCGCATGTGTACCGGAAGGCGATAGTCGACAATGCGATAGTGCGATAACGCGACAATGCGATAGTGCGATAACGCGACAATGCGATAGTGCGATGGCGACAGTGCGATAATGCGATGGCGACAATGCGATAGTGCGATGGCGACAGTGCGATAATGCGATGACGACAGTACGATAATGCGAAAACGCGATAGTGCGATGGCGACAATACGATAGTGCGATGGCGACAATGCGATGATGCGATGGCGACAGTACGATATCACTATCGCATTGTCGCCATCGCACTATCGCGTTTTCGCATTGTCGCCATCGCATTATCGCATTGTCGCCATCGCATTATCGCACTGTCGCCATCGCATTATCGCACTATCGCATTGTCGCCCTCTGGATTATAACGTCTAACCACGATGGCCCTAACGGTATTCCGTATATGACAGGTTGTTAGAAATTTTTAGAATGTAATGAGTACTCTTATCTTTACTGAATCCGCTTTGAAGCTTTCGCTTTGAATTAATTAGGCCTTTGCAAAACATTCTTTTAGTCTTGAGTTTGTTACCAAGACACACCCAAGCTCTATAGAAATTATATACATTATTATAGGATTCTTTCCAAATACTTATGCTAATAGCATTCATGATTGATAGGTCATGTGGAAGTTGTCTTTTGATGAAAAGAATTCCGCCGCTGTTTTTCATCTAAATTATTTTTTTATATTTTCTAAAAGTATATCAAATAACCCTTTTCAGCTTTCATTCTGTCCACTTTTAATTAAAATTCTTTTTGAGACAACATCATGAATAGGATTAGTTTTAAAGGTGGGAAAACTAAAAGTACAATATTTTGATGGGGAAAAGTACAAATTTCTCTGTCCTTCCTCTGAAACAGGGTATCATAAGGTACATTAAAACTTAATGTCTCAGCCCATTTACAGCAGTCTGCGACACTTTCAGGGAGCCTCACAGACTTCAAAGGAATGCTGGTGCTTACAGAGCTAAGATAACTCCTGGCAGTTGTGACAGACATGTTGTGACAGACATCTTGTCACGTTAATCTCCCCTTTCGCGCATGCGCACCAACCCAAGGGGAAAATCACCACAAAAAGTGGTGATTTCTCTCTCCCCCCCCCCCACCCCCTCCATAACATTAAGCAGTGATAGCCTTTTGATATATCTCTGCTGAGATACGAAGACAGAGTGGCGGTCACTGCAAACAAGCTGATGTTAACCTTGAACTATAAAATACCCCATAGTCCGATGCTCATTTTCGCTTATGTTCAAAGGGTTAGGGATAAATACTGTTTGCCAAGTTTCGTTATATTCTTTATCGCGTTCTTTAATAGTCTGCCGGTAGTTTTTGCTGTTGGAACAGGTGGTACTTTATAATACTCAAATCCATAGTGTTTTATCACGTCACTGCACAATATTTGTGTTATATTTATATATTTTGCAGACAACTTCTGTTTCCAAGCGTCCACGTGCTTTTTCGAACTTCGGACGGAATTTCCCAATTGCCAATTTTCATTACATACGGCACAGCCACTTTTGTTTTTTCCTAGTGTAATATTGTACACGTATTCAGTTATTGTTGGTGTAAATTCTATTCCTATAAAAGAATACATTGCTTTTGCTGTTTCCACAGGTCTCGTTGCGATGTCCTCGTATAGCACAGTATAAAAGCGTCTGGCTGATCGAGAATTAAGCTTTTCCTGGTATAACATATCTTCGCGAACAATTTGACAATGTTCCTGTATACATACGTTCAAGCCTAACTGACACACGTCTCTGTGGCTTTTTGATTCTATAGTCGCTCTCGGGTCTCTAACTAAATGCACCACTTTACTTCCTTCGATTTTATCTAAAATGCCCTCTGCCATTTTCATATCTGTGCGTATTGTTTTAACTATACGATACTTTGAGCGCAAACATACGTCTCGTAAATCTGTGATACACTTTAAGAAGTCTTTTTCGTAAGTAAAAGAATTGTTGAAAATAATACCACTGAATTTGAATGGATCCTTAAGACCAACTCTTTCCTTCATGCACTTAGTATACGGTCTTAGAGCTTTGCCGTATGAAAGAAAATCTAATTTTAGCAACGACTCAACAGGTACTGTGGAAAAGTTACAAGAAAGCCAGCCGAGTAACGTTCCAAAGTGAACAGTGCGAAGATCGTATGTTGATGGAAACCTGTAAAAAGAACAGTTTTCTGTACATGTTTCAGGAAGACCTATAGTCTGAACCATTTAAAGAATTCATTACATGTATAAGATAATTCTCGCACTAGTATACGCGATTATACTGTACGTGCGAATATAAATTGAAAATATTTTTGAAGACATACCTATGTATGTCAGAGAAAAGCAAAAAGGTTTATTAGTTCTGTGTCTGTCACAACGCATAACTATCAAAATGCATGCAATATCAAACTAGGCGTACTGTAGATGATGGATCTGTAACAATGGAAGGTGATATTTACTGATGGATAATGAACCAAACATTGACGCTTTTGTGCTTACAAAGAAAAGAAATTATGAAATTCTTACATCACTGTTCCGTTAAGAAAGGAGATAGACTGCTTCCTTTTCCAACGATTGTAAACAATCATTAATGGCTCAAACAGGTAGAAAGCATCATTTGGTTGTTGCAGAATATCCCCCGTCAGAGATGACCCACTTCTCATATACGTCAACAAAACTACGGCAGTGACGTTTTTCAGACCTGGAAAACAGGATAAGTGATCAATTAATAAATCAACATGTAAGCTAGTCGATCGATTAATAATTCGATACGAGTTTCTTTTTTCAAATTTACAAAAAAATCAATACATAATTAATTTTCAATATTTAACATATTTAGGCATTGCGAAGTCCAGACAAATAATAATTGTACTAGAAAGGGACGTGACCGCTGCGTAGAGTTTGTAGACACTGTCGGGACCTCAATCGGAATGCAGGTGGGGCTGCCCCTCGTCTTACACTGTCTAATATGGTAATTCATAGAACAGAACAGAACAGATCTTTTATTTTGATTTGTACATAGTACATCATCATATACATAATAATTTTCAAGTAACATGTACATTTCAGTGCAATCAATATAAAGAAATCAATAATATAAATAATATAAAGAAATCAATAATATAAAGAATATAAAGAAATCAATTATTGTAATGAAACTAAAGCCTCAGTTAAGTGAGGATGAACATATTTAAGAAAAAAATCAATACCAAAACTAAATTTTTGATCCATCATTGAACATTATTTAATACCGAAGTTCTAACCGACATAGCATTTTTGTAATAAACTGCTAATTTACATTGTATTCTATTTCTAGCATATCTACCAGTTTGTATTCTTAGGTTGTGTGCAGAAGTTCTTAATCTAGTAATAAGTCGTCTCAAATGTTCAGGCAATATATCTAAATAATCTTCGTAACAAAAATTAATTTTACACACATTATATAATTCCAATACAGAACTTGTTTCTTTAGATACATGCCACCCCTGAATAAAACAATCAATAATCCGTTGTCTAAATATCGGGATAAAGTTTTTAAATACAATTACATGTGGGTTATTCCAAACATCTGTAAAACCATAGTCACACAAAAGCTTTTTAACATTTGCTACCCAGTTACATAATCCTTTATAATAATCATTTAATGATTGCTGGTAAACTGAGCGTAAAATAATATTGTCTGTGTGCAGCAACTTGGACCAATATTTAACCAGGCGTACATAACGGGATATGAACAAAGGATATCTTCCTAACTCTCCGTAAACACTAACAGTACAAGTGGTATTTCTTACTGACAATATATTTTTACAAAATTTTAAATGTATCCTTTCAATTTGTTTTGATTTTGTAAAGCCCAATATTTCTGAAGAATAATTCAAAATTGAACCAACAAAAGAATCAAACAGCTGACATAATAACTTGGGTTTAAAACTATACTTTTTGCAATTTAAAAGCAAAACATTAAGCGCCTTTAACGCTTTACCTGTGATGTATTCCTGATTTAAAGTAAAATTTCCGGTGTAATTGAAAACTGTTCCTAGATAATTAAAATCATTTACTACTTCAATATCATTACCATCATATGTCCAAACCTCATTTCCTAATAAACCTCCTCTTTTCCTAAATACAACAATTTTAGTTTTATTTGTATTTACTTCTAATCCCCAACTTTTACAATATTCATACAATCTATCTAAATGCATTTTCAATTCTTGAGGGGACTTTCCTAATATTACCATATCATCAGCAAATAATAGTATAAGTAAGATAATTTCTTCTATATCCAGTCCAGTACTAAGATTATCCTGTAAAAATAGTTCTAGATCTTCAGAGAAAAAAGTAACGGAGACATTATCTCCCCTTGCCTTAAACCTACAGCAAATAAGAGGAATAACTGTTACATAACCTAACACAAGATTTAACTTTTGTATACATGTCCCTTATAATTCTCAACAATTTACCTTATATTCCTAATCTATACAATTTCAGCCACAGTGCATTTCTATATATAGTATCAAAACATTTTTTTAAGTCAACAAATACACAATATAATCTTTTATTTTCATTTAAATAGTGTTGCACAACATTCAACAGTATAGATAATGCTACAGTTGATTTACCCTTTCTAAAACCGAACTGTGCGTCAGATATAACATTATTACTTTCACAAAAAGACGTGATACGCTTATTCAATACTATTGTAAATAATTTAGAAAACAACTAACTGATGTAATACCCCTATAGTTGTTAACGTCATTCTTATCACCTTTTTTGTGTATAGGTATAATTACACCCTCTATCCATTTATCTGGAAAATACCCAGAATCTAAAATAACATTAAAAATATCACAAATATGCGACCCTAAAATATCAATACTTTCAATCTCAATCAAATATTCATTCAAAATAAAATCACTACCAAATGCCTTACCCCTTTTGAGTTCTTTGGCAGCATTATAAATTTCTTGTACAGTTATTGTTTTATCTAATTCTTCAAAACGACAGTCTAAATTATTAAAATCATGACTACTACAAAAATATTCTGCACTAGGATTCTTATCCTGTGACACATCACTTCCTAGGGATGAGAAATAAGAACAAAATTCTTCAATAGATAAGTCGTTTGAAGATTTACTTTTCTTTTTAATATAACTCCAAAAAACTTTAGGTTTTGCATGAATTAAATTCCCAATATCGTTCATTTTCTTTTGTTTAAAAATACGCTTCTTTTTTCTACATAAATCTTTATACTGTTTTTTTTTTAAATTACAAAAAAGTTCCCTATTCTGATCCGACTTTAACCTGTTAAAATCATGTAAAGCATGTAAATACAGAATTCTTGCCCTTGAACATTCAATATCAAACCAGTCAGCCTGTTTTAATACAGACTGCTCACTAAAATAAGGATCACACTTATACACATATGATTT
The DNA here is from genome assembly GCA_012932295.1 of Cyclina sinensis. Lineage (NCBI taxonomy): Eukaryota > Metazoa > Mollusca > Bivalvia > Venerida > Veneridae > Cyclina > Cyclina sinensis. The sequence goes on from JAAONU010000010.1 coordinate 13,446,963, forward strand.
TGAAAACAATGGATCTGCGACCTCACGTAATACATCAGAAAAATTATTCATAACGTTATTAACAGAATCTCTACAAGTTTTGTAGATATTACTTGTTAAACAATTCAAATATGGTAATCTTGAAATAAGGTTTGACCTAAACATACTCTTATATTTATCGTCCCATTTATACCTGACCTCATTATTTACCTTAATATCATCCATGCGTTTCTTGCACCTCAAACAACACCCCCGCATGGTCACTAAATTCATTGAATAAATCAATAGTAAAGTTACATAATATATTAAAATTACATTCTTTTGTTATTAAATAATCAATAACGGACGCCCCGCTTGTATTTGCGAAAGTATACATACCAGACATATCATTAAAAAGACGTCCGTTAACAATGCGCAACTTCTTTGCTTTACAAAGATCAAGGACCTTGACCCCAAAACTGTTACAAGATTTATCCATTGAGGCCCGTCTTAATGGTATATCAGGAACATAATCAATGAGAGACATTGCTGATAACAAATTTTTTCCCTTACTCAGATAACATCAGAGGTAATCCAAATTGCACTTTGGTCCTTTCAGTTGGAATCCTCTGACTTTATCCTTGTTTCTCTTTGTGATAGTCTTGACTTTCAGTTGTGAAAATTGTCACTTACATATTAAATAAAAAGTTAGGAATATAAAAAAACAAACTTTATGTGCTAACAAAACATATTTTTAAACTAAATGTTTAATCTGACTACTATTATTGAAAATAATAAGGTGTAAGTATCACCATACCATAAAGGAAAACAGCGATGAAAGCAGAGGAATCCAAATGGAAGGACCAAGTTAAAATTAGAGAGTATTCAGGGTAGATAATCCACTGATGTCCCCCATATCATCAATATGTCTATCAAAAATATCACATGTTATAAAATCATCTTTGTTGCCAACACGACTATTCCAATCTCCAACCAAATATACTGAACCTATATTTTCAAAGTCATATATATCATTTTGTATAATATCAAACAAGTCAACAGGGACAACACTATATGCTGGAGAATCTTGACACCATGTATATAAACCACAATTATAAACATCACATTCAAAATGAAAAAACAAACGTTTAACTTCAACCAAATAATAGTGTCATGATGTGTACGAACCACTTCTATACCTGGCTTTAAACTTTCTTTAAAATACAAAACAGTACCTCCACTACTTCTTTTCGCACTTCTATTTTGGAATTTTCTGTAAAAGTTGTAAGAAACATAATTTGAAAGTTCAATATCACTATCTTTGCTGGTCCAAGACTCATATTAAAATACAGTGTCATTTTTAGAAATCAAATTTACAAACTCACTGTCATTTTTCTTATCACCATTTATATTCCATGATAAGTCCATCCTCCTTGAATCCCTATCTGGCCTCATCCACTTTCACTGGCTTTCCATCCACGTACAGAGTGTCGTAAGCTAGCCACGCTCTCTTCCCTGCTAATTTAGCCTCCTTAAGTTTTGGTACTAGTTTTCGCCTTTTATCATTTACCTCTTTGGAAAATTGCTCATGTATAAAATACTTTGATCCTTGTGATGTTTTCCCTTGCTTGCGTACATATTCCCTTTCCTTGAACAGTGAAAACTTGGCTACGATTTTTCTACTGTGACGATCCGTTTTAGCAGCAAATCTGTGAACTCTTTCAAACTGTAGTTCATCAACAAATTTTTGGGCTAGTTTCATTTTGTTTGTTAAGAAAGTTCTTAATATGTTTTCGGTGTCGTCGGAAGTGTCTGTTGGGGCCTCATCTATATTAGCAAAGATAAGGTTGTTCCGCATGGATTGGGATTGCAGATAAACAACTTCATCCTTCAACAAATCTTTCTCTTTTTGCAATTCGACCATCTTATCATTCATAAGTCCAACAGAAAAGTCGCTGCTTTCCACTTTTTCTTCCACTACATTTAAACGGTCAGCTACTTTGTCTGAATTATCATGGACAAACGTCCAAAGTTTTTTCATCTCTTGGTCAAACTTGTCCACTTTATGTTCTAGAATTTCTAACTTTTTAAGACGGCTGTCGATATTTAAGAGCTTATTGTCAATACCCTTTAAACAGGTCATATCACAATTTGTCGGTTCATTCATTGACATTGTTAGACTTGGGTCTTCGGGTAGGTGGGGTATATGAAAATGATCTGATTCTGATTCAGATTCAATATATGTTTCTTCTTCTTCGAAAAGGACGCTCAAACTGAGTTGATCATCATTTTCAAATAACACTGAATTGGCCTGACTTAAAATGTTACTTACAGGTAAGTTTTGACATTCTGGTGAGTGCGAAAATCTTCCCGCCTTGCAAAAAGTCTCATTGTCTACACTATCATCACTCTTTTTACGTTTATTTTTTCTTTTTTCCTCCCATGTATGACAATCACATTAATGCAATATATAGAAATTCAAGTATTCATAATATGTAAATCCACTTTTTAATTATCAGATCGATAAAATTTCACTGATTGCACGAGCAAGAAAACTACGTGTTACTCCATTGATCACGTGACATATATCTATATAGACCTTTCCATAATTGATAAACTGACCGCCGAAAGTATGAAGGTCACGTGATCCGTCCGCCATTAAAGGTCTGCTAAACCTCCCCAGGAGCTTAAGTTCCGTATAACTTTGTATAACTTTAGCACATTTCGAGGTAACGCTCTGCCTAATATCGCGTGAATTTTGTTTCAAAACCAACATCATTTTGTATCATTGCTACTATCAGGATGTTTTATTCCTTACTTGAACTTAGTATTAACTTTGTGTAAACATAAGTTTCCTGCGCCTGAGAGTCATACACACATTCGAAAAATGGGACTGTAGTAAATCAGTAAAAATCATACAAAATGAGCAAAACACAACAAAGCAAAAATATAACGTACAGTAACACGCTTCATGTGCCATCTTTAGAATTGCAATTCATTGCTGTGTTAATTTTGATCGAGACATTAGAAACGTTTTACATCATTACTTTTCATACAAGTTTATAATAATTATAAATATTATCTAAAATTATTTAACTCGTGAGAGACCAAAAAAGACCATGGATGGTTCAAAATGGACGCCTGAGTTGTTTAAAAAAACAATTTGAAAGCATTGTTGTCCTTTTTTAAAAGCCGGGTAAACTATGCATTGCGCTCCTTAGAAAATCATATCTGCCGTTTCCGGGGCTCCACATCAGAAGGAAAGGTAGGTGGTGACTGCATAAAATACAGACAGTTTTCGGTTCTGACTCTCCTTTGAATTACAAACTTGCTGGTACATGTGTTTTTTATCCGCTCGAAATCGGTAAAGAAAAATGATTTTAAAAAATGTCGACGCTTGATCATTATATAACTATAGTTGCCTCCCCTTCAAGCAGTATATGAAATAACTCGGTATTATTTATCTATATGTGATATGGCATCTTTTCTTGGATTAAATTCCATTTGCAAAGAAAATTTTAGAGTTCACTGGCAGATATTTGAGCTCCACATCATAGAAGATTTATGTACCATTCTGTAATGATAAACTTAAATCTAAATTAGCACTGCCGTGAAAAATGATAAAAAGTACTAGCTGACTATATCGTCGTCTAGTTCCTGTACACGCTTCCGTTCTTTTTCATCAGGAAATGGAAACCGACTATCTGATATGAAATCTAGAAACATACACCAAAGTGCAATTTCAAAAATTGTTGGAAGAGAAACTTAAGCTGAAATTAAGTTAGCGTAAATACCTGATTCAAAACGACTGCCATCTTTTTTCTCCATTTGTAATGACGTCATGGCCACGCTAGATTTCAAAGAAACATTGTAAGCTGTACCATTCACTCCTGTGTTTGACAATGACAGGGGTCTGATTGGCTTTGGTGAAATGATCTTATTCTTTTTCGAAACAAGTGTCAGTCGATACCGGTTAAAGCTAGACAGCAGAAACCCATTCGTTGTGAACTGCACTGAAAGAAAAAAAAGAAGAATAAAAAAACGTGTTACAAATAAGTATGTTAATTTAAGACGTTTCCACAGAAATATCTAGCATGGCGTCTTAACACGCTGACCGTTTTATTCTGAACACAACACACATGGTAGTTCATAAAGAAAAGAACCACAGATGACCGAGTTAGGACGATTTCAATGGCCGCCATAAAAAGAACTCTGGCGTTTTCATGGATTTTCGCAGAAAATTACATCGTATAAAACAATATATTCTGCCATACAGGCCGTTTACACTTATTTGATTTTTGGAGTATTTATTAGTCATACCAACGATTATGCAATGCTATCAGGACCAATATTGTTTGGTCTGTCTTGATGGTAGTTTAACTTCCTTGGAACAGCCAATTTCGACAAAAATGATATGACATAATAATATTAGGATCAAACAATGTACCTTAAGTTCGGTAAAAGGCCGGAACAGTATCATAGATTGCCATTTTAATATTTTATACACTTACATAAAAAGATAAAGGTAACAGTTGCCATTAAAATAACCAGGAACCAGGTTCTCAATCTGCCAAAGCTTCTGGTACTCGGTTCCTCCATCTTTATTCTGAATCAGTTGGGTGTACTGCCTTGCAGGATAACGAGATGATATGTCTCACAAGTGATAGATTAGTTAGTCCTATAAATGAAAATGCAAAAATAAATCTTGAGGTTTTACAATAGACAAATATGAACAGAAAGTATTTTTATGTCTGTAATTTTCGGCTAATTCGTCCGCGTTTCAATCTTTCAATCTTTTACAAAATGTTTGTTCATGTGCAAAGGTATGTATTGCTATTTTTAACACAGTTATTGAATTATACTGTACAACTGAGATGGTAAATATTTGTAGAAATGTAGGTATACACCAGATTGAATTGATAAAACGGCTGACCAAACACGGTTGCTAGCCACCACGCCATTCTTTTAGTGCATTTCATATTAAATGTATACAATGGCTCCTGACAGTTAACTAAGAACAACGTAGGTTTTCAAGAACAGCACGCTTGATAGCCATCAAAATAAGCTTGATAGCCATCAAAATATGCTTGATAGCCATCAAAATAAGCTATCAAAATAGGCCTGATAGCCGTCAAAATATGCTTTATAGCCATCAAAATAAGCTTGATAGCCATCAAAATATGCTTGATAGCCATCAAAATAAGCTTTAGAACTAAGAAATACATTTTCTAGATTGTCAAGGTATTTTTGTTCTACATCGTGTCTTCTTTTTCATGTCGATATAGAGCAAATGATTTTTGTTTTACGTCCCGACGAACGGGTTTTAGACTCTTAAAATACATTTAAATGACTAAAACGATTTATTTGATTCAAAATAAAATCTTTATGTCCCTGACATTTTGACTATCTTGTTTGCTTTTTACTGGTACTATGAGTAATTGTTTAATTTATGGAACGAATGCTGTTTTCTTTATGGCACATGTTTTCGCCTACTCGTTTTCAGTAAACAAAAATTTCAAGGCACATGACGCCTTTATGAGAATTTGTGTATAGTAACACTCGTGATTTAGCCGATGATGTTTAAAAGATGATTTTTCTGGTTTTTTATTCCAGTTTTATTTTTTCATTCAGCTTAATAATAAGACATAAATAATATTTTTAATTTCACGATTATCATCATCTTTGTCATCATTGTCATCATCAACAGTATTCAGTCAGAAGTAGCAGCAGTAGAAACAACCAAAGAGTCTATGGCCTATCTTTATTTGATCATCACTATTATAGTAACAAAAACATAACATGATATCACTTCTATCATCATAATCAATTTCTTCAGTGTGCTAATGACAGATTAGATATTTTCAGTTCTATACCGTTCAGTTCAGTTATGACTTTTTTAGCCTTTCGGATTTTACTTTAGAAAGTGAAGTGTAAAATGCTGTGAATAACAAGAGATACGGACAGATTCGTGAATACAGAAAAAAACAGCAAATACGGATAGATTCGTGAATACACGTATATGAATGTCAATTAAATTAAAAGTAATCAGCGAAAATAAGTCAACAGTTTTGTCACTACTGCCATATTACACCAACAACACAGAAGTTGCGTCCCATTTTAAAGTGTTGGAAATAGAAAACGTACGTGTGTGTGTGTGTGTGTGTGTCCGTGTGTGTCCGTGTGTTGGTGGAAGTTGGGGGAATATTTACATTTTTAAATCATGTGACATCCAAATATTAAGTTTGAGAAATATTCCAATATTTGTTTAAGATATTAAAACTCGAAGACGATCTGTGCTTATGTGAACTAAAAATAGACACGTCGTATAGTGACTGAGGTAATACATTAAGTCTGTATTCATTAGACCATGGAGACATGTTATTGTCATAGATGAAAAACAATTGCCTGTTATTTAACATATCTATTTATTGACCCCTGTTTATTGAAATGGAATTATCTAACGTTTGTAAATAAAGACAACATTAATCGCGTTTTGTTAAATATAAGACACGTTTATAATTGTTTTATCAGTAGAGGCGTTGGTTATATAAGTATCTTGCATACTAATATCGCTAAAAGAACAATGGGGATAACAATAGATGGAGCAGCCATTTTAGTACCAATTCGTAAAGGCGTCTGTACTGACATAAGCTTAAATAGATAGGAATAAGGGTACGTCTTTCATTTTAAAGAAAACTCCTTCGAAAATAAGAACTGACTTTTTTATGTATTTGCTGCATTGTAGACATGCATTTGTAAGTCATTCTCTTTGTTGAAAATTCTGGTTGGTTTAATCGTTAATCGACTGCTTTGATCTTTGACATTCCTGTACCCTGTATTGTCGCTCTGCCCCACCCTTAGCTTACCAACCTACTATTGGCTGTATGATAACCGGTTTCAGCGATAGAGAATATAATAATGAATGCTATAAATCTGTGCTTGAGCTATATAATATGAAAAGGATTGCCCTTACCTTTGTAAACAGATTTACTCCCATATTAAGAAGAACAGCATTTTTCAACATATGCATTTTCTCAGAATTAGAATACGTTAAGTCCCTCTATACCACTATATTCTCTATACAAAATCTTACCGCTTTATCTCAAAAGACTGCATAACACTGAAATCCGATAAAATCTTACTACGTACTAAGTCAGACAATAGTTTACTTTTGCCACTCAGTTACGGTCAGACAACTCTATAGAATTAAATATACCCCACTGTTCAAATATTAACAGTACCAAATATCAATTTGACCCCGAAACTAAATTGTTATTTATTATGTTACAAAACGGACAATAACTATTGAAACACCAAGGGGAAAACACTACCCATTCTGTTGAATAGATGCAAGCTTCCATATTTCTCTGTTGAACCCACTTTGTTCCTGTATTTTGTTACTTTAGTTTTCCCTTGATTAAAGTATCGTGCTTAATTACCGAAGCCATCGCGTTGTCTTTCAGAGCCATACTGTGTTACTTATTATATGTTATAAACTTGAACCTTCTGCATACATTTTTTATGACACACTACCACTCAACAGAAAATATATAAGTATTGTATATATTAGGTTTACATTTATAGAGAGAATAATAGGTTGGTATTGTAGATGGAGAAAGTTTATCTGGCAAGGCGTATGCATTTATTTGGTGAGCCGAAGGCGAATAGCCGAGCCCGATAACATTTTTCCATCCTCAGCACCAATATATTATTCTATTTATCCTGTCGCATCCTTTATTTTGCTTTTTACCGACGCCACATTGATCAAAGTTTTACAAAATGTAATCCGGCTGATCAAATGATCAGGTGACCAACTGCAGTAGATAATGTAAAGTTGTTAGTTCGAAATTAATAGTGACAGGATAAATTTCATCACTTTAACGCATATTTCATTTTCAAGTCTTATGTAAATAAATTTCTGGTCAGTTCAGACATAAATTTCGTGATGAATCAAGCCTATTTTGTTGCGAAATTCCGTGTTTTTTTTTCACTAATGTCATTGATTACAATTTGGAAATTAATATGATTTCACATTATATGACAGCCATTGACCAGCGCAGACAAATATCAGACTGTGTCCGTAGATATTCAGCTGATCTTGTCATGAGATTGGTAAATCTATTTGAGAAATTTTAAGTAGTCAAGGTCTTCACGCCATTTATGACGACTAATATGTTTGGTATGCTTATGTCAATTAATAGAACATGTGCAACTGAGCGGCAGTCCAGGGGAAGTAATTCTACCTTCACTTTCAATTTGTTTTGTTATCCAACCTCAGATATTATTTTGGGAGTCAAAACTTACATCTGTAATCAACTCATGTGCCGTTCTAATTGCATTTATGTCGACTTTTTTGATTAATTAAACAATAAATTAATATTTATTTTCCTTTATTCTTCTTTCTTTCGTTCTTTCTTTCTTGAAAGTGAAACATACTGACTGACTTAATAATCTTAACTAAGCTTTATATGATTTCCATGTTTACGTATTCCAAACTCTGACAGTTATGGCGTTCTCAGGCATCTGCAGTCATTAGAGAGTGTCCAGCAGCAATTGTTTTCTAATCTTTATTGCGCGGCCAATCAGGGCCGTTCATACTGTTATGGGTTTAGAAATGTGCTATGGGGTATATGACATGGGTGTTTTCCTTTCGATCAACTATTATTTGACAATTCTGAGCCCATTGCTTATGGGCTTCGCACAAAATGTATAAGCAGAAGTTGTGCTGTGAAAAAAGGAATGATAACAGGCAAAGTAGCAAAGCAATTGCTTTTTTAAGAGCTAAAGTATTATATTTTTCTCAACACTTCGAATCCGAAATGTCCTTTAGGACAGCATATGGTTACTGGCAAGTACTGATATTGTCGGATATGAAACATTTTAGTCCTTTCCATTAAATGGGTAGCACAAACTTAAAATGCAGAAAATGTCATGTTATCTGTATCGGTAGACAGATCGTATGAAAATACGAATAATAATGGCCAAAACACTAACGAAAGAGGTCTGTATAGAATTGTGTGTATTTTTTTTGCACTATTGGTCGGAAGTGAAAAGTCCCTTCGGTCGACAATCCGGAAACATTTTTGACCGTGCTCGATTTGCTGTCCAGAACATGTTCCGCACATGTTCCAGAATACCTATGAATGGAAAGACATGGAACAGGAAGAAGCATTTTTAAACTAGCGTATAAGTTGAATGGTTATCCAGTCGATTATTTATTAGAAAATAGCATAATGATGATTAACCTGTAAACTGACAATTGTGTCGCAAGCTTGAGCATAATTAAGTTTCAAAGACGGTATTGCACTTCTCGCATGTGGTATATCTGCGATATTCGTTTAACGTGTATTTTGAATGTATTGTGTTTTAGATGTCGTGTTTATTGTAATATGTACTAAAGATTTATGCCAATTAAATCTACAGGGTCGAATCGTTGGAAAACCTTACTTACACTCTTGAGATCACATTTTTTACCCAAACTTAATGAAACTGGTCAGAATGTTTACTTTGATGAAATCTTTGAAGAGTTCATAACTAGGTCACATCAGATCAAAAACTAGGAAACGGGTCAAATGATAATAAAACAATATTTACACCCTAAAGGCCACATTTCTGACCCAATCTTAATGAAACTTGATCAGAATTTTGCCTTGATCAAATCTTTGTTGAATTCGTAACTGGCTCAAATGGGGTCAAAAACTAGGTCACATGGTCAGATCATAGGAAAACCTTGTTTACACTCTTGAAGTCACATTTTTAACAATTCTCTATGAAACATGGTCAGCATCTTTGCCTTCATGAAATCTTTGATAATTTCATAACTGTCACATGGGGTCATAGGTCACTACGTCAAAAAAAAAAGGAAAAAAAAACACTCGTAGCGTATGTTCAAGTGCGCCAACCAAGACCATCCGACCTGGAATCTGCCACAGGAACCAGAGTTTCCACTCAAACTGTGCGGAACAGGCTTCACCTGGATGACTTCCGTTCACGCCGACCAGCACAACGGGTCCCCCTGAGTCAGCGTCAGCGTCAGACTCGTCTCAACTGGGCTCGCCAACATGAAAATTGGAGGCTGAATCAGTGAAACGTTCTTTTTACTGATGAGTCCAGATTCAGTTTGGATTTCAATGATGGGCGTCAGGAAGTTTGGAGACAGCCAGGGAACGATTTGCGGCTTGTGCTATTGCAGAACACGACCGTTATGGGGGCGGCAGTTTGATGGTTTGGGGAGGCATCTGGGCCGGAGGACGTACAGATCTTGTGCTGTTCCGCAGAGGCACGCTGAATGCTGAACGTTACTTAAATGACGTCATCAGGCCTCAAGTGATCCCCTAAATGAGGAAACTTGGTGATCAATATCTTTTCATGGATGATAATGCGCCATGTCACAGAGCACGAATCATTCAAAATGAACTGAACGACAATAATTGTCAATTGGCCAGCCCGTTCCCCAGACCTGAACCCCATTAAACACGTGTGGGACATTTTTGGGCGAGGTTTTTATGGCATGCCCGTCCGTCCCCACACTCTGGATGCCCTGGAAGTAGCCCTTGTGAGGGAGTGGGGAGCCATCCCACAGAACTAGCTGGACCACTTAATTGCCTCGCTGCCACGCCGCATTCAGGGCTGCATTGGTGCTAACGGGGGTCACACACGCTATTGAAAATGATTTCGCGTGTTTTTGACCTGAAGTGTTTGAAATTTGCGTTGGCTGTTTACATTTTACATCATCTGTTTTCCACGTGCCTTACTTTTTGTGAACAGTATCGTGAGATCGGAATGGATTTCCAAGATGCTTTGTTAAATTTCACTTGATAAAATGTTGAAGATTATTTGTGCACCTATTCATTTACTATTGAGGTCTCATTAAAATTTTTTCACAGTTTAGATGTTTTGTTGCTTGACTTTTTGTGAGGAGTGTATATTTCAATAACTGTTACCTTCAAGCATTTTTCAAACATTTCTACCAAACAGCAACAGCTAATGGACAGAAAACCACACAGATGAATGAACAACCAGAGGCATAACATAATATAACATATTATTATTAATTAACTTTATAATATTGAACTAGATTCTGACCATGTTGTTGGCTTGATACAATCAAAGCCTCGCCAATAAAGCTCGAAACTCGGCCAATACGAAAAAAACACGGCCAATAAGTAAAAAGTCGGCCAATACGAGATTTAGCCAATCAGGATTCAGGAAAAACTCGGCCTTATATGAGCCTAGGATTTTCACCATGTTGGACGCCATTTTGAATATGCTTAGCCTAGTTTTTACATAAAAGTTTTTATCTCTTAAAAAGTTCAAAAAGTAGCAAAAAAAGTTTGCGGAGACCCTGCGCTATTGGATCACAGTAAATTTAGCAGTGTTCAACTTTTCATTTAGTGATTTTCATATTTACCAAATATTATGTTGCGCGGAAGTGAAAAGCAGACGATCACAAGTTTTACCCTGTTATAAATTACGAGTTTTGGATTACTTAGTTTGATAATTGAACATAATATTATAAAGTTAATTAATAAAATTGTCATTAATTAGTCGAATTCATATTGGCTTTGTTATTGGGCTGAAGACAGTCATATTGGCCTGAGGCCATGACCTGGCCTAATTACGGAACGATTCATCGTCTGCTAGCCTGTTCGTGTGTATTCCGGTCATGACCTGGTCTAATTACGGAACGATTTATCGTCTGCTAGCCTACTCGTGTGTATTCCGGTCATGACCTGGCCTAATAACGGAACGATTTATCGTCTGCTAGCCTATACGTGTGTATTCGGGTCATGACCTGGCCTAATGACGGAACAATTCATCGTCTGCTAGCCTAAACGTGTGTATTCCGGTCATGACCTGGTCTAATTACGGAACAATTTATTGTCTGCTAGCCTACTCGTGTGTATTCGGGTCATGACCTGGCCTAATGACGGAACAATTCATCGTCTGCTAGCCTGCTCGTGTGTATTCTGGTCATGACCTGGCCTAATTGCGGAACGATTCATCGTCTGCTAGCCTACTCGTGTGTATTCCGGTCATGACCTGGCCTAATAACGGAACAATTCATCGACTGCTAGCCTATTCGTGTGTATTCCGGTCATGACCTGGCCTAATAACGGAACAATTCATCGTCTGCTAGCCTACTCGTGTGTATTCCGGTCATGACCTGGCCTAATAACAGAACAATTCATCGTCTGCTAGCCTATACGTGTGTATTCCGGTCATGACCTGGCCTAATTACGGAATGATTTATCGTCTGCTAGCCTATACGTGCGTATTCGGGTCATGACCTGGCCTAATAACGGAACGATTTATCGTCTGCTAGCCTATGCGTGTGTATTGGGTCATGACCTGGCTTAATAACGGAACAATTCATCGTCTGCTAGCCTATACGTGTGTATTCGGGTCATGACCTGGCCTAATAACGGAACAATTCATCTTCTGCTAGCCTATACGTGCGTATTCGGGTCATGACCTGGCCTAATAACGGAACGATTTATCGTCTGCTAGCCTACTCGTGTGTATTCCGGTCATGACCTGGCCTAATAACGGAACAATTCATCGTCTGCTAGCCTACTCGTGTGTATTCCGGTCATGACCTGGCCTAATAACGGAACGATTTATCGTCTGCTAGCCTATACGTTTGTATTCGGGTCATGACCTGGCCTAATAACGGAACGATTTATCGTCTGCTAGCCTACTCGTGTGTATTCCGGTCACGACCTGGCCTAATAACGGAACAATTCATTGTCTGCTAGCCTATACGTGTGTATTCCGGTCATGACCTGGCCTAATTACGGAACGATTTATCGTCTGCTAGCCTATACGTTTGTATTCGGGTCATGACCTGGCCTAATAACGGAACGATTTATCGTCTGCTAGCCTACTCGTGTGTATTCCGGTCATGACCTGGCCTAATTACGGAACGATTTATCGTCTGCTAGCTTATACGTGTGTATTGGGGTCATGACCTGGCCTAATAACGGAACGATTCATCGTCTGCTAGCCTACTCGTGTGTATTCCGGTCATGACCTGGCCTAATAACGGAACAATTCATCGTCTGCTAGCCTACTCGTGTGTATTCCGCTCATGACCTGGCCTAATAACGGAACGATTTATCGTCTGCTAGCCTACTCGTGTGTATTCGGGTCATGACCTAGCCTAATAACAGAACAATTTATCGTCTGCTAGCCTACTCGTGTGTATTCGGGTCATGACCTGGCCTAATAACGGAACAATTCATCGTCTGCTAGCCTACTCGTGTGTATTCGGGTCATGACCTGGCCTAATAACGGAACGATTTATCGTCTGCTAGCCTATACGTGTGTATTCCGGTCATGACCTGGCCTAATAACGGAACGATTTATCGTTTGCTAGCCTATACGTGTGTATTCCGGTCATGACCTGGCCTAATAACGGAACGATTCATCGTCTGCTAGCCTATACGTTTGTATTCGGGTCATGACTTGGCCTAATAACGGAACGATTTATCGTCTGCTAGCCTACTCGTGTGTATTTCGGTCATGACCTGGCCTAATAACGGAACAATTCATCGTCTGCTAGCCTATACGTGTGTATTCCGGTCATGACCTGGCCTAATTACGGAACGATTTATCGTCTGCTAGCTTATACGTGTGTATTCGGGTCATGACCTGGCCTAATAACGGAACAATTCATCGTCTGCTAGCCTACTCGTGTGTATTCGGGTCATGACCTGGCCTAATAACGGAACGATCTATCGTCTGCTAGCCTATACGTGTGTATTCGGGTCATGACCTGGCCTAATAACGGAACAATTCATCGTCTGCTAGCCTATACGTGTGAATTCCGGTCATGACCTTGCCTTATAACGGAACAATTCATCGTCTGCTAGCCTACTCGTGTGTATTCGGGTCATGACCTGGCCTAATAACGGAACAATTCATCGTCTGCTAGCCTACTCGTGTGTATTCCGGTCATGACCTGGCCTAATTACGGAACGATTTATCGTCTGCTAGCCTATACGTGTGTATTCGGGTCATGACCTGGCCTAATAACGGAACGATTTATCGTCTGCTAGCCTACTTGTGTGTATTCCGGTCATGACCTGGTCTAATTACGCAACAATTCAGATTGATCGTTATACTTTAATATTTGGATGAAGACAGCAGCGACTGTTTTGCTTTGATTTTTTCTTCTGACAAAATGTGGCCGAGTTTGCAACAATGAGATTACACAGTATAAAAATGTGTGTGTGGAAAAAAAAAACTTTAGTGTGGATTCAAAGATAATCGATCCATTGGTTTTGTAAACTGAAATTTTTAGAAATGGGTAGGTTCTTGCAAGCTCGTTTCCAATAAATAAAACAGACAAGTGCTGATGCCGCTCTGCGGTGCTCTTCATTAATTTAATTGCCTTATGTTAGTTCAAAAGAATAACAGCTAGTTCTATTTATTTAAGAAACAAAACAAAATACATTAAAAATGAAATAGACATTGTTGTCTTGATTTTCCTCCATGATTTTATCATGTTACCTTGGCGCCTATCTTGTGATCATGCAGTTAGTGGGATATCAATGTATTTAGCGGACAGTCGGTCCTTTGTTAATCTCCATTGTCTTACTGTGCTTGCACAATCACTGTTTGCTATTAACATATCTGTGCACTCCATAAGAAAATCAGCGTTTGTCGGCAAGTTAATCCTGTTTAGGCTAGCAGACGATGAATCGTTCCGTCATTAGGCCAGGTCATGACCGGAATACACACGAATAGGCTAGCAGACGATGAATCGTTCCGTAATTAGACCGGGTCATGACCGGAATACACACGAGCGGACTAGCAGAAGATGAATCGTTCCGTAATTAGACCAGGTCATGACCGGAATACACACGAGTAGGCTAGCAGGCCATGAATCTTTCCGTACTTAGACCAGGTCATGACCGGAATACACACGAGCGGACTAGCAGAAGATGAATCGTTCCGTAATTAGGCCAGGTCATGACCGGAATACAAACGAGTAGGCTAGCAGACGATGAATAAGGTATATACAGAGCAATGACTTTGTATGACTATGCTACTTAGAATATAAGACAGAAATTTGTGAAAGGAAAAGAAAAAAAACTCTCTCAAACCATGGTAGTTAGAAAGATATTTAATGAGGTAATTTATATATTGCTAAATGATCACTGATCTTCTAAGTAGGTAAATGTTATGTTAAATGTTTGAATCGATAGAATTTTTGGTTTTAGTGGTAGGAAAAAAATTCTGGTTGTTGATAGGTGATTTGTAATAAGTAGGTGTCTTTCATAACATTGGATCGATTGTGAGACCTGTTATAACCACAGTCCTTAATTCCATGTTCTTCCATTAACTGGACAGGAAGGTCTGTGAAATTCTGTATTTTACTGGACCTTACAGAGGAGTATATAATGGACGGGTGCTGTAGAAAAAGGCTCATCGATTTTTCTGTTTTGTTGTTTTTTATGCCCCCCACCCACCATGGAAGAAGAGGGGGTATATATTGTTTGAAAAATATTGGTCAGTAGGATTGTCAGTCGGTAGACACTTTATTGCCGATCAATATCGATAGAACCCTTGGATCTACTATCCTCAAACATGGTATGTAGATTGGTCATAACCAGTACATGACCCCAATATTTTTTTGGGTTATTAGGTCAAAGGCCAATGTCAACGTGACCTTGAAAAGCAAAAGCTTTTCTGATAAATATCTAGGGAATCTCGGATCTCTCAAACTTGTTTAGTTGGTTGGTCATGACCATTAGATGAACCCTTTAGTTTTTCAAATCACTAGGTCAAAGGTCAAGGTCACAGTGACATTGAAAAAAAGAAACGGGTTTCCAGTCAATAACTATACAAAACCAGGCCCCAGGCTTCCCAAAACTTCAAAGACAGATAAGTCATAGTCAGTAGATGACACTACAGTTTTTCAGGTCATAAGGTCAAAGGCCAATGTCACAGTGACCCTGAAAAATGAAACTTTTTCTGATAAAAATCTAGAGAATGTTTGGGTCCAGGTTCCTCAACCTTGGTATGTAGGTTGAACATGACCAGTAAATGACCATTGTAGTTTTTCGGGTCATTAGGTCAAAGGCCAATGTCACAGTGACCTTGAAAAGCAAAACCTTTTTTGATAAAAATCTAGAAAATCATTGAGCCCAGGTTAAACTTGGTATGTAGGCTTGTCATGACAATTAGATGACCCCTACAGTTTTTCAGATCTCTAAGACAATGTCATGGTGACCATTAAAAAGCAAAACGGTTTACGACCAATAACTATAGAATCCTTGGTCGCAGGCTTCCTAAACCTTCATAGGCAGGTTGGTTATGGACAGTAGATCACCCTAATAGTTTTTAGGTCACTAGATCAAAGGGCAAAGTCATAATGATCATTGCTTTCGGGGTCACTTGGTCAAAGTTTGAGGTTACAGTGAAAATAACAGAAAATGTTTTTTCAATCAATAACTAGAGAACCCTTGGGCATTGGCGCCTCAGTCTTGCTGTGCTATTTGGTCTGTTTAGAAGATGTCTCTTGTTGTCGTTGAGGTCCCTAGGTTAATGCTCAAGGTCATGGTTGCCAAAGAGCATTAAAAGAAAAACAGATTCTGAATGGTAACTAGAGAACCCTTGGGCCTTGCAGCCTCAAAAGTTCCTACCTATTTACCCGTGCAGTTCCTGTACTCTTTCGTGTTGACCAGTAGTTGAACTTTATACATTTTGTAACCGTATTATGACACAATCCACAGTTTCTCTCATTCATTTACTTGCCATGGCCAATAGCTTTTGATATCAGAAGCCAATGTCGTCTGCCCTTTAATGTACGGCACAAGTCTCTGTCCTTCTAATTACTTTCCTACACTTTAATTTATGGCTGCCTCTACTGATAAGGTGTAAGGGGGCATGTATGTTTTACAAACATCTCATGTTTTATGTATAATTATCTGTTTGAGTTAAATTATCATCGGTTCCACTTTGCCATTTCAACCGACGCCCCTTGATTCGTTATTTTAAGGTTGTGGGGAAAATGCAAAATGATAAAAGTATTCCATTCCAGAGTCACTCCAGGTTCAAACAGTTATGATTATTCGGCCAGCCCTTTATGACTATTTCTGGTACACTTACCGCTACAATTAAGTTATAATGGATATCTTAGACGTGAAACAAGATGACAACCTAGAGTTTAATGCCACATAAAGTAATTAAATGGTTGTAGAATAATAGTGACAATTGACAGTGATTTTTATACCTTAAAACGACTGACTTACAGATAGGTCGACGATGCCAAAAAAAGGAAAAAATAATGTTTACACATCTATAAAATTCTAGCTGTAATTGTGAAGAACATATCTAAAGTTATTGACTCATTTTTTGTTACAGAATGACGTCTTAGTATAAAGTTTTACACATTTTTATCGGGAAAAAAAGTATCCCCGTTTGTCACTGGGTAGATACTTTACCTATAATTTAGTATCAATTTTGATGCACTTTAGTAACTAGCCTTAGATCTAGAGGCGTACAGAACGCCACTCTGCATTTTACTGATCGAAAAGGCATGGAGTCCTGGTAAAATCAAAATTTTTTAAGTGCCCATGGTGTATAGAAGCATAATTTTATTTTTTCCATAGTATAATACTTTGTTTTCAATGTTAAAAAAATATATTCAAGCTAGTTTCTAAACTCTGTGTGTCAGTCGCTTTAAAGGCGCTTTAAAACGTTTTCAATTTGTTTGTTTTCTAGTATATTTAATTTTATTTTTTTTCTAAAAAGGAAAAGTTTTTTACCAAAGTTTTTTTCAAATCGACGTGTTATAAAAGAACCACACTTTACTGGTTTAAAATTTTGAAATTTTTCCCGTAGAAAGATTTAAAAAAAAATGTACATATCCGAAATGGCAAAAGTCGGTGTTGGTATCTCTTTTCGGTATTTTTGTCGTTTGATGTGTTTTGTGCGGAATACATGACCGAGGTTTTCCGAGTGTACGATCTTCGCGCTTAAATTGAAAGATGCCGGTCGAGGTCGAAAGTCAAACGGTTGAATTTGCAGAGCCAGATAACAAAAAGCAGCGTACAATGCCTCTCGAATCTGTTGTCCTTAGATTCGCGAAGCTGACATCAAAAGCTTTCACGCCTACACGTGGTTCAAAACTTGCAGCTGGCTATGATTTGTACAGGTTTGCTTTTGTCCTCACAAGTAATGGTATTTTACAGTAAACTTGTGTCTAGGTAGATTCTAACTTGCACATCATATAGCATGGAAAACTGGCATACTGGGGATCACGGGATTGTTTACTATGGCAGTTACACCTTTGAGTTCCTAGTCTCACTATTTCGCCTCCGAAGGTGAACCCATTTTATGGGCTGATATTTTATAGTTGTTCACCTTCTACGTCTCACTTTGATCTGCATCTGGTTAAGCCGACTCGCCCAGTCGTAGGCGATTAGGCACTTTTTATGACTCCTTTGTCCAACAGGGTACAGGGTTTAAGGCAAAAATGATAAAAATATGATAAAATATGATTCCCTTACTAAATTCATACCTGATCCTGTAATAAAAGAAAATACATAAGTATAGAACTAAAACACTTATTTCGTACCTGATTAATCCACCATTTTATTCAAAATTTGGCAATCGGAATACTCTGTGTTCTAGGTTAATAGATAACCAGGAGAGGAACGATATCCGCTCAGGTAAAGGCAGTTTAAAATTAGGCTTAAAGGTTGAACATCTAAAAAATATGGGTGCTGGACGTTTCGATAAATGACCAGTTCGGTGAATTGGATTTATATAGTAAACCCTTTGGACATTTGGGTAAAAAGGCAGTTATATATTAATTATATGGTGAATAATGGAGAAAGTTGTCACACATATGAATAACACATAATAATTACCTAATTTGTTTTCTTTTTGACTTCTCATCCCGTTGGATAGTGTCTAAACTATTTACAGTTTGGACCCAGATTAATCAGTTATACTTTGGTTTCACGACATCACTACGATATGCAGGTAGATATATATACGTGCGTTTTATTTATTTAACACAGTCATTGCTCTGATATTTTCGGGCAAGCGTCTATTATTACTCAGCGGGTTTTAAAGACCGCTAATGTGTTGAGTACAACTAAGAGATTAAAGAAAATCGTTTTACCATGAACCTGATAATAGCAGCAAAATGAGAGCAGTGGTGAAATATGTGATATATCCTGTTGTTACCATATAATTACCTTTTTACCGAAACGTCCAAAGGGTTTACTATATAAATCCAATTTACCGAACAGGTCATTTACCGAAACGTCTGTAAATCAAAAATATCAGATCAATATATGGGTTCAACACATTAAGTCTAATAAATTAGGCTATTGGGTTCCTATATTGTCATATCTGAATGTTTTTGGCTTGAAAGTGTCTAGGGATATGGATCCATACCCCTAGACAATACTAGTAGGAATGTCTAGGGATACGAACCTTCTTTTAACTTTAAGCTGTTTATATTGCTGCTAAATTAAGTAATTGCAGCTTTAGTTAAGTTCATTCTCTCTCCATTCCATTGGAAACAGATCTTTTATACAAAGACTGCTGGTCTAGAGGTAAGGATCCCTATCCCTAGTGTCTGCCTTTTGTTTTGGCTTTTATGAAGTGAGATGTTTAGGGCGCACAATAAATATACAAATGAAAATCATTGCCCAGGCAGCTTGTAAATGAGACTTGTCTGCTGTCAGCAAATAATTAAGGAGTTTTTATCTTTCAGTGCATATGATGTTGTAATCCCTGCCAAAGGAAAAGCACTTGTTAAAACAGATATACAGATTTCTCTACCAGAAGGTTGCTATGGCAGAGTGGGTCAGTATGTTTCTGGCAAACATTTATTTGAAGATTAAGTACATCAAATTTTATATTTGAACAAGTATGTGAGTAAATTTTTGAATTCAGTATCTTTTAGATTATTTTTCAAGTAAACCACATACAAATGAGATTTATATGCGATACTACATGTTGCGACTTCCTGTTTGATCTTTGACTTGAGATGTATGCATTAAGTCAATAACATAATTTTACCTTTCAGCTCCGAGATCAGGTCTTGCATACAAGCACTTCATTGATGTTGGAGGTAAGGAAATAATACAAGAAACATGAAGAAATTTATGTACTCCTGAAATACTATTGTATTGTGTAACTATTTATTTGTTACTGGATTCTTTACTTTGGCTCTTGTGACACATTACGAGGAGTGTTCAAGTGCATCTAGAATGTTATATTGTTCAATATTGCGAAAAACATGAGGACATTAAGGTTATCAGGTAGATATACATGTTAGCTTTACCAGAGCTCGACAAATCCACTTGTCCGCTCGTATTTACGAGTAACAATTGACTAAGGGGGAGTGGATCTTCCGGCAGTGCTCGTCCTGCAGAACAAGTGGAATTTCTGGCCAAAAATGATAAAATTCAAGTTTCAAACAAACATAAAATGGAAACCTGCATCCGGTGCGCAAACCGGATGTTGATTTATTGCATGCAGTGCTAAATCTGTCCAGTTCGTTATGATTACATTGGTAGCTAAAAACTCCTTGCGGAGAATCCCGTATGTACTGCACACACCGAATTTTAATGCCTAAAAAAAGATGGATGTTTACGTGAAAATCTCAGAATTTCTTTTTTTAATGTCACAATGCAAAAATTGGCGCATGTTCAGCAAGGAGGAGTCGATTTATAAAAGTCATCAGTTTATTGCTTTTTGCATAGTGAACTACAGGACGAGTACTAATTGCAGCAGGACGAGTGAAAATTCTGAGCTGCTTGTCCTGCAGGACGAGTTGCTTCCAAAACATTTGTCGAGCCCTGTTTACATTGATACCACATTCATTAAAATCCGTCACTTCAGCTGTGTTTATAGCTCGCTATACATTGTCTACTCGTATACTATAATACAGAAAATGGTTGGTAGAAGATCAGAGTACACCAATGAAATATGATATTATATTAAGAATCGTTGTCTCCTTGGCATAGGGTGTAAAGACATTTTTGATGAAATATGTTCTGTATATGGACAAAATGAAATTCCTTTTTCATAAGTTATTCATTGGTTTACTAAATTCAAATGTGGCCCGTCGGCCTAAAACAGCAATGTCTGTCAAATTTTACCAGACAAATGTTCTTTGAAAACTAAACTAATACTTTCGGAAACGAAGACCCGCAACTGATTTGGTCAATGTCAGATTGATGCATGACAGCGCGTTATCGCACAAGGCGTCTAAAGAGCAAGACTTTCTGAAGCGGAAAAATAGTCATGCTCCCCCGTCCTCCATATTCACCTGACCTCGCCCCTTGTGACTTCTTTTTGTTTCCAAAGCTAAAAATAATACTTTTCAAGTAGAAAAATTTGTTCAGCGCAAACACCTTGGTTCTGCAATATACCAGTGTCTTCATAGTATACCTGAAAAAGACTATGAAAATGCCTTCAAAGATTAGATGTGGAGACTGAAACTTTGTATATCTGTTGGAGGTGAATACTTTGAGGGAACAAAATTTAAAAAAAAAAATTCAATGAAACCTATAAAGATCAAATTTTACTTGCTTAGATGCATTCATATTTGAACACTTCTCGTACAGCTAGCGGAGGAGAGATTTTAAGAATATTAACAATTTTGGATTCAGAGTTTGACTTTAATGTCCACCATTAGCTCTTCACCACAGCATAGCCATTACCAAAAATATTAGTTTCTGCTCCGGTTTGTCAAATATTTTACATTTAAACTGTTAATTTAGAAACCTGTTAAGTACACATGCATGTAGATAAAATGTTCAGGGAAGTGTGCTACACAGTCCTATGAGTTTTAACTAAATCTTGAAATCCAGAAATGACCCGTAGCTGCATATGCATAGCTTTCTCCTTTGAACTGTACTTGAAAGATTGATTCTCCATGAAATGGATTTTTGGGGCCACTGATCATTTTGTATATTCTAGGCCTCTGAGTAGAGTGTTAATTTATGATTGCAGTAAGCTTACAGTCACTGTCTGCATTGATTATGCATATATACTTTTACCAGCATCTAAGAATCTAAAATATTTTTATTTTCAGCTGGTGTGATAGATCAAGATTACCGTGGTAATGTGGGTGTGGTGATGTTCAACTTCTCGGAGACTGAATTTGAAGGTAAGTTTGATGTGTCTTTAAATGTAAATTTAGTTTTGTCATTTTAGACTTTCCTTCGGGTTTAAAACTTTGAAGTGATACCAGTCCTAGGTCAGAGCACTATAACATGGTTCGTAAAGGCCTGAAAAACTCACTAAATTTTGGCATTGACCTTTAAAAGAGGGTGAAAAGTCTTTGAAAATAGCATGGATAGCTGTCAATGGCCCTTGAATTATACAGTTCTTGAAGCAGATGCTTAAAATATAAAAAATGATGAATAGATCCTTAAACAGAATGCAAAAACTCGACACAGTCATTTGAAGTGTTTTAAAAAAGTTTAATTTAGAATAGTTCACTGTAGTTTCAATTTTTACTTACTTAGTCCTGGCAGTTTTAAAACCAGTGTTCTGAAATGTTATTGAATCTATGTATACACAGCTTGATATAAACAAGAAAGAAGCCTTTAATTAGTCTACATGATTGTAAGTAGAATGGACCCGAAAAAAATGTTAATACTGGCCTAAAAAGTCTTTGAATTTCTTGCTTCAGTTTCTAAACCATGGATAAATAACATGTTCTAAAGCAAAGCCTTTGCACTTCACAAATTTTGTTTTATTTTGGTCACATTTACAGAGGAATTTACAGCAAAAATCTGTCCAACTTGTTTGCTGTCACAACTTTGAAACTTTTATACCCCTGATGAAGCATATTGGTTTTGGTCTGTCTGTCTGTCTGTTTGTGACAAAACTTTAACCTTGACCATAACACGTAAGTCCTTCCAGCTACAGCCTCCAAACATCATTCAAACGTAGCGCTTATTCCTCGTGGTACCTGATCCAGGCTAAACAAATAAAAATAGTATCTGTTCATGCTTGTATTTTTTTCTTCCAGTTAAAGCAGGAGATAGGATTGCTCAACTGATCTGTGAAAAGATATACCTGCCAGATTTAGAAGAATTGCAGGTAAGAAGCTTTTCAGATAATTTTTTCGTGATAAAAAGCAAATGAATGGAAAAGGAAAAGCTATCTTGTATATATGAAGATAATACTGTGTTTTACATTACTACTTAATTCTGCAGATGAAATGCTTGTAAGGTGATGCCCAGAAACATTTACCATTTGAAGTCATAATGATTTGCACAATTTTGTGCCCCCACCCCCGTGGTAGGTGGGTGGCACTAGGATTTACCTTTGTCCATGCGTCCATCCAAAACATCACACATAGCTCCTTAAGTATTTGAAATGAAATCACAGAACCTTTCATAAATGATTGGAATGGTGAGTTGTTGTGCACCTGGTGTTTAATTGCTGCTTGTCTCAGTAATGGCCCTTAAGACAGTTAAAATGAGCATTTTAAAGTTTGTGTCACGCCTAGCTCCTGTAGCATTTGAAATGAAATCACAATACCTTTCATGAATGTACCATGGGTTTTCTTTGCAGCTTCTCCCAGTTTGACCACAGTTATGGCCCTTCAAAGTGTAAAAATGGGAATTTAAAAAGTCTTAGATATAAGTTTCATCGTTATGCCCTCACTTATACAGCATACAGCAATTAAGATTTGCTACTGTTTGCCTATGACTCTGTACATTCTTTCTGACAACGGCACATGTGGGGAGGGGTGGACACCTGTGTCCTGCGGACACCTTTGAAGTTTAGAAAAAATGTTAAGACGCATCGTCGGAAACCCACGTTCGATCATTCATTATGTACTTTCATTGGTTTTCGAAAGATTTCCCTTGTGCAAACTCAGCCAATGAAATTACTTGTTACAATTTGCCTTTCGTGCCTATGTTTAAATCCTGGGAAATACGTGACGTCTATTTTAAGTAACTTGTCATTATGCCTACTCTCCACACTGAAGAGTATGTATTTGTAATGTGGAATCTCATTGGACGAAGAGTTACTTTCTTTTGCTAATAAATATTCATGAAAACGAATAATCTGCAGTCAATTATCCCACGGTACATAATGTAGTTGTTTGGAATATGTAATGGGGGTCTCCAAAGATGGTTAAGAAGGTAACATTGAATTGTGCAGTTTTTATAATAATTGAGCTAAAGCCATAGAAGGGACACAGTACATGTAATGGTACTTTAAAAAAAAAAAAGAACACAGGAATTGTTAATTGAAGGAATGCAGGATTGGTACATTTGTACTTTTATGTTGGTGTTGCTACATGCATAACTGAAGCCGCGCTATTCTTGCAATTTATACAGCAGATCAGTTTTTCATATAGCGGATTTTTTTGTGTTTGCATTTTCTTTTACATTGCAAAAAAATGGTCAGTAAAATTTGGCTGGCATGATGAGTATCCCTGTATGATTATGCTAAAATCATTGTTTTGGTACAGAGGCTTCAGTTTTGATTCAGAATAGCTAGTTGCGGAAATAGGATTTAAATGTTGTTTCTATGGTTACAGACACTGGATGAAACAGAACGTGGGGATGGAGGGTTTGGATCTACAGGAAAGAATTAAGGCTAGAGTTTGGAGGTAGTACAATGCTGCAAGTAAACACTTGATTACCGGGCAAGAGGACTTGTTTGCATTCAGGGATGAGGTACCTAGAATGAACGGTTTTCAGAAGTTTTTCAACAGTTACAGCACACTAGAAGACTGTGTATTTCAAAACACTTAGAAAATAAAGCTGACTGGTTCTCATTTCTTGTAAGGACCACAGTCTGGTTCACAAACTTAATAGAAAGAACAAATTACTGGTACACAAGAAATGAAATAGACTGCAAGAAACACTATTTTTACATAAATATAAACTTGTTCAACAAAAGTTATTCTACACCGAATGACAAAACAAGAGAAAATAACTTTGTATAAGCTATGCACGATGAAGGTCAAAGTAGAGTTTATTCAATTTTTGAGTTTTTGGGTGCTGATAATTTCATTGGGCCAACATAAAACTACAACCAGTCCAGTTATTAAGAGATGATCTCATTCAAAATAATGTTGTCATGTTAAACTATCAGGTAATGCTCTTGTCCTACTATGCAGAACTGATATTAAATATTGTGCTTTCATTAGCTGTCTTGCCCAAGTTTTGGGAAAGATACCACCGATTGTGTTCAAACTTTGTACATAGAATTTATTTTTGTATACTTACACGTGTATATACCAATGGTGTTCAAATTTTGTACTTAGAACCTATAAGTTCTTTGTACTTATATTTTTGTGTTCAACTTATTCATTGGAATTATTTCCTAACATTCTCAAATGTATACATTGTCTGTCTTGTTCACATTTTGTATATAGAATTTCTTGCATTGTTTTACACATGGGGTATTTCAACCAGTTGTGTTCAAACATTTTACATATGCTTACTTTTTTTGAAATAAGTGTATGTACTTGACTATAGAAGTATAAACTTTGCATTTATGTTAAGACGATCTGATTTGCTTTGTGGTACCATTTTCTATCTCGGAATATAGAATATGTTTTATTTTACCTCCTGGAATAATAAAGACATCTTCTTAATACTGTGAAGTGATTATGACTGGGAAAAGTAAGCATTGTCAAATTTTTAAATAACAAAATTATTAGGAAGATTGTATGAACAATAGTACCACTATGTCATAGGTTTTTATCGCTTTTGTAAAAAAAAGACATAAAAGAATTTTTAAGTAATTAAATAATCATCTGTCAGATAATCATCATACATGTTATACATCAGTTATAATTATATCAATCCTAATAATTTGGGAACAGAGATCTTTTTTTGCCTTAAGTTTTGGTACCTTTATGAAATTATGCATTGCAAATTTAAGATTATTTTTGAAGCAGATAAAACAGTAACATCTTTGGCAAATTGCTATACAAATTTGAAATTGGATCTAAAATGCCTGTGTAATGTCATTGCTTTGATGTTTTTAATGAAGCAAATTGTTTTTCAGTGCTGTATAAGGTATCAAAAATTAATGTGTTCAAACGATACCTTAAGACTTGCCACAAAGGATTTGTTGCCTTGTAAATGATTGCTGTTTTATATAGAGAAATGAACTACTGTTTTGTTTTCTAAAAAGAAAAACAGTGTTTACAGTTCAGATGCACACTAGAATGATAAACATAATACATGGAAATTTTCATTCAATCATAGACACCTAATATACATTAATAGAATATGGCCCTGGACTTCACTGGGCAGTAATACATTCATTTGTCAGAGTTATTTGTGCATAGAGAAGAGATTGTAGAATATCGTAACCTGAAACTTTAGATTATTGACATTCTTTCTGGCTAAACAATTTAGAAGCCCTTTTTTAAGTAAACTGTCAACTTTGCGTACATGTTTGTTTTTTTCAAATAGACCAACATTTCTTACATTTTGCAGTGTTAGAAAGTAACTTTTTAATATTAACTTTGTGGGCTAAATCTGACATACTGGAGGCAGTCGTCATTTGGTCTAGATTGTAATCGGCTTTTGTCAAATTTCTTTATATGAAGCAGGTGTGGAAGTATAGAGGCCATGTTATATACAAAGATTTATATTTCTGTATATGGTTTATGATAATTTTTTAAATATTCCATGATAAATCCAAATGATATAGTTTTAGATATCTCTGTGTTAACAAGTACTGTATGTATCAACAGTCTCAGATGATTCTTGTACTCGTTGTCATCAAGTAATGATGTTTAACAGGGGCATACATAGAAGTTCTGATACATGCTTTACTTGGTCTGTAGCCAGATGACTTCAACTAGAAGGAGTACAGTATTAGTGATAAAAGAATAATTATGGAACATACCCAATAGTCATGGCCGAGAGAAAACTTCCATTTCTTTTTTCTGCAGCTATACCACCATGTGGTTCAGACTTCTGTTCAAACTATGGAAGCCTTGTATATATTAAGATGAAAGCTTGTTAAAATCCAAAGCTTAAGTTATAATATTTTATAAATTGATAATCCCAAACTACATTAATTGTCGGTGATTATCAGCAGTGAACAAAAATGTTAGCTGTTGCAAAGTTATATCTGTTCTAGTGATCTGCCTTGTTACTAAAATAGTTTTTGAGGAGAAAAAGAAATGGATAATTGCAATGTTGGTTATAAAATATTTGTATTTTATGGAATTGAAAATTGAGGATGGAACGTGCTTGCCATAGTTTTTTAAGTTTCATCCAGGCATTAAACTTCTTGTCACAATTTGCATAGATACTTGCTGAAAGAGGTTATTTATAGGGAATCCCTGGAAATGTGTTTACATTGGTTTAGAATTGTCAGGGTTTGATCATTTACATTATGCTAAAGGTGCTAGTTATTTTCAACGACGAACAAATTATGCAGTCATGAACAAATAAATTACTTTAAAGATGTGCTGTGTTATAGTTGTTTAATTCCAGTCTTTGGAAACAAGTTTTGAATTTAATGATGTCCCCACTTGATACATGACAGATAAATTTGAAATTTGGCTGTTAATGGAAAATGATGGGGATGCTGTTGTGGCGAGGTACCATGTGCTTAAATAGTTTTGAAACCACCTCGCAGAAGGCAACGCTGTACTTTTTCAGAACTAATGAAAAATCTGACATGCTGAAAACAATACGATTTCGTGAAGATTGTGATAAATTCGACCGTGTAAACTGTCCCGATCAAAAGTAAAGGCCACGCTGACTGCATATTAAATTGCCATGTTTAACATAGAATAATGGTTCGGTTGTTACTTTCCTGGTGAGCTTTTGTGATCACCCGGTATCGAGTGTTCTCAACTTTTGCTTTAAACAACCTTGCCTTAACCATTTGGTCAAAGCTGATTAAACTCTGCCAGAGATGTTCCTTGCATAAAACTGTGGTATGAAACATTGTCTAGTGAACCTCTACCAACTTTATTCTAATTATGCCCCGGAGGATATTACTGGCTCCATCCTAGTTGCCTCGTGTTTTATATAGGAATATCATAAACACCCCTGTTTGAAACCACAAGACCCAGACCCAATGTTATGAAATTTGCATGAACTATCGTCCAGTGGACCTATACCAAATTGTTCAAACATTGCCGCTGAGGTAAGTTTTGGCTCCATCCCCAGTGTCAGATGTTTTACAAAGATCTATGTAGTCAAACTTGTTGTAAATATCCTTGTCAGAAAACATACATCTTGCAAGATTGTAGAAATTATGGCCCTTTTTGCCCCAAAATGAATTTAAAGGAATTCCGAAATTACGAAGGGATATATAGGAAACCTTTTAAATATCCTTTTTTCGTAAACCAAAAAGCCTTCAAGCGACTGACTCACAGATGGGCCGACGAAGAAAAAAAAGAATGTTTATGGATCTAGAAATTCTAGCTGTAAATGTGAAGAACATATCTTAACTAAGTTACTGACTTTTTTTTTTGCTACAGAAACGCATCACAAAATAAAGTTTTACACTCTTTCATCGGTAAAAAAAATAAGTCTGTGAAGTTGGCAGTGGGATCAACATTCGACATTCAATGTCCCGCAGTGCATTGGACATTCAGCAGGACATTCGATTTAATGCATGTTTTTGAATGTCCAGCAGTGCATTCGACATTCAGCAGGACATTCGATTTCATGCAAGTTTTTGAATGTCCAGCAGTGGATTCGACATTCAGCAGGACATTCGATTGAATGCATGTTTTTGAATGTCAAGCAGTGCATTCGACATTGGGAAGGACATTCGATTTCATGCATGTTTTTGAGTGTCCTGCAGTGCATTGGACATTCAGCAGGAAATTTGATTTCATGCATGTTTTTGAATGTCCAGCAGTGCATTCGACATTGGGCAGGACATTCGATTTCATGCATGTTTTTGAATGTCAAGCAGTGCATTGGACATTCAGCAGGACATTCTATTTCATGCATATTTTTGAATCTCCCGCAGTGCATTCGACATTGGCCAGGACATTTGATTTCATGCATGTTTTTGAATGTCCAGCAGTGCATTCGACATTCAGCATGACATTCCATTTCATGCATGTTTTTGAATGTCCCGCAGTGCATTCGATATTGGGCAGGACATTCGATTTCATGCATGTTTTTGAATGTCCAGCAGTGCATTCGACATTCAGAAGGACATTCGATTTCATGCATGTTTTTGAATGTCCAGCAGTGCATTCGACATTCAGAAGGACATTCGATTTCATGTATGTTTTTGAATGTCAAGCAGTGCATTGGACATTCAGCAGGACATTCGATTTCATGCATGTTTTTGAATGTCCATCAGTGCATTCGACATTCAGCAGGACATTCGATTCAATTCATGTTTTTGAATGTCTTGCAGTGCATTCGACATTGGGCAGGACATTCGATTTCATGCATGTTTTTGAATGTCCAGCAGTGCATTGGACATTCAGCAGGACGTTCGATTTCATGCATGTTTTTGAATGTCCAGCAGTACATTCGACATTCAGCAGGACATTCGATTCAATTCATGTTTTTGAATGTCTTGCAGTGCATTCAACATTGGGCAGGACATTAGATTTCATGCATATTTTTGAATGTCCAGCAGTGCATTCGACATTGGGCAGGACATTCGATTAAATGCATGCTTTTGAATGTCCTGTAGTGCATTGGACATTCAGCAGGACATTCCATTTAATGCATGTTTTTGAAGGTCCTGCAGTGCATTCGATATTTTCAGCAGGACATTCGATTTCATGCATGTTTTTGAATGTCCAGCAGTGCATTCGACATTGGGCAGGACATTCGATTTCATGCATGTTTTTGAATATCAAGCAGTGCATTCGACATTCAGCAGGACATTCGATTTGATGCATGTTTTTAAATGTCTTGCAGTGCATTCGACATTCAGCAAAACATTCGATTTCATGCATGTTTATGAATGTTCAGCAGTGTATTCGACATTCAGCAGGACATTCGATTTAATGCATGTTTTTGAATGTCCTGCAGTGCATTCGACATTGGGCAGGACATACGATTTAATGCATTTTTTTGAATGTCCTGCAGTGCATTCGACATTTGGCAGGACATTCGATTATTTGCATGTTTTTGAATGTCCAGCAGTGCATTGGGCATTCAGCTGGACAATTGCTTTCATGCATGTTTTTGAATGTCCAGCAGTGCATTCGACATTGGGCAGGACATTTGATTTAATGCATGTTTTAATGCCCCGCAGTGCATTCGACATTGGGCAGGACATTTGATTTAATTAATGCATTTTTGGCATTAATGCATTTTGAATGTCCAGCAGTGCATTCAGCAGGACATTCGATTCAATTCATGTTTTTGAATGTCCAGCAGTGCATTCGACATTCAGCAGGACATTCGATTTCATGCATGTTTTTGAATGTCAAGCAGTGCATTGGACATTGGGCAGGACATTTGATTTAATTCATGCTTTTGAATGTCCTGTTGTGCATTCGACATTCAGCAGGACATTCGATTTCATGCATATTTTTGAATGTCCAGCAGTGCATTCGACATTGGGCAGGATATTCGATTTCATGCATTTTTTTTAATGTCCTGCAGTGCATTTGACATTCAGCAGGACATTCGATTTCATGCATGTTTTTGAATGTCCAGCAGTGCATTCGACATTGGGCAGGACATTCTATTTCATGCATGTTTTTGAATGTCCAGCAGTGCGATCGACATTCAGCAGGACATTCGATTTAATGCATGTTTTTGAATGTCCTGCAGTGCATTCGACATTGGGCAGGACATTCGATTTCATGCATGTTTTTGAATCTCCAGCAGTGGATTCGACATGCATCAAATCAAATGTCCTGCTGAATGTCCAATGCACTGTTGGACATTCAAAAACATGCATCAAATCGAATGTGCTGCCCAATGTCGAATGCACTGCTGGACATTCAAAAACATGCATCAAATCGAATGTCCTGCTGAATGTCCAATGCACTGCTGGACATTCAAAAACATGCATGAAATCGAATGTGCTGCCCAATGTCCAATACACTGCTGGACATTCAAAAAACATGCATCAAATCGAATGTCCTGCTGAATGTCGAATGCACTGCTGGACATTCAAAAACATGCATGAAATCGAATGTGCTGCCCAATGTCGAATGCACTGCTGGACATTCAAAAACATGCATGAAATCGAATGTCCTGCCCAATGTCGAATGCACTGCTGGACATTCAGAAACATGCATCAAATCGAATGTCCTGCTGAATGTCCAATGCACTGCTGGACATTCAAAAACATGCATGAAATCGAATGTGCTGCCCAATGTCGAATGCACTGCTGGACATTCAAAAACATGCATGAAATCGAATGTCCTGCTGAAAATATCGAATGCACTGCTGGACTTTCAAAAACATGCATAACATTGAATGTCCTGGTGAATGTCCAATGCACTGCGGGACATTGAATGTCGAATGTTGATCCCACAGCCAACTTCACAGACTTAAAAAAAAATACCTCCATTAGAAATGGGTCTGATACTTTAGTTATATCATTAATTCTGACAATGAACGATAACTAGTCTATGTGGCTCAGTAGGACATCGTAGCCAAATATTTTACTGACTTAAAGGGAATGGGTTCGAATCCTGGTGAAATCACACCTTTTTCAGCTTTCATGGTGTATAGAAGCATAGCACTATGTTTTTTTCCATACTGAATTGATTTTTCTTAAATTTTAAAGAAAAAAAATCAGCTAAATTCTGTGAGTCAGTCGCTTTAAGCTTTGATATATACTTAATGAAACAAAACGGTGCAAACAAGTAATCCACGGCGACTTTCATCTATATGAAAGGAAGTCTATAAAGTTTATGTTTATTTAATATGTTTTTGTTTTATACTGCAGGTTTTTATTTGTAAATTTTTCATTCTTTATTCTCTTTAAAAAATAGAATATTATTAAGTAAATCTGTTTTAAGATTCAGTAATAACAACGTGTTCTATTTATACTTTCCCACTGTGGATTTCATTGTTTCAAAAAGACAAAAAAACTCATTCAAAATCATTAGCCCAATACAATAGCAAAAGTCGTACATATGATAAGGCGTGAATTTTAAGACCGCGATTTAAAGAATATCAATTTTGAAATAACCAATAAAAAATGGATGTTTGTTAAATCGTACTGCGCTGAACTGGACATTAAATTGTCTGTGAAGTTATATACGGAATAAAATGCAGCGAAATTTGGAAGCTGAACTCACAGGTAAACTCTTGTGCTTTTAAATCTTCTGTTGGTAGACCTAAGAAGTCCGAAAGCCTTTGTTCTGAATTGTTTTCCATTTGAAACCAATAGTTATTTAAATATTTATTCCCGTCTTTTTTTCTTTTTTTTTTTCGTTTTTCTTTGTTGAAGCAGCATACAAATAAAAAAAAAACATATAGGGTCACATACTTGATACAACATGTGCTTTAAATCTCTTATGTATCGAACATCATATATATCATTTGAATTCAAAAGAAATCATATGTAAAATCATATTTTGTGAAAAAATAAATGTTTTACGAAATACGTTGTTTTGACATGCTTGATTAGCTTTTTCATTCTTTTTTTATTTTTTTTTTAATTTGCTGTATTTTTTTTTCTCATCCAGACTGTAGAGGAAAAATCTGAAATCACTCTTGTATCCCTGTTAGTTTTTATTATTTATTGATTTTTTTGCAGTTATATGCTTTCTCTCTCTACTTGGCTATGGACACGGAGCCTGTACGTACACCGCTATCAACACGGACCTAAATACTTGTATTGCGGCTGCAACCACGTCCAGTACAGCTAGATGGTTCTTTCCTCATGGCACTATCGCAGAACAAGCTGAAATTTGCCAGTAAGTTTTATTTTATCAATATCAATTTCAAAATTCATTCTGTTTCATCGCCATGTCAACTTGGCAATCACCGGAATTTTCCGCGAGTTTAACGGCAAAATAACACTCATAAAAGGCCAAGTAATATGACTTGTTAAGTCACTAATATATTTTATCAAAAACAACAACAATATTTTTATATATACTTTCTCTGTTGTGTATGTAATACAGTTTTGCTACTTTTATCGAGATGAAGATGAAAAATATACTATAATGCAACATACATAAAATATTTTGTTCACTAATACTTCTTTCTGTCTTCTCAGATTATTACATATAGCATAAAAATCTAGCTTTCTGTCGTGTTTTTCAACCACAATGAACTGCAATTTTTTACTTCGACTGTGAATACATCAGATATACCGTCCTTGGAGTGAACTGGGGGCTTCTTCAGTTAAAGCAGGGCGCAAGCTTTCTGACCATTACGCCAGGCACCCAGTTGACATATTATTGAAAGTAGGAAGGGTGGGCCGCATTGTTTCTTTTATATAGATGAACAAGCTAAGAATAAGCAACGGTTTGGCCCAAGCAAAACCCTAAAGAAAGAAAAAATAATAGAAATGAAAACAACGCTATTATTATATATGTGTTGTGTCACGGGTCATAAAGGAAAAGGTAAACTATGAGTTGAAAAAGTTATCTACATGACTGGTAGCCACTTATAGTAATTTTGTTGCCAAAAGGGTGATTTCATACACCAGCCTTAATTCATTATAACTGTAGTATAACTGTATAAGTAAAATACGGCATTCTTCTCCCCTGACCGTGAGCTATTTTTTGCCTTTTTTGTTATTAACTTTTATGGCAGAGGGTTGATGGGTTTGCTTTTGGAAACAAAACGTTTCCAGGTAATACCAGACTCTAAACTCTTTGAATTTTCAAGGGTACATAGCCAGTCCTTGCTTTCTGTTCCAGGAGTAGCGCCCAGACTGCTTTAGCTTCTTGTATCAACTCAGTGTTCTCGGCGTGTAAACTCGAGGCCAAAAGTTTGAAGATGTTTAGTACCACGGGAAATAACCTTGTCAACGCGTACAGTGACCTTTGCTCTGCGACGTTACTGAGTAAGAACATTATCTTTTTGTTTTAAGAAGTACGTGAAACGTTCCTTTCCCGTTCTTCCAGAAAAAAAATCACTGTACGCAACTGTTAAATTTCCACACATGATACTGGGACTCGAATGTACTCTGCCTGTCTACGACGTCTGACGCTTCCCACAGTATTTTAGCCGAGTTTACTAACCTTAATCTAGAAGTGGTACAGTGGTTACGAGCTGGAATGGTAGCCAAGGGGTCGCGATATCGATACCCAGCTCCTCCACTAACATTACTAATTGTCTTTCAGATGAGATGTTATTTTAAACCGAGGTTCCATATGTATCAGTCCTGTACACTGAGCATGCAAAAGAACCAGTTGTGTCACTGGGATGGGATGTTTTCTGTTTCTTGCACTATCTCCCACAACATACGATACCTTATCTCTGCAGGGGGGCGTCGGTCATAAGGAAAGCCGGTACCGACGATAAATAAATAGTGACAGACCGTTATCTCAGGATAGAGATGTACCGCGATATATGCATAAAACCGGACGAAAACTGGCAGTTTTCCAACCGGCCACGGAACTCAAACATATACGGTGTTTAGGACATGAAATGTCACATTTTTATTTATTTGGAAATGTTTCAGAAATGTGATGATATTTCATTTCTAAGAATAACAGTGAATTGTCTAAGATGTCACCGTGTTCTTAGAACACTTTGCAATTCGTCTGTTATTTTACTTCGAAAACTTAAATGATAGATTAAAAATGACCTTAGTTTTATTTACAAAGAATTTCAGATTTTTTCAAGTGAAATCTTTTGTAACTTTCAGCTGAAGCTCAGGCATGTATGTCAGTAGTTTCCGCGACCCAGACGTTTGTAACAGCAGAAACGGCGTTTAAATCGGCAGTGACAGCGCTGCCTGACGCAGCGACCGCCACTGAAATATGTGGGTAGGTGTCAAATTGAGGAAGAATTGTTTGCCTGAAATATACAGTGTGCACCTACCACTAGCCGCCAACAAATATACATGTATGGACTTGGCTATAACCTTTTCCCAACTTAAAGTAATTATGATTCCAGTTGTTTTATTCCGTAGTCTTTTGACAGGGGCAATTGGCCAAGTTGGCGCTTGATTTTACGCCCAAAATCGTTAAGCTGTGGCAAATTCCCGTGGTTTTTTTTCTAAGCTTTGAATCTGCTCGTATTTTGATTATGGTGATGTTATTGTTGATGATGATGTTATTTTGAATGGGAAAATATGTATTTTGAAACAGTTCTTGATTATGACCTAAGTTTGATTATAATGGTGTCTGACGTCATTCTAACTGGTCTCTAAAGGCGACATTTACAATAAGGAAACAAACTTATACTATGTAAGTAAATGTTCGAAAAATGACAACCAGTATATTGATACTTTCCTTGAAATATGAACTGGATGCTCTGAAAACAATACAATTCATGCAAAGATATCCTTAGTATTAAATGCTAGATTATGAATCTCCGAAATCTCATTTTGATATTTCTGTATAATGTACTCTTGCTATTCACGTACCCTACGACCTATTCATGTATGAACTTCCCCCGAATCACCACTAACGAGGAGTACAATCACTTTAGAGAAAAGGCGGCGAGCATCGAAAGTACCTTGATCGATTCTTTTTTCACCAGAATAAGTCCGGAACAAAAAAGTAGGGGATTATCCAGTTATGTCGCATTGAAATATCGATGCGCGCAGAAAAAGCTCCGGTATTGTTTCTTTTTCTACGCCGGCCCGGCTAGCTCAATCGGTAGAGCATCCGATTGTCAATCTTGACAATCCCGGTCCGATCCCCATCAGGAGCGGCAAAATTTCTCCGTGATCATTGACCTCGGACATTTGTCCCTCACCTCTAAAGCAAGTGAAGAAGTAGTCTCTTGCGGAGAGATTGGTTAGGAAACTGGTTGGATACCCAGGAACACTGGTTAGGTGGACTGACCGCCGGGCTATGACCTTAGCTGTTAAAACCGGCGTTAAAACCCCAATAAACCAAACCAATCTTTTTCTACCTTTCAGATTAGCGACAACAATGGAGTACACAGCCTACACGACACTGCTAACACCCACGTGCACAGATTCGACCCATCGTGCTGTATGGAACAGTTTCTTCTCGACAATTCTGGACACTTATGTGTGCACGTGTAGTGACGCAGTAACAGTTACGATAAGTCACGTGGTCATGTTGCTAGCCGTGCTTGTAGCTAGTTATTTCAACATGAAACACTGAGAACAAATCTCAAAGATGTTGACATGCGTTAAAGCGACTAAATCCTCACAAAGCGTTTATCTTTTTATCTTATTATCTTATTTTCGATCACTTATTTCCAGTGTAGTTGCTATTTCATTTTGGCAGATAATTTGATCAAATAATATTTCACTCGTATGCATGTTCTGAAGTAAGTAGCGTCTTAAATTTCCAGATGTTTTTGGTTGTTGAACTCTCTTACGCTTATAGCTTCATTCAGTTCTTCACCTGTGAATTTTCACTCTACGGTTGGCGCATTGTTACTGGCATGGATCTATTTGAGTTTATAATCGTCGATACCGGTTGGCATTATGACTGAAGCCCCTCGCAGAATGTAGTTATTCTCCGTTGTGGGGATAGTCAAAGCTACAGAAATGACAACCTGGCTTTTTTCCATGCTAACAATACAGTACTGATAGGTGGGACCTCGGTTTCACGTCTTATCTGATAGAAATTAATTAGAAATGTTAGTGGAGGAGCGGGGGATCGAACTAGCAACCCCTTGATTACCAGTACAGCGCGTTACGACTGGACCTATTCTAAGCACTATAATTATTCTAAGTGCTTGCTCCCTTTGTCGTCTGCTCCTTTATTCAACAACAACAACAATAACAACAACTTTATTTAGCATTGAATACATATACGACTACTCTTAGTCAGTAAATCAAAGATATACATAGCGTGTCCGTGCGTGCGTGCGTGCGCGCGCGCGTGTGTGTATGTTATTCACATATTTTCATGTTTATCTCATTGCTTTATTTTTCCTTTGTTAAATTGTCAGTTTCTGTCTAAGACCTTTTGTTTGTGCTTTAAAATGCCGAGTTGTCCTGGAAACAAAGAAAGATACAACGTTTAAATAGTTGACTTAAAGGGACATACCCTACCACTGACTGATAACATACTGTTTGTCAATTTTACTGGCACATTTGCTTTAAACTTAAAAAATGATAATTTGAAGACGAATATACACGTTTTTTTTATTAGATATTTGGACAGCATTCATTTGGAATGAAATGGTTATTCACCCAAAAATGGTACAACAACTCTTTATAAAGACTTTACTTTTACTTTAGATTTTTAGATTTTGTTTTACTGACATCTTAAAAAATTAATTAAAATTTTATTCAGTATCATTTACCTGAATAAAAAAATAGAATACTAAAGATTGAAGTGTATGCTTCTTTATTTAAGTTAGGAACATTTGTGAATTACATTAACAGAAAGGTTTCAAAAAATTCCCGGAAGAGATCAGAAATACGGTGTCATTTTATCTGCACAAATGAGCATTGATTTTAGAGATTTTGTTTATCGTCAAGTTCATTGCCAGATTTTAAAAGTAATGTAAGAATCTTAAAAACATTTACCATTATAGAAACCACTTTTCCGAAGTTAAATAACGACAATTTGTTTTCATTTGTCATCAAAACGTGTAAACTTAATTTGTTCAGACAAACAGATTACTACAAGGTAAATGCACTGTACCGTAATTGTATTTCATTTTAAGGGTTTTAGACACCTGGTCCAGTCTCACAAAACGTTTACTCGTGCGATTAACATGATGTCAACAAATTTATGTCATGTTTAAAGAAATGCAACTGAAATTGTATAAGCAATTTGGGGAAAAACAATATTATATTTAACGTAATATTGTTTTAACATCGAGAATAAAGAAAAAAAAGAACATAGTTGGTTCAAATGAACTGACCTTAAAGTAACGTGCTAGATTGATAATCCATGGGTTACAACTCAGTCCGTCGCTCTGGTCACTATACTAATGGGTGTGGAAACTGAGACTTCATACAACATTTCAAACCAGACATCTTTAAGTGCATAAGCTACATAAGAGTATTTGGAACACTTCTTGTCTCTTGCATCACCTTAAAGCTAAACCAATCAAAGGACTGAAGGTCCTGAGAGCCACCAAATGAGACATCTCAAGCAAAGGTCTGGTACGCACAGAGAATGACAAGCAATATACCAAGCTTCTTGCGCCATTTCCTTCTGCTTTATATATTTGATGTAAATGTTAAACTGCTTTCGGTATTTATTTTCCTGTCTTTTAGTACTTTTCTCCAGAATTTTCATTTTGTGATTGCAATCCGTCGCCTTTTTCTTGTGCCCTAACTACCAAACCAATTTTTTTAGGAAAATCGACTTACAAATATTTAAAGTGTTATATCTTCTTTCTGTGCTACTTGAATTTACTGAAATCTTACAGCGCTATGCAGACGGATGTCAATATCACAAAAATGGTATTACATTTCAAATTTATTAAAGACTGAGAAAAACTGAAACTGGGATAAACAAAATATGAAAATTATTTTTAGAAAGTTATTCATAGTGTGTCTTATAATCGGTTCAGCTAGAGTTTAACTGCTATTGTCTTTTGTAACGTACATACCGCACTTTTTCATGCCAAATGCTCTTTAAACATATGTTTAACTCCATTTACATATTCTCACAACTTTGAACCAACAGCTTAAAAGATATAGCAAAAAGGCTGCATTTTTGTTCTCATTTTCTACAAAAAATGGACAAAGAAGTAAGGCGACGCATTAATAACGGAGATAATTCATTTGTCACGTGCACTGACAACTTATTACCTCACTGGAAGTTTTGTATTAACTGCCTGTCACGAATTTTATAATAATTCTAGTGCACGCATATCTTTTATAATTAATAATAATTTGGTTTATACCACTACATTTTTACTATTACAATTCTTCGAACTGTAAAGCAGCTTATCCACATTAGGTGAAAGAAAGTTAAACGGTACCACAACGTTGTAAAGGGACACACCCTATAACTGGTGTCGAACTAAATAACTGCGAAAGTACAGATAATAAAACATTAACATGAACTTATTGTTTAAGCTATATTGACAAAATCAGCCATTAAAATATGTTGTAGTACCGCTAACGATCATTGTTCTTGTACAATTAATGGATGCAAACGCCTCTTTGTTGATTATTTGTGCTGAGATTAAACATTTTTGTTGTATTTTAGTTTTTTTTTATCTGTTAATTTTACATTTAATGAACACAATATATATGTTGCGATAGTATAATCTGTCAGATTTAACTTCTATTCGCCGCGCTATAAATTTTGCGGAGTAATA
Organism: Cyclina sinensis; assembly: GCA_012932295.1. NCBI lineage: Eukaryota > Metazoa > Mollusca > Bivalvia > Venerida > Veneridae > Cyclina > Cyclina sinensis. Next base: position 13,486,253 of record JAAONU010000010.1, read on the forward strand.
TGTAAAATTGGTTATCGACACATTACAAAGAATTGTACCGGAAATACATATGTAGTTCTTACTGATCATGTATTCCTCATTTTAAATATTTAAATGATTTTGAAGTGATTCAGTTGTCTGTGAATGAGCTGTTTCAAGACCTCATTTAGATCTACTTTTTAGTGTAGTTATATTGTTGTGAGTTATCCGTCAAATCCGTTGAGTAAAGAAGAAAAAAAAATAGTTCTCAGTCAGATTGAAGCAACTGATTGCTTCGCGGCTCAAAAACAATCTTAGAGCGGTCCTTATGCAGGTCTCAGTACCTACGATAAAACAAACTGAAAAAGAAGGTTGCTGCCCTCATGCACCGTTAAAGTCTGTCCCTAACAACGAAAGTACTTACGTCAAGGCTTGCGTACTTTACAGGCATTCGGAACACCTCGGGCGACTTCAGTAAGTCTTTCTACGGAGTAGTGGGAGAAAGCCGAGTTGTTACGATTGACTTTAAAGGCATAATTCTAACTATAGCCGTCTAAGAGCAATTGAATTGATTCGTAATAAATAAATCATGAATGTAATAGTAAAACATGCAACAACAAATTATATTATTTTGTTTGTTTTGTATTAAAAACAGATAATCACTAATGGACTATTTTCCCACTGATCAGAGTTCTTGTTGCTTCTCTTTACAAGAATCAGAAACATAATCTATCCTTCGCACAATGAAACACTTGTAATGGTCAGTTATAATAACTCGGTGTACATTATCCTAAAATGAGTCTGTGCTGATAAATTGATCCAAAACATTAAAAAAACAAAGAAAAATAGCTAGGCAATTTAATTGCAATTTTAACCACACTCCTTTCACATGCACACATCTGCAAAATACGAGCAATCGCTCTTCAAGATAAACAACGTCCATATTCCCAATGCCAGGGCGTCGAACGTAAACTGAAAGGAACACTTCGTCATGTTAAGAGGTAAACAAACCATGTTTGTCGCTCAATCAATCGTGAAAAGCACGCAGTATAAAAAGACATGTAAAGATAGGTGAACCAGCGAAAACGGTTTTACGAAATATTTAAGAAGGCAAACAAACACTTGTTACAGTAAAGTAAGTTATTTTGTTTATTTAAACATTGAAACATTTTTTGAAACAATATTTTCAACGTGATCATTTGCATTCTGAAAAATCACGTTCGTTACAAAGATTTATATATGTTACGAAGAAATGCGTATTGATCAAGTGACAAGCTATAAACTTACAAGTTCGAGACTCACTTTGTTGATATTTTTCTTTCAACTTTTACTTTTGTTCCAGGCAGGAAATTATAGAATTTTCTCAATACATAGGATAAATGGTTATAAGTAGAACAACAAAACCAAAACAAATCTTAATCTAAGCGTTTTGATTTTTCTTACAGAGAAAACAGACATGATGAGAGGAATGTACATTTTATCTCTGCTGTTCTTTGCAGTTGGCTGCCTTGCTAAGGTGCAATCTATGGATCATCTTTGCAGAAAGGGCGGACCTATTTACAGAGCCCATCCTACAGACTGTGAAAAATTTGTTCAGTGTCACCGGGACGCATCAAACAATCTGATTGGTGAAATCCGAAGTTGTCCTTTCTCAACTTACTGGAGTAAAGATATTCTCACGTGCCTTCCTGTAACACAAGTCAAATGCCGTACTGACAAATGTGCAGATAAGCCGGACGGGACAGTTCGATCGAGTAAGGGCAACTGCAGAGGTTTTTGGAAGTGTTCTAAAGGCATATCTGAACCACAATGCTGTCCACTTGGACAGAGGTTTGATGCCGTTGTTGGATGCAATGAAACTGGCTCCGGAAACGAAACATGCAAAGATACTTGTCTTGGTGTTGAATATGCCCACAGCAATGAAACAGCTAACGACACTGTAGTCTGTAACAAACGACCGGTTGTTGATGAACCTTCGTTTTACATTGAAGAAGCCACCGGCATAGAATATAAGCGTATGTGTTCACCAGGCACCGTGTACGACCAAGATGCATGCAGCTGTGGCCTAGCAAAGCAGCCCATGAAAAGAGCTCCATGCAATCGTGAAATTTACCTGCCATTTACCTTCGATCACAAAGACATGTCCATTAACCCATATTTCGTCGACAACGAGAACGTAGATGTACATAACGGTTTCGCTCATTTCAACGGCGAAAACAGTAGACTAAATATACCGTTTTTCAACAACATGGAACATGTCGATTCTATCGTAATTCGAATTAAATACATTTCCACTTCCGGTAAGGGAAGTTACCCACAAGTCATAATTTCCAATAGCGGGTGCGGCTTTTTACCATCAATAGTTATCTCTGAAAATGAAAAGGATGTCATATTTGAAATCGCGACGACAAAAAATCAGTCGACATCCATTTCAGTTCCTCAACCGCAACCACGGTCAACGGAAAAGTTAGTTGAATACAAATTTCTGAACGAAACATTTATAGGCTCAGTGAACGCAAACACCTCGGACGTCGCAGTAAATGGTTTTCTAAAAAATGTACAGTGTGACCTTAGCATCGGAGGGCTTCCCGGGAACGTCAGTGGCAGGCTAAAAGAAATGGCAAACTTTCTAGGAAAAATCAGCGAGGTGTCTGTGTACCGCTGTGACCCAGAACAGACACGATAATTTGTTGTTCTTAAAACAATCCAGTTGTCTTTTATTTATGTTTAGCATTCTTTTTTATTTTCTCCCCTGCCCAAAGAGCAAAGTTGAACAGTTTACTTTTGCAATTCGATCAAGAAGATCTTAAATAGGATTTCATAAAGTAATGCATATTTTTCTGTGCATTTAGCTTCTTCTTTCCTTCATATATTCACGCTTAACATACTGTACATGTATTTATAAGTGAACTTAGATTTGTTAAGCTATGGAAGCGCTAATTGACCCCCGTTGTGACGTGAAAGTTTTTCAGTTGACGTCATAATTTTCCCCGGCATTTCATGTTCTATCATTGCATCTTGGAAAATATTAAGTTGTCATGCCAGAACTGATTCACCTCATATAAACAATGTTTCTACTTCAGTTGCAGACTTGCCTTCTGTTATAACCGACATCGTGTGTATTTCTTGTTGACATACAAACAGACGGCATGCTGCATAGAAAATAATCTCAAAGGAAATACGTTGCTTGCTTGCAACTAAAATGAAGGTATTTTAATAGGGCTGTAGCGTTACGCATGGTACCGGCATACCGCGGTACAAGGCCTGGCAATATATCGCCGACATACATCGATACGACCTTGACCTAACGTTTAAATTCAATGAGAATATTGGGTTATTTATGCCCTGTAGGGCATCGCCCAGTAAAGTGGTGAATTTTCTTATTGCGACAGAGCGTCTAATGACAAACAATATGCAGCAGAGCGTCTGGAGCCGAAGATTTTCGGACATCCTTATTCTGCGGCCCTCCAATCCTATATGCAACTGCAATTGCGGCCACAGTTTTAACAGTGTGCAATCATTAAACTCTTCTTAATGTTTACAAGCGAGAGTGCCAAATATTTTGTTTGTGGTTTTAGGTAAATGATGTGTTTAAAATTAGCAGAGAAATTGATTGTAATTGATGTATAATTTTGCATAATTTTTAAAAACGACAGCAATAAAATTGAAAATTATTTACTGCACGTACAGCAACAGACTTGCAATCTCCTAGAATTCTGAAAATGCCTATAATGCCAGCAGGCAATGAGAATGTTGCTAAAATAACTGTGCACTGCTCTATCTATATCTATATCTATCTGTTTGAGCTTATTTATCGTCGGTACCAATTGTCCATATCACCGACGCCAGAGGCCGCCCGGTGCCTTAAAACTGCTCGTTCCCCAGGTCAGTCTGCGATAACCGTTCGGTGTCCAGTTGATCCCTGACTACGATAGAAAAAATTATATATAAATCGCGCGGCGCCTGTCAGATTCCAAAATTCACCGATGCTTTACAATTCGCTTAAACCAGACGACATTTACATTACCAATACTGACAACAGTGCCGGGACAGGAAAATACCTCCTACGGGTGGGTCGATCAAGCCATAAACACAACATTCTAGCTAGTACTTGACTGTAATCTGGCATGAAATGATAATGCTGATAGCCGCCAGTCCGTGACTATACTCAAAAGACTAATCCTGTCAATAAAGTTTAGACCAATCTGATCAGGTCGGCAAAACCTCCCGAATTCTTCGCAAACGACTCAATCTTGAGACAGCTCATAAACTCAGCTCAAATCGTAACTTAGACTGTTAAGAACTTTAAATCAGGACATTTGTCGTTCGGATATAAACCTACCCAATGCGTCAGTCATTCCTATTTTTCCGTGTTTTATCCTACATATCGTATTATTTATCATCGACGAATCCTCTCTATCATGCGTACGTCATCTTAGACACAACAATAAACTTCCTGTCCATCTATGGCAATTGAAATTTCTGACGGTAATTTTCTCTGCCTTTGAAAGATTTCATTTATCAAAGAACCTCTCGTAAATTTATTCATTATTTTGCCATATTTATTTGAGAACAAGATCATTTCTTTCAAGAGAAAGATCGGTCGATTGTTTTACAACGACACTGCAAGCATTTAGGACGACGTGGGCCTGATAGGTCAGAGTTCTTCGAACATTTCAGAGAACGAAAATCAAAAACTTAAAAATTTGAATAATGATACTGCTTTCTCGATTGGAACAAAAAATGAGTTTTGCATTGCAATCCATTTTGTGAGAAATCGAAAAAAATATAAACTACTAACATATATGTACATCATTATTTCAGTAAAGTATGTCTAATATCTGGATGACGCATAAGAACCGAAGGACAAAAACAGAACATAAATTGAAAGTAGTTTACCAGTAATCTTAACAATCGGAATAAAATATGTATATTGAATCCTTTTTGGCGAAGGGCCACATTTCCATGCAATTGATCATTCTGGAAAATGTATGACTACTTTGATTTGATTAATCTGTACAACTGGCCAAAAAAATCAGCGCTTTCCATGGCTGTCATTTTTCATTAACGATATAACAAATCACACAGAAATGTTCCATTCAACGGTTTTGTGACGGTGTATCATATTTGTCAGAACCACGCAGTAGTAGTATCGCCTCGGTTTTTGCCCTTTAAAGCTGAATGAAGCCGCATGTAGCTTGTATGTTGTAAACACCGTTAAACACCCTAACTTTCTTGAGGGAATATTCTGCATGCATTAGGAAAAAGAAAGATAAAATGAATCTGAATGAACAGAATAGAACAAAAATGAAAAAAATTTAACTGTATGAAAAACAAATAATATTCTATGAAACCATGACGAGAGATAACTTAGATTTTCGAGTAAAAAATACCAATAGTTTCAGAAATCGAAAGTATTTTCTCAAGTAGGCTTCCAACATGATTATATCTGTCTGAGTTAATTTATCATTGGTACCTTATGGCCACCTCCCTAAGTAGCATTTAGTGATGGGGGATGGTGCCAGACACAGAAAGCATATCGTTCTATAGACACTCCTGGCTCCTGGACTTGCTCAGAGCATAGCACCAATAAATGGGACTTTGGTTTAACGTCTAAAGCAAAAGAGATGTAGTATTTTTAGTGAAGAAGACGGCGGTAGGTGGGGTGAGAGTGAGTGAGAGTGGGTGAGAGTGGGTGGGGTTTGGGGTCGAATTGTTACACTTAGATAAAAATGTCTTTGTGTTACAACAGAACCACTGATTTGCTCTTTATTTTAATTCTGATACGATATCTATTAATACGGCTTTACTGTTTTGTTTGTTTTTTTCAAGGAAAAATGCTTATAAAATTTTTCAGGCAATTTTTCAATTCTTATTAGATAGATTGGATTCTAAGTAAAGGTTTTAAAGTTTTTATTCCAAATTGTGTTTTAGGTATAAGGCGGTAGTTACTTAAATCAATCACATTTTTCAAGCAACGGTAGTTTATCTTAAAACAATTGAACAGTTAATTGACAAGTCTTTGAAGTGGCGAGTTCACATCAGACTGTTGTTTTCTACTTAAATAGCGGTAAAGTTTAATAATAAATCTTATCGTCTTGTTTTTGATTATAATTTACCCTTTAAGTGAAAGCACACTATTATAAGACGAGATATTTAGAGTACATATTGTAGCGGTAAAATTAAACGCGAGTCTTCGTTTGTTCTAGAATATTTAAAGTGATTTTTTACAAAGTATTGCTTCATACTTTTATCATAGATATTGAGTATTATTTGTCTTGAAGTATTTTATGCATATTGTTTACTGTGAACACAAAATCAGAATATTATTCATACTGAAAATGTCCAAGCCTCACGGTTGTTTATGGTTTCATTTTAAAACGTGATTTGCGTTTCTTTTTTATTCCTAGCAGTTTACCTATTGTTACAATTGAATACGTACACATGACACATATCTATATGTATATAGTAGTATATATGTTAAAATCTAATTTTTAACAATGGTTATTTTTTCTTGAATGTACAAGTGTACCCTTCTCTGAATAACCATTACCATCGAGTTGCTTATACCCCCTTTCAATAATAATTTATGCCATCCAAATTTCAACCGTTACACATCTCCATAAACAAAATATGTCTGTCTTGATTATGATATATGGACTTTCTGACAGCCTTCTTTTCTCTGCTTATAAAAGATCTCAATTATCAAAAGAACCTCCGTAAATTTATTCATTACTCTGTCATATATGTACCGAGCGATTACTCGTTTGTCGGGAAACGTTTGACGTGCGATACAGCTAGCGTTTTAGCTATTGTACATGTATCTAGCTTTGTGCATATCTTTTGTATTGATAGATTCGTTCTTACAATTTTGATAGAAAAACTGGAATTTCACAGGATGAAAGCTGAACTAAAGCCAGACCCAGTAATCAAAAGATAAACTGCAATGCAGTGTATAAAGTTGTATATGGATGTATGTTCAAGGTACTTGCACCGACCTAAATGCTTTACAATTAATCAAGGCAATCTACATTAGGTTAGCAATTTTACAGAAAAGTCTGTTTATATCCCTTACCCTTTTTGTTTTTAAATTGGACTCGTCCATTTTTGCAATTTGGGAGAGACCCATTTATCACCTCTAAGGATATTAGCTGACACTAAATGACCGAAAAGGGAATACTGCAAACGGATATGAAAGCTCGCAACTACATTCGGAACACCTCGGGCGACTTCAATAAGTCACCTCGGAAATAATGTGGTAGGCGCCATATTGGACTATTTTATAATTCAAATGGTGTCTGCTAAATTGAAAACATTTCTTAAAGCCTCTACCTGTTCATGCTTTAAATTTAAAAACAAACAACAGTTTTTCTAATGCATAAGACAAACACTGCTTGATTCCGCAAAGTTTGTTCATATTTTTATTAAAGCCGGGGCGAATTACCTTTTGGTGTATTCATACACTTACATAGGAGGTCTTTATACAAAGTTGTCGGAGAAAGCCGAGTTGTTACGATTGTTGCAACTTATGTTCAGACAAATCGTTACCTGACAGATATACCATGAGTGAGGTAAAGAAATTTACGTACATGGTGATATCTCAGCTGCAACAAAGGAACTGTTCCAAAATACCACTTTTTGATCCGTGGACGAGACAACTTCTGTGATACAGACAAGTCGCTCAGTCATAATTCATAATGCCACATGTTTTATGTTCACCTGCTTTGCACACCTTGACCATCTAATGCTAGATAGTTGTCATTCCTTCGGTTTTTGCAAAATCGCACTCAGGCGGCTTGTAACAACAGTTACTTGCCTTTCGACTATTCTATCTTAGCCTTATGTCCTTGATTGGCCAATAATCATTCAACAGAGTTTGAACGAACTCGCAGAGCCGGTCATGTTCCGACATAAGTTATGAGAGCAGCATAAGCTGTTCACCTAATCGTCCGATGCCTGATTTACTTCCAATTAAGTCTCTGGTTCCCAACTCGTAAGTGAAGCATTGAATCCATCAAGTCTATAGTTCCCAGCTCGTAAGTGAAGCATTGATTCCAGCAGGTCTCTGGTTCCCAGCTCGTAGGAGCATTGAATCCAGCGAATATTTCGTCACGTGTACTGCGTTCATCTTACTGTTTGCATAAATGTAAGATGTATACATACACGCGTAACGAACGATAGACGAGTTGGAAATATTTACTTTGTAACTGAGTGTGTGAATGTGTATGCCAACACTACTTTTATTTTGTGTAATACTAAAACATGCTTAAATATGTTGACATGTAGAAGTAGATTATTTAAATCTAGACGACTAAGAAAAGCGAAAATACATCTGTGTTAAGTGTGAAAAATGATTTTAGCTGTCTTCAGATTTAGGATGTATGGTTCAGTATACTGACCAAGTTGTAGCACTTCAGTTGTAACACTTCTTTTGTAGCACTTCAGTTGTAGCACTTGTTTTGTAGCATTTCAGCTGTAGCACTTCTTTTGTAGCACTTCAGTTGTAGCACTTGTTTTGTAGCACTTCTTTTATAGCACTTCAGTTGTAGCACTTCTTTTATAGCACTTCAGTTGTAGCACTTCTTTTATAGCACTTCAGTTGTAGCACTTGTTTTATAGCACTTCAGTTGTAGCACTTCTTTTGTAGCACTTCAATTGTTGCACTTCTTTTATAGCACTTCAGTTGTAGCACTTCTTTTATAGCACTTCAGTTGTAGCACTTCTTATATAGCACTTCAGTTGTAGCACTTCTTTTATAGCACTTCAGTTGTAGCACTTGTTTTGTAGCACTTCAGTTGTAGCACTTCTTTTATAGCACTTCAGTTGTAGCACTTCTTTTGTAGCACTTCTGTTGTAACACTTCTTTTATAGCTGTCTTCAGTTGTAGCACTTCTTTTATAGCACTTCAGTTGTAGCACTTGTTTTGTAGCACTTCAGTTGTAGCACTTCTTTTGTAGCACTTCAATTGTTGCACTTCTTTTGTAGCACTTCTTTTGCAGCACTTCAGTTGTAGCACTTCTTTTATAGCACTTCAGTTGTAGCACTTCAGTTGTAGCACTTCAGTTGTAGCACTTCTTTTGTAGCACTTCAGTTGTAGCACTTCTTTTGTAGCACTTCAGTTGTAGCACTTCTTTTGTAGCACTTCAGTTGTAGCACTTCATTTGTAGCACTTCTTTTGTAGCACTTATTTTGTAGCACTTCAGTTGTAGCACTTCTTTTGTAGCACTTCTTTTGTAGCACTTATTTTGTAGCACTTCAGTTGTAGCACTTCTTTTGTAGCACTTCAATTGTAGCACTTCAATTGTTGCACTTCTTTTGTAGCACTTCAATTGTTGCACTTCTTTTGTAGCACTTCAATTGTTGCACTTATTTTGTAGCACTTCAATTGTTGCACTTCTTTTGTAGCACTTCAATTGTTGCACTTATTTTGTAGCACTTCAGTTGTAGCACTTCTTTTATAGCACTTCAGTTGTAGCACTTCAATTGTAACACTTCTTTTGTAGCACTTCAGTTGTAGCACTTCTTTTGTAGCACTTCAGTTGTAACACTTCTTTTGTAGCACTTATTTTGTAGCACTTCAGTTGTAGCACTTATTTTGTAGCACTTCAATTGTAGCACTTCTTTTGTAGCACTTCAGTTGTAGCACTTCTTTTGTAGCACTTCAGTTGTAGCACTTCTTTTGTAGCACTTCAGTTGTAGCACTTCTTTTGTAGCACTTATTTTGTAGCACTTCAGTTGTAGCACTTCTTTTGTAGCACTTCAATTGTTGCACTTCTTTTATAGCACTTTAGTTGTGGCGCTTATTTTGTAGCACTTCAATTGTTGCACTTCTTTTGTAGCACTTCAATTGTTGCACTTATTTTGTAGCACTTATTTTGTAGCACTTCAATTGTTGCACTTCAATTGCAGCACTTATTTTGTAGCACTTCTTTTGTAGCACTTCAATTGTTGCACTTCTTTTGTAGCACTTCAATTGTTGCACTTCTTTTGTAGCACTTCAATTGTTGCACATCAATTGTTGCACTTCAATTGTTGCACTTATTTTGTAGCACTTCAATTGTTGCACTTATTTTGTAGCACTTATTTTGTAGCACTTCAGTTGTAGCACTTCTTTTGTAGCACTTCAATTGTTGCACTTCAATTGTTGCACTTCTTTTGTAGCACTTCAATTGTTGCACTTCTTTTGTAGCACTTCAATTGTTGCACTTATTTTGTAGCACTTCAATTGTTGCACTTCTTTTGTAGCACTTCAATTGTTGCACTTATTTTGTAGCACTTCAGTTGTAGCACTTCTTTTGTAGCACTTCAATTGTTGCACTTCAATTGTTGCACTTATTTTGTAGCACTTCAGTTGTAGCGCTTCTTTTGTAGCACTTCAATTGTTGCACTTCTTTTGTAGCACTTATTTTGTAGCACTTCAGTTCTAGCACTTCTTTTGTAGCACTTCAATTGTAGCACTTCAATTGTTGCACTTATTTTGTAGCACTTCAGTTGTAGCACTTCTTTTGTAGCACTTCAATTGTTGCACTTCTTTTGTAGCACTTCAATTGTTGCACTTATTTTGTAGCACTTCAATTGTTGCACTTCTTTTGTAGCACTTCAATTGTTGCACTTATTTTGTAGCACTTATTTTGTAGCACTTCAATTGTTGCACTTATTTTGTAGCACTTCAATTGTTGCATTTCTTTTGTAGAACTTCAATTGTTGCACTTCTTTTGTAGCACTTCAATTGTTGCACTTCTTTTGTAGCACTTCAATTGTTGCACATCAATTGTTGCACTTCAATTGTTGCACTTATTTTGTAGCACTTCAATTGTTGCACTTATTTTGTAGCACTTCAATTGTTGCACTTATTTTGTAGCACTTCAATTGTTGCACTTCAATTGTTGCACTTATTTTGTAGCACTTCAATTGTTGCACTTATTTTGTAGCACTTCTTTTGTAGCACTTCTTTTGTAGCACTTCAATTGTTGCACTTCTTTTGTAGCACTTCAATTGTTGCACTTATTTTGTAGCACTTCAATTGTTGCACTTCTTTTGTAGCACTTCTTTTGTAGCACTTCAATTGTTGCACTTGAATTGTTGCACTTATTTTGTAGCACTTCTTTTGTTGCACTTATTTTGTAGCACTTCAGTTGTAGCACTTCTATTGTTGCACTTCTTTTGTAGCACTTCAATTGTTGCACTTATTTTGTAGCACTTCAATTGTTGCACTTATTTTGTAGCACTTCAATTGTTGCACTTATTTTGTAGCACTTCAATTGTTGCACTTCTTTTGTAGCACTTCTTTTGTTGCACTTATTTTGTAGCACTTCAATTGTTGCACTTCAATTGTAGCACTTCAATTGTTGCACTTCTTTTGTAGCACTTCTTTTGTAGCACTTCTTTTGTAGCACTTCAATTGTTGCACTTATTTTGTAGCACTTCAATTGTTGCACTTCAATTGTAGCACATCTTTTGTAGCACTTCTTTTGTAGCACTTCTTTTGTAGCACTTCTTTTGTAGCACTTCAATTGTTGCACTTCAATTGTAGCACTTCTTTTGTAGCACTTCTTTTGTAGCACTTCTTTTGTAGCACTTCTTTTGTAGCACTTCAATTGTTGCACTTCTTTTGTAGCACTTCAATTGTTGCACTTCAATTGTAGCACTTCTTTTGTAGCACTTCTTTTGTAGCACTTCTTTTGTAGCACTTCTTTTGTAGAACTTCTTTTGTAGCCTTTCTTTTGTAGCACTTCTTTGGAGCACTTATTTTGTAGCACTTCTTTTGTAGCACTTCAATTGTTGCACTTATTTTGTAGCACTTCAATTGTTGCACTTCAATTGTAGCACTTCTTTTGTAGCACTTCTTTTGTAGCACTTCTTTTGTAGCACTTCAATTGTTGCACTTCAATTGTAGCACTTCTTTTGTAGCAATTCTTTTGTAGCACTTCTTTTGTAGCACTTCTTTTGTAGCACTTCAATTGTTGCACTTCAATTGTAGCACTTCTTTTGTAGCAATTCAATTGTTGCACTTATTTTGTAGCACTTCAATTGTTGCACTTATTTTGTAGCACTTCTTTTGTAGCACTTCAATTGTTGCACTTCAATTGTTGCACTTCTTTTGTAGCACTTCTTTTGTAGCACTTCTTTTGTAGCACTTCAATATTGCACTTCAATTGCAGCACTTATTTTGTAGCACTTCTTTTGTAGCACTTCTTTTGTAGCACTTCAATTGTTGCACTTCAATTGTAGCACTTCTTTTGTAGCACTTCTTTTGTAGCACTTCTTTTGTAGCACTTCTTTTGTAGCACTTCAATTGTTGCACTTCAATTGTAGCACTTCAATTGTAGCACTTCAATTGTTGCACTTATTTTGTAGCACTTCAATTGTTGCACTTATTTTGTAGCACTTCAATTGTTGCACTTATTTTGTAGCACTTCAATTGTTGCACTTCTTTTGTAGCACTTCAATTGTTGCACTTCTTTTGTAGCACTTCAATTGTTGCACTTCTTTTGTAGCACTTCAATTGTTGCACTTATTTTGTAGCACTTCATTTGTTGCACTTCTTTTGTAGCACTTCAATTGTTGCACTTATTTTGTAGCACTTCAATTGTTGCACTTATTTTGTAGCACTTCAATTGTTGCACTTATTTTGTAGCACTTCAATTGTTGCATTTCTTTTGTAGAACTTCAATTGTTGCACTTCTTTTGTAGCACTTCAATTGTTGCACTTCTTTTGTAGGACTTCAATTGTTGCACATCAATTGTTGCACTTCAATTGTTGCACTTATTTTGTAGCACTTCAATTGTTGCACTTATTTTGTAGCACTTCAATTGTTGCACTTATTTTGTAGCACTTCAATTGTTGCACTTCAATTGTTGCACTTATTTTGTAGCACTTCAATTGTTGCACTTATTTTGTAGCACTTCTTTTGTAGCACTTCTTTTGTAGCACTTCAATTGTTGCACTTCTTTTGTAGCACTTCAATTGTTGCACTTATTTTGTAGCACTTCAATTGTTGCACTTCTTTTGTAGCACTTCTTTTGTAGCACTTCAATTGTTGCACTTCAATTGTTGCACTTATTTTGTAGCACTTCTTTTGTTGCACTTATTTTGTAGCACTTCAGTTGTAGCACTTCTATTGTTGCACTTCTTTTGTAGCACTTCAATTGTTGCACTTATTTTGTAGCACTTCAATTGTTGCACTTATTTTGTAGCACTTCAATTGTTGCACTTATTTTGTAGCACTTCAATTGTTGCACTTCTTTTGTAGCACTTCTTTTGTTGCACTTATTTTGTAGCACTTCAATTGTTGCACTTCAATTGTAGCACTTCAATTGTTGCACTTCTTTTGTAGCACTTCTTTTGTAGCACTTCTTTTGTAGCACTTCAATTGTTGCACTTATTTTGTAGCACTTCAATTGTTGCACTTCAATTGTAGCACATCTTTTGTAGCACTTCTTTTGTAGCACTTCTTTTGTAGCACTTCTTTTGTAGCACTTCAATTGTTGCACTTCAGTTGTAGCACTTCTTTTGTAGCACTTCTTTTGTAGCACTTCTTTTGTAGCACTTCTTTTGTAGCACTTCAATTGTTGCACTTCTTTTGTAGCACTTCAATTGTTGCACTTCAATTGTAGCACTTCTTTTGTAGCACTTCTTTTGTAGCACTTCTTTTGTAGCACTTCTTTTGTAGAACTTCTTTTGTAGCCTTTCTTTTGTAGCACTTCTTTGGAGCACTTATTTTGTAGCACTTCTTTTGTAGCACTTCAATTGTTGCACTTATTTTGTAGCACTTCAATTGTTGCACTTCAATTGTAGCACTTCTTTTGTAGCACTTCTTTTGTAGCACTTCTTTTGTAGCACTTCAATTGTTGCACTTCAATTGTAGCACTTCTTTTGTAGCAATTCTTTTGTAGCACTTCTTTTGTAGCACTTCTTTTGTAGCACTTCAATTGTTGCACTTCAATTGTAGCACTTCTTTTGTAGCAATTCAATTGTTGCACTTATTTTGTAGCACTTCAATTGTTGCACTTATTTTGTAGCACTTCTTTTGTAGCACTTCAATTGTTGCACTTCAATTGTTGCACTTCTTTTGTAGCACTTCTTTTGTAGCACTTCTTTTGTAGCACTTCAATTGTTGCACTTCAATTGCAGCACTTATTTTGTAGCACTTCTTTTGTAGCACTTCTTTTGTAGCACTTCAATTGTTGCACTTCAATTGTAGCACTTCTTTTGTAGCACTTCTTTTGTAGCACTTCTTTTGTAGCACTTCTTTTGTAGCACTTCAATTGTTGCACTTCAATTGTAGCACTTCAATTGTAGCACTTCAATTGTTGCACTTATTTTGTAGCACTTCAATTGTTGCACTTATTTTGTAGCACTTCAATTGTTGCACTTATTTTGTAGCACTTCAATTGTTGCACTTCTTTTGTAGCACTTCAATTGTTGCACTTCTTTTGTAGCACTTCAATTGTTGCACTTCTTTTGTAGCACTTCAATTGTTGCACTTATTTTGTAGCACTTCATTTGTTGCACTTCTTTTGTAGCACTTCAATTGTTGCACTTATTTTGTAGCACTTCAATTGTTGCACTTATTTTGTAGCACTTCAATTGTTGCACTTCTTTTGTAGCACTTCAATTGTTGCACTTATTTTGTAGCACTTCAATTGTTGCACTTATTTTGTAGCACTTCAATTGTTGCACTTCTTTTATAGCACTTCAATTGTTGCACTTCTTTTGTAGCACTTCAATTGATGCACTTATTTTGTAGCACTTCAATTGTTGCACTTATTTTGTAGCACTTCTTTTGTAGCACTTCAATTGTTGCACTTGATTTGTAGCACTTCAATTGTTGCACTTATTTTGTAGCACTTCAATTGTTGCACTTATTTTGTAGCACTTCTTTTGTAGCACTTCAATTGTTGCACTTATTTTGTAGCACTTCAATTGTTGCACTTATTTTGTAGCACTTCTTTTGTTGCACTTGTTTTGTAGCACTTCAATTGTAGCACTTCTTTTGTAGCACTTCAATTGTTGCACTTATTTTGTAGCACTTCAATTGTTGCACTTATTTTGTAGCACTTCAATTGTTGCACTTCTTTTATAGCACTTCAATTGTTGCACTTCTTTTGTAGTACTTCAATTGTTGCACTTTTTTTGTAGCACTTCAATTGTTGCACTTCTTTTGTAGCACTTCTTTTGTAGCACTTCTTTTGTAGCACTTCAATTGTTGCACTTATTTTGTAGCACTTCAATTGTTGCACTTATTTTGTGGCACTTCAATTGTTGCACTTATTTTGTAGCACTTCAATTGTTGCACTTCAATTGTTGCACTTCAATTGTAGCACTTCTTTTGTAGCACTTCTTTTGTAGCACTTCTTTTGTAGCACTTCTTTTGTAGCACTTCAATTGTTGCACTTCAATTGTAGCACTTCAATTGTAGCACTTCAATTGTTGCACTTCAATTGTAGCACTTCAATTGTTGCACTTATTTTGTAGCACTTCAATTGTTGCACTTCTTTTGTAGCACTTCAATTGTTGCACTTATTTTGTAGCACTTCAATTGTTGCACTTATTTTGTAGCACTTCAATTGTTGCACTTCTTTTATAGCACTTCAATTGTTGCACTTCTTTTGTAGCACTTCAATTGTTACACTTATTTTGTAGCACTTCAATTGTTGCACTTATTTTGTAGCACTTCTTTTGTAGCACTTCTTTTGTAGCACTTCAATTGTTGCACTTATTTTGTAGCACTTCAATTGTTGCACTTATTTTTTTAGCACTTCTTTTGTTGCACTTCTTTTGTAGCACTTCTTTTGTAGCACTTCTTTTGTAGCACTTCAATTGTAGCACTTGTTTTGTAGCACTTCAATTGTAGCACTTATTTTGTAGCACTTCAATTGTTGCACTTATTTTGTAGCACTTCAATTGTTGCACTTATTTTGTAGCACTTCTTTTGTAGCACTTCTTTTGTAGCACTTCAATTGTAGCACTTCTTTTGTAGCACTTCAGTTGTAGCACTTCTTTTATAGCACTTCAATTGTTGCACTTCTTTTGTAGCACTTCAATTGTTGCACTTATTTTGTAGCACTTCAATTGTTGCACTTATTTTGTAGCACTTCTTTTGTAGCACTTCAGTTGTTGCACTTCAATTGTTGCACTTCAATTGTAGCACTTCAATTGTTGCCCTTCAATTGTTGCACTTCAATTGTTGCACTTATTTTGTAGCACTTCTTTTGTAGCACTTCTTTTGTAGCACTTCAATTGTTGCACTTCAATTGTTGCACTTCAATTGTTGCACTTATTTTGTAGCACTTCTTTTGTAGCACTTCAGTTGTAGCACTTCTTTTATAGCACTTCAGTTGTAGCACTTCTTTTGTAGCACTTCAGTTGTAGCAATAGATCAATGCAGAAGTTTGGAGACTTCAGTTGTATTTGTATTTCTTCAGTTAAAGGTTTTAGATATACTGATGAACATAACAATCGTTGCAAGTTTTGCATTTATATTTTATAATGTTTTACACTAGTGTATTTTGGCGACATTGATGTCTTGCATTGAAGCATTTATGTATTTTGCATTGCTTATAGCAGTTAAGTCTATAAAGTTAAGTATTCATTTTTTTGTACAGTTTTGGACTTTAGTGACACTAGATTTAAACATTGTACATGTTGAACTGACAGTCTTTTAAAGTTTTGCCTTTAGAAATTTGCACAATTGTCTTGAAGATTATTCTGAGTAACATTTACTTTTAAGCACAGTGTACATGTTGCATCGCTGAGCATTTCATTCTTTACAGTTTTGCCTTTATAACTTGAATAGATAGACATCTGTAATGTTTGCAAGTATGCATTTCATAGTATGTAATTTTGAACATGTACTATGAAAAATCACCAGATGCAGTATCTCTTGTGATGAATAATTTTGGCTGTGATCCCTTTCCATAGAACTGCACATGGCAATGATGTCAACTGAATTAATAAGATTAGTTATGAAAAAGCACATAATTTACAATTCACCATTTGCTTCCCCTCTTTGGGAACTTCTTGGTCTGTTATTCAAATTGATTCAAATTGTTTTCTTCTATCTCTCTTTTATTTCTATCGTTTCATTGATTCTTGTCGCTCTTGTTACTTCAATTGTATCATTGCTAAGGGAAACATCAGTGAAAAGCACTTCTACGCCTTTTCTTGAAATCTGAGTTTTGTCATATAGCCCTAGAACTATAAGTCCCTTCTGAAGAACTTTGATCGAAGCGAAGGGCAATTATAGAATGTTCCAACAAGCCGTGACGCGGCAAAAGTTATAGATATTAGCGTTCAGCCGATACAGTGGTGGGTCTTTAAGGCATGCAGAAAACCGGACAAATTTCCTAATTCAATTTCTGGGCAAATAACGTTGCTCTCAGGATGAAACTTAATAAGAGGTCTTTGTGGACAGTGTTAGTGTTTTTAACGAAAATTTTGTCGGAGATTAAAGGGAATGGTGATATTCGTCTACGAAATGTCACGGGAGGCGGCATCGATCAAGAAGGTAAACAGATCTTTTATCATAACAGTATATAAAGTATATATATGTTCAGTATATAAAGATCTTTTATCATTAACAGTTTATATGTATATGAAATTATACTTAACCTAGTTATTATATGATTGAATTATAACCAAATAAAAACACCCGTGCCTATCAGAAACGAAAAAGAATCAAGTTTCAATCAACTTGGGCGAAACTTAATACACGTATATCGTCCTTTCATATTTTAAATACGTCCATTTGCTACACACATTTAGTTGCTTGAGCTCTGTAAACCTGGAGTTACTGTAAACAATGTTTCATTAAAATCAAACAGAAAGAAACAATAACATTAATCACTTAAGCTCACATTTTGGCCAGGTCACAATTCTAATTCAATTTTATTGGTTTAATAGTTTTTCCCCCCAATAAGAGCAGGCAAATTACGTTCTTATTTCTCCGAGTTCGACTGACTCTTGTTTAGTTTTCTCTAACTTGATTCGGGTGATTCAGCATTGTATTAAAAAAGAAAAAAAGCCCGTATTCCGGTGGCAATGAAGAAGAAAAAGTTATATTTGCACAGAATTTTCCGTTCTTGTAGTTTCTGTTTGGAAAATATATTTCAAATGCCTACGTAATACACTTGCTGATATAATGAATATAGAGGGATGAAAAGGAACCGATTGTTGGTTGAGGTACCAGTGCCGTCCGTAATGTCAAATAATTTCTTTCAATTCACCAAGGCATTAACTGATCTCGACAAAAAGGTTTTCTTTAAGATATTTCTGTTGTTATTTCAAAACTCCATAAAACGATTTTACGGAAAACTATTTTACTATTTTATCTAGATAATATTTATTTAATGAATGAAACAACAGAAAATTTTTCGGATGGTAGCATGAGACATGCTTCTGTCTGTCGCGTTATTTGTAAAGAAAAAGCAGGTTCTTGCAAATTGACCTAAGTAATTTTAGAGTTTTCGAAAAGAACATGCCTAATAATTGTTATTGTTACCGCATAAATACATCTTAAACACTTCGATTGACTGCGTCTGACATAAGGTCTGACACAGGGGCGCCGTTAACTTCTAGCTTGTGTCCTATATGTAACTTTCGAACCCACTGTATATGTATTAAACAAATATTCCTTTCAATATAAATTTGCATATGATTGTATGATTATACAAACCATAGGAACTCTTATATACTGCCAGACAAAACGTAATAGTTGTTCTTGACTAATACTAATCTTGTTACTAAAACGTTTCTATCTTTGAACGCTACAATATAGACGAAAACTACGTTTACCAGAACAATATTAAAGGTTTACCGGAAAATGTCAATTTATTATTATGAAATGGTTATATTTTACAAGAATAAAGACATGATGTTGAAAATGATTTACGTGTATTAAACGAATATTCCATTGATATTTCAATATAAATTGCAAGGAATTGTATGGTTATACAAATGATAGCAACTCTAATATACCACAGTCATACGAGTGAGCAGTACAATGATCTCGCAATGTGACATACTTTGCGTAATAAAACATTACAAGGACTATGCCAGAATGACACTGATGTTCCCCGTATGTGCATCAGAAATCCGAAGATCAATCAAGAATGTCGACCTATCTGGCACGAAGAGCTTCAACAGCTAGTTGCAGACTTATCTGTTCATATTAACTCCTATGATTCACTCATTCTCGAGTAATTGATTGAAAACCACGTATGAAGTACAAGCCCCTGTGAACTTGACTTTTGATACTAATGGAACAAAGCTCAACCAGCCTGCAAAAGGATCATCAGTTGTTTTATAGTTACTGATCAGAAATCAATTTCTAAGCACGTTCCACTGTAAGCTTGGCATTTGACACATTGGGTCTTCATCATATAATAAGTGTAACCGTCCTATAAAGTTTGAATCTCGTGGGTGTAGTTGTCATTGAGTTAATTTACATAAACTGTTTTCAAAGTGCGGGGTCCTGTGAGCTTGACCCTTCACCCTGTGTGCTGAAAAACGCGAGGGTTCTTTTAATTATTCGAAAAAACATCCTTTAAAGTTTGAAGGTCCTCGGTGCATTTGTTCTTGAGGTATTTATCGGAAACCGTTTTCAAAGTGTGGGCCCCTGCTAGCTTTACATTCTGTCTAATGATTCAAAAAATATTTGGCTACATCTACTTACCATGCCCAACCTACTTACCAAATTTCAAATTTCTGTACTCATGTTTTTCTCAAGTTATTGACCGGAAACGAAGTGGTCTACCGGCAGACTGACAGGCCGGCCATAATATACACCTTCTTCTTCGAAGCGGCCATAATAACATAAAGGAAGACAAGTAAGAAAAGAATACATGTAAAATATGTAAGTGAGTTAGTTGTAACGGATTTGGATTTCGAACAGAACTGCTTACATCAGGTCAAAGCGAGGACTACAACACTTCTAAACACAAAGAACGTACCAGTAAATGATCAAATGCATGAATAAAATCATATATATATATAGATTTGGCTAGGGTTACATTTAAATGTAGTTAATGGAGAGTAACAGAGAAGACCAGACGCAGATTTCCGGCTTTGGATATAGGATTACTGATAAATCTTAGATCTTAATGGAACATCTCCGTATAAAATCCATTTTCAAGCATGCAAAAAGCTTTAAAATTAATTCGTGTAGTAAGAGTTTAACGGCTTATATCAAAGGCGTATGTTGAAGTTCAAGGAGTGAAGCGTAATGTTATTTGTAAGAATACATGTTTCCACTTAGGAAGTTTATAACCATTATAGTGTCCATCCTAATCCATAATTAAGACAAGGCTTATCAGTTATCTCCTACTAAATTTCTAAAATGTACATGACCACCAGTTCAATTTGACAGACCCATTTATCGACAAGAACTTAGCTAAACACGACCGCTAAAGACCATGATCAGACTGCCCGAATATACAAGGTGATCATGGTTTGCTCTGGTTGCCAAGGACAAATTGATTGCTTCCAGCAGTGTAAGGGTTAATGACCTGCACCTTTACTACGAGTTACAATTGGTGTAAACAAAACAACAAAAAAACAAAAATCAAAAAACTAAACAAAAAAATAAAACAAAAAAACACTCTTTTACAACATTGCCAGAAACGAGACGAGACCAATGAAATGATAGAAATATACTACTGCCTCGGTGCACGTTAAAGAATATTTGATATTTCAAGTTGTAAAGTAAATCCTTTGCCATTAATCAGCTACTCGAGTTACAAAAGGACTACATTTGCTTTCTGGTCTCGTGACCATCAGAGGAAGTAAATCTATTTCTCGAAAAAAAAGTGAGCGACTTTACAATCAATCTATGTTTATCAAGTTTTACTTGCTTTATTGAATTTTTCATTGAATGACTATACGGTGATCAAATTGTTACAATGTTGGTCAAACCATTTACTGGTACCAGATCGGAAAACGTTGTTAGATATAACCATAACAATATGAGCAGCAAGAAGTCATTCTTGATTGATGGCATAATAAATGGCCCATCTTTATTGGATGATAACTAATACTGGACAATCATTGTTTGTAGCACCGATGGTAAACAGGGCCAGTATGGTAGGAAATATATCAAGTGAACAGCGATTGATGTCTGACCTGCTCTGGAAGTACGAGAACTCCGTGCGACCGATCTACAACTCATCCAAGCCAGTCGAAGTCGGCCTTGGTCTAACGTTAACACAAATCCTAGACCTGGTAAGTTCTCCATTGTCTCTTTAGTGGATTACAAGTAAACATTATGCTTTGTTCTCTGTTTAAAGTAAAAATGCTTTATAAAAATGTGCACAACATCGGTAGAAGGTCTTAAGCCAGCAGAAGCAATTGTTTGGTGAGAGGTATAAAGAGCTAGCTATGAGTTAAAAAGCGGATAATTGCTGCTATAAATATCTAAGTAAGTTTGGTTTGCGGTCACGTTGAATGTAGGGGATAAGAATGTTCTTTGATGCTTTGGTAAAAAGTAGTTGAGTGCAAACATTTAGTATTGAGTATTAAAATGTCTTTTTCATTGATTGCGGCGAGGAAGGATTCTAAATTATATACAATGTCGATTCCTGATTCATAAACAAAAAAATGTCATTTAACATCATATGATATAAATATCTCAGTTGGGAAATTCCTATTTTTGCTAGTGAGCTAGATCGTAATTTCTTCTATCAAAACCAATTTAAAAATCTATATATCAACCGTCTTTGCGTTTTCTCTTTTCAATATATGAGTGTTCGTTTTTTATATTTACCTCATTAATCTCTGTTGCCTTCTTTAAAGAAAAAAAATCAAACAGGAAAACAGTCTTGTTGGTCACTATTCAGGGTCCAGGTGCACTCTTGCATTGTAATCCAGACTGCTTCACCACGAGTATTTATGACACACAGCGGTTTTGATATTAGTTAGCAATTTTGAACTAATTTAAATTGAGTGCCAATGCAGACTCTCGTATTGTATAAGTTTTACATCTTAACCAAAAATTATTAGAGAATTCATTTTAAAAAAGCCTCCAAATCATTGTCAAGAAATGAACACGTCTTTAAGATGTGCTTGAGAGGGAATGTTTTGACAGGGTAAATTTTTAGCTAGTTAAAATAGATTCATGACGTCTGCATCGACGTTGAGGAATGAAAAGCAACACAACCTCACATGTAATTGAAATTACGTGTATTAAGCTTAATTTCTAATAACCTTATTATTGTGAATGACAAAATGTCATAAGATTGGCGTGTTTATCTATTCTGAATCCTCCAACGTACTTGTAAGACAAGTCTAATCATATCATCGGTAAAACAACAGACCAAATGAACGAAAATGATATTTATATGCAAATATAGTTCCAGTATTTGGTGTTCGCTGATTTGTGTATGGTTATTTTCTTCGCCTTTAATAAACGCGCGATTGTAGATCATCAGAATTAATTTATATACTAATTTCTAAAGAATATCTTCTTCCCAAGATACTCATTCATTTATCCAATACCGAAACATTGAATGAACATGGCGAATCTTTATAGATCTCAAACGTTGTAAGCTAAACACACAGTATTCATGATAGCTCGAAGATTACACAGCTGTAGAAGTCAGA
Source organism: Cyclina sinensis (assembly GCA_012932295.1). Taxonomy (NCBI): domain Eukaryota; kingdom Metazoa; phylum Mollusca; class Bivalvia; order Venerida; family Veneridae; genus Cyclina; species Cyclina sinensis. Next base: position 13,508,808 of record JAAONU010000010.1, read on the forward strand.
GTGTTTCCAATATTGTGATATCTATCTTGATGTATTATTCTTCCATTTTTTTCTTTTCTTTATTTTTTTCTTTTGAATTTATTATTTTTTTTTTTGGTTTAATCAGAGGTCTATGTGAAAATGGTTTGAAATAAACGACTAAACAGGTAAATACACCTCGTTCAGATGATGATATTTCTTTTTAAACATGTTTTAAGTGACCTCTCGGTCGACTTGTTCTCTTTTTTCTTTTTTTTTTTCCAGCGCAAAATGCGCTCTGATGAGACTCTTCCATGTGATTAAGGTATGTGTCAGCCCTAGAACATTTGGATTTTCGCGGGAAATGCAACTGCACAAGATAATGTAACCGCTTGGATCCCAATCATGTATCGCACCATAGATGCAAATCAAACAACCTGTTAACCCTTACCCTGCTAGTGGAAACTGACTCTCTCTTTGCGACCATTACAGACCAAGATCAGCCGGCACATCCGTGCAGTCTCATCATGGTCTGCAGTTTTCGCCATTTAGCCGGTAAATTTTCAATAAGCACCCCTATAAACCATTAATGAATTTGTCCAAATTGAAAGATGGACAAGTCCATTTTAGATATTCAGCATGATAAGGGTTATTGCATATCTATGACTTCTAATTGATAATGACCTGTGTTTTCTACAGATAGTTGTACAGTTATACGAAAACTCAATTTTAGCTTAAAAAACGTCAAGATTTGGAAAACAGGCACATTTTTGAAACCTGTCGAAATTATCGTCTAGACATACATTTAGGTAAAAGATAACCTTACATAGTTATACGGCTTTTTACAAGTCTATATATGAAATGTAGACAAAAACTTTTATTGTATCAAGTTCCTCTGATCAAACATATTTTTTTTCGGGGGAAATGACCACTTTTTACAGTTATAAAATAAGCGAAACAACACTGCCAATATGTACGGAACACAACAATAGTTTCTGCTCTTGTTTTCGATGTTTTTATATGAACGCTCATTTATGATGTCTGAATCTATTTTACCTCGTGCCCAGAAATCGCATATTGGTCAAATACTTCTACTTTGGTTCGCTTAATCCTTGGAGATTTATATTTTATTTATTGCTCTAAGTTTTGTCTTATGCCTATAGTTTGAGGGGTTTCGATATAATTGAACGTGTGTGAAATGTTGTAGGCAATTGTTTGGCATACTTATAACGTTCTAGCCAAACCTGAATGCATTGCATTTTTCTGACGTGTGTGAAGCTGCGCTTAGCATGAAATGTAGTGTTTGTCTGTTCAAATAGAGACATGTCTCGCTATATCATTTCTAATAACCGTCACCGCCTTTACGTCATTTAAACTACAAAAGAACCGGTGACGTCAAATTCTTAAATACGGTAACATAGAAAGAAATCCGGCTTCATGGAAAATACATTGTATAAACCATAGCAAGCGCATGCACGCTCGGATTTCGTTGTCGTCTTTATTTGTAATAAAATTTGTCAAAATATTACTAAGTGGCTATCATCTGTAATGCTAAAAACATCCCTGGTGAATGCTCCTAAATAAGTGGAACAACAGATCTGTGATAGGCATTCTATACAAATAGCCAGCAGAAACAGGGTCTTTTCAAGAATGATATTGTTTGAAGTCCTCAGATCTGACTGGCTGTGAACCGCTGAGATCAGAAGTCCTTTATTCCTTTGTTATCCACTGTTAGGTTGTAAGATTAAAAAAATCTCCATCAATATACCGTCTAGTTTAGCTTTAATAAGAATGGGTGTACATTTATAAGATTCAGTGTATATTCACAGCTTTGGTTTGAAATCTGCCATTTGAACACATTCTTCAAATAAAAGTGAAAAATGATCTACAGTAGGTTCAATAAGTATTGTCAAAGTTAACAACTGACATCGTACACTCAAATTACTGATTTGAAATTTACAAAATCAAGTTCTATAAACCAGTGTCAAAACATATCTAACACTTGCAAACACAACGCAACTTGCATTTGTACGAATAACTCGCTTGTGTATCAGAAAGGCAGTCTATTCAAAACTCTCGATCCTGCGAGATTAGACGAGTCTTTTAAATTACTGGTATAACAACAGGCAAAATGAATGAAAACGACATTTGTATGCAAATGAGTATCCAATATTTCGTGATCCCCGAATGTTTTATGTCTTACAGCTTGTATCTAATAAATACAGGATTATAAACAAAATTAAATAGTTGTTGTTGGAGAATAATTACTTCACACGCAATTCTTTCATTATTCAATCACATATAGACTAATAAATTAGGCGAGTTAGATCTTTAGGGACATTACATGTTGTTATACTCCTTTATTTCAGTTTCGAAGATTCCACAACTTCAGAGGTCATAAATATAATCAGTGTTTTCATGTCAAGACTACAGGATTTCTTTTCTCAGCAACCAAGTTCCTGCGCCATTTTGTTTATTTTTAAGGTCAGCTTTGATTATTCTGACTAACGTGCCTCTGCTGGTTCAGTTTAGATTTCCATGTTTCAAATTGTTGCTAAACTTCTTTCTAAGACAAAATTCGAAAAGATATATTCGGAACAATAATGCCCAGTTATCCTATACTATTTTAACCGTCCTGTCTTTTCCTAAAACTGCAAATAATCCATGTGATTGATCCATGTTGCTTGAAATAGACATCATTTGCATATAAACAGCAGTAGGTCTACCTAAGTCCAGTAAGATCATGAGCATTTATACTGCCATTCCTTTTGTGATTAAGGGGTTAACAAATTACATTTATTGTCTGCAAAAAACAATATTGAATTAAAAAAAAATGCCATAGTTTCAGTGAGTGATAGATAGATAGATAGATTTATTTCAATATTGTGTAAGCAACATGGATACAAAACATTTAAAATAGACATAAAAGTATATAAAACAAATATAAGAATGAAATGATATATTAATGAAAATGAACCATGTCAGTCACATCAATATCAAGGATAACACAAAAAAAGAGAAGAGAATCCCTTATTTCCATTGTGGTCCTTGATAGTAATGGCCTGACATAGAGAGGCATGAGACCTTAAAGAAAAATTAGAGAATTTTTAAAAAAAAATTGCTTAGCACATCAATTGAACAAAAAACATAAAACAATAATCCTGAGTAAGTAAATAATTAAAATACCATCACAGAAAATTGACATCACTTTAAGCTTGTAGAAAGTTAAGATCATAGATCATTTAGATATTATAAATCACAGTCTTAAAAATAAATATCTCGGGAAAAGAATACATTTTGAACAAATATGTCTTTGAAAGGATCAGCCATGTACAACATTACTGATAAAATGATATACATGTATTAAAATTTAATCTAAATTTGTTAAAAAATGACACTTTACAGTTTTTTTAAAAGAAGCAAGGCTGGACAGATTCCTGATTTTTAAAGGCAGTGAATTCCATAGCTTGCATCCCAAAAATGAAAAAGACTTTATACCAAAACCTTTGACCTTTGGGAGAATATAAGAACCATTATCACTTGACCTTGTACTATAAGTATGAATGGAGACTTGGGATTCAGCTGGATAATTTGAGGGTGAAAATATTATATTTCAAAGTACAAATAGAGTTCCGAAAAGTTACCGACCTGGCACAGTCAAAATATTAACTAATCTGCTGAGTCATTACGTTCTAAACCAGCGCTTTTGATTTGTCGGTTTTCTTTTACATTTCATGACGTCAAGTCATTCGGACACCTTTTGTGTTCAAATGCATGCACGCGTTTTCAGAAAAGACATTGACATGGAAGAGAAAATGCTACTTTCTTTAAAAAATGATTAAGAGAATTAAAATTTCTATAACAGTTAAAAGTTAAATTAAAAAAAAATGTTTATCTGCTTTTTAATCAATTATCATATTTAAAGCAAAAAAAGACTTCAATATACCGCTTACATAATTAATCATTATTATAATTCATTACTTCTCCATTATTCTTTCTTTCTTTTTCTAACACTTTCTGTTGCTTGTCTTTGCATTTTGCCTTTTGTTTCGATTAATTCACGATTAATTAAAACACATGATCATAAATCATATCAAAGCACAGACGTTTGAAAATCGGATTACATCGTTTTTCTACGTGACACAGGAAAAGAAAGCTTCAAAACTATCTTTAGTGAGTAACAATGTCACAATATTGTCGTCCCATATTTTGGTGTATTTAATGATCTTTAAATTATGTTGATGAGTAACAATTGATGATTTATATTCGATTGTTATTACATCACGTCAAGTTGCCAAATTTAGCATTACTATGTACTCTCAGCTGCTACTTTACAAGTAAGTTTTCACATACTAAATTTACAGTCTAACTAGTTCAGAGTATTTCTTAATCAAAAAGATGTTTTTAGAAGTTGGCTCTTAGATAAATAGTATGTTTTAACAAATATTAATGTTAGTAGTTTCTGTTTAAGTTACTTGTGTGTGAACGATTTAACTATCGTTTCTCACATCACTTTGACGTTTATACGAGTATAACTCAATGTTTATTTTAAAATATATTTAACTGGCAGAGGTTTTTTATCAGCTTTTATAATTCTTATAAAAACGTCTTTTCAAATCAGAACTAATCAGACAAGTGCCTTTATATCTCAGCAGAACCTGGGTATAAAAAATAAATCATCGCAAACTATAACGACATTGTTCTTACTCGCAACATCTGTTACTGTCATTAAATCACAAATCAATGTTTTCTGGCTGCTCTGATGAAGCATGTGTTGTGTCAATGTTTGCATATTGAACACTTAAGGCAAACAATCCTACTATATCTCATACCATTTCTAGTGTCCAGCATTCAAGTTAAGATTAAGTAGTCCGTTATATTGGCCTCACTTGATTGAAAAACACATCATTTGCATATTATCAGCAGTAGGCCTAAGTCCTGTGTAAAGGTTATGAATTATGGTGGTTGGAACATTCAGAAATGTCGTTTTTACTTTAGGTTTAATTGTTGAAAAACAAATCTTAGAAATGTGCTCAAGGTGGCCATACCACGCGGTAAATGATGTCATTGAGGCTGCCGCAAGCAGCACTGTTCGCCTTGATTCGGAGCAGAAAACTGCTGTAAGTATTTTACTTCAATTTTAATGGTATGTTGCGCACGGGAAGCGGAAAATTATGTCCTTCACATTAACCCTGGCGATTCTTTTGTAAGATGTACAGAATTTTCTTACATTCGGGGAAAACTGATGCGCTTTTCGCGACAGCAAACATATCTTAACGATCTCTTTATTTCCAAAATGTTAAGAAAAACTCTACATCTGACAAAGGCAACATTGGGACCTGTATGTAGGACACAATATTTGCTTCGCATGCTCTATACCTCCTTTTAATTGATGTAAAAAAACCCAAACAATCTTACAGTAGTTTTCTCCTCCGAATCGAGGCAAAAATAATGCTACTTGCGACAACCTCAATGACATCATTTACCACCCTGGTAAATGGTTAAGTGGTAAGGCCACCCTGGTTTTTGTTGAAAGGCTGAACAGTTTAGTAGAATCAACGAATTCTTAGATTTTTAAGTTTGATGTTCATAAGTAAAATGAAATTGTAACATTTGGTTCTTCTTTTTTGGCAATAGACAAACGGCATGGTGTCTTATATAATGGTTTTGATTTCTGTTAAAGCGACTGTCTCACAGAATTTAGCTGAAATTCTTTTTTTTTCTTTAAAATTTAAGAGAAGTTATTATACTATGAAAAAACATGATATTATGCTTTTATACACCACGAAAACTAAAAAAAGTTTTGCTTTTACCAGGATTCGAATCCATGCCCTTTCGGTCAGTATAATATAGAGCGACGATATACACCAATGAGTCATAGAGCCAACTTATCAATCTTCGTCAAAATTAATGTAAAACTTTAAGTATCTACCCCGTGACTAACGGGGTAAATGTTTTACTGACAGATGTGTGTAAAACTTTATATTTTATGTTTTTCTGTAAAAAAATGAGTCAGTAGCTCAGTTTAGATATGTTCTTCACAATTACAGCTAGAATTTCTAGTCGGCCCATCTGTTTGTCAGTCGCTTTAAGATATTCTGGTTGTTCATAAACATTGTGAAGATAAACGGTTTAAGGATTTAATGGATTTAAAATTGCCTTTTTTACTTTCAAGTTTTCCTTGTCCATCGATTTTCTCCAGAATTCCCTCATTCCTGTTTCCTATTCTGCTAATGTAAATGTAAAATTTGACAGAACTTTCTCAAACTAACATTTAAATTCTGATTTACACTCGTGTTTATACTAGACAAATAAAATGTTTTGTAATAACTACATTTTACATTTAAGATATTTTCCAGTTTCAGTTAACTACATAATTTATTATTCAAATTAAAGCAAGTTTCAATGTCTACCAAGTGACGATATTAACACTTCGTGTTTTCGTGTTTCAAATTGGTGGATATGTCGTGAAGTTAAACTCATAAATCAGAACTACAATTGTTAAAAAATAAGTGAAAGTAAATGATTTAAGAGTAATAGCCGTTTCTCAACTCTGCAACTATGCAATGTAAAAAGGGACGATACAATAACATTTTTTTAACCCAAATTGGTTTGGTCTTTGGTCAATGGAATGAACATTCTGCGTCCGTAGAAATATTTTAGCCATATAGTCCAAATATGTTCGGCATTTATCAAAGAAAATATGGAAAAAAAAAATTCTTTTTTTGCACACTCCATATAGTTTAATTCCTTGCCTCCGTCATTCGTTCTTTCAACTTCAACTTCAATGGTTTTACTTGGCAAAATCCAATTCAAGACATTTACGCCAAGGTTGACTGTACAGCGAAGCGTGTCTACATCTGGTGTAGAGTGAAGCGTGTCTACATCCGGTGTAGAGCGAAGCCACAGACACTTGGATGCAGTAGAGCGGTTCTTGCCCCAAAATGAATCGTGTACACATGCTGTGACCCCCTTCAGTTCATAACAAACATGTTTTGCCCATCAAACAGCACTTTAGAAAAATGCCCATTTTTCACTATATGGCTATTATAACACAAAGATGCAAAGCTTCTCAATCGGGCAAAACACGGGTGCCCTGTATCACTCGTCAGTTCAAGACAGTAACATACACCTACCTCAAAACTTCCAGTGTCAATCAAGAGGCCATACATTAATCTCCACGCAGATATAAGTACTACTTCGAATTCCTGCTTTGACTTAGAGAAATTGACACTGATTTCCAAAATTACACGTTTTCTACTTTCGGTTACTGAATCGGGCGAATGGATACCGGTTTCCTCCGCGCCCGCTTATAGCATTCCGAGCCGGGCGCAAGTTTTTTTAGGCGCTGACCAATTAAATTCTTGCCTGTTGTTGGATGCGAATTTAATTGGTCAGCGCATAAAATAACTTGCGCCCGGCTCTGCTAAACGCGGACGGGGAGGAAACCGGTATCCATTCGCCCGATTCAGTAACCGAAAGTAGAAAACGTGTAATTTTGGAAATCAGTGTCAATTTCTCTAAGTCATAGCAGGAATTCGAAGTAGTACTTATATCTGCGTGGAGATTAATGTATGGCCTCTTGATTGACACTGGAAGTTTTGAGGTAGGTGTATGTTACTGTCTTGAACTGACGAGTGATACAGGGCACCCGTGTTTTGCCCGATTGAGAAGCTTTGCATCTTTGTGTTATAATAGCCATATAGTGAAAAATGGGCATTTTTCTAAAGTGCTGTTTGATGGGCAAAACATGTTTGTTATGAACTGAAGGGGGTCACAGCATGTGTACAAGATTCATTTTAGGGCAAGAACCGCTCTACTGCATCCAAGTGTCTGTGGAGCGAAGCGTGTCGGCAGAAACATTAAAACTATATATACTCTGCAGCAGCTGTTGTCGTTGCCCGTAAACAAGTTCTTTGCAATACCCCTTTCCTTTGTAGATAATTCCGTCCTCCCTTGCTTGCTTCTTTCCTAGTTCGCCTGGTTACTTGCTTCCTTTCTTCCTAGTTAATGGTTCATTTTTTTACTTCCTTAAAAAAGATAAGTTAGGCAGGAATATAAGGTTAGTATCTTATAAAATATAAATATAAAATATACCATCCCTGTTAATTTGGTCTATAAATGATATAAATTTACAAAAAAAAAAAAAAAAAAAAGAAAAAAACCACAAACAAACAACAACAACAACAAAAAGAAAGAAAAAAAACCCATCTACTTAAAAGGTAACAGATAATTTTTGACACCATTTATAATTGGTTTAATGATATTTGTCATTTGCTATTTGCTGTGCTATTTGCATCAAACGCCATTCTGTTTGGTATCTTGCGCTGTAGCTTTTTTACAATTTTCTCAGAGATCCAGGCCTTCTCCATCAAATAATTACTTTTATTTCAGAAATAAAATATCAAGTGGTATAACAATGAATGTATTCAAGTCATAATAAGCACAAAAGATTTAGGAACAAAGAGTCTTTTAAAGATGTATTTCATAAGCAGACAGTGACAATACCTTAGCTAAATATCTTCAAGGTTTGGAATCTGTTGAGATCCATCGAAATTACTGGGTCTAGAGATAAAAAATAACTTATACAATAAATCGGCTTTAAGATTCTATATTTAATTAAAAAACAGACAAAAAGTTTTCATTATTATATCAAGTATTGATGAAACTGTTCTTTTTTACAAATGGCGTACTATAAAATTAATCGGAACACACTTCCGATAGGCATGGAATACACCAATGGTTTCTGTTCTGAATTGATGTCTTTATGTGGACTTTCATTTGTGATGAATACGTTTTACCGGTATCCCCAGAAATCTCATGTTTGTTTAATACTTCTATTTATGGTTTGCATTTATCTTAGACAATGTTATTTTATCTGTTGTTTTAAAATTTGAAATTGCAACAATGCTAACTTTATTACAAATAAATGCCTATATTTTCAGGTATTTAGATATTATTGAACTTGAGTGGATTGTTTAGGGCATTGGTTTGACATACTTAATAATATTCTAGCCAAACCTGCGTGCATTGTTCGTTTCTTAAATGGAATTTATAGTGCATTTTGAATGAAATATAACGTTTGTCTGTTTTAAAAGAAAAGTATCTCGCTATATTATTTCTAAAAACCTTGACCGTTATTGAAAAAAATATTCATTTGAACTACAAGGGGACCGGTAACGTTCAATTCTTAAATTTTAAAAAAAGGGTTTAACAAGGGAAAAAAATCCTACTTCCGAGCAAATACACTGCATAAACCAGCGCGATCTCATGCACGGTCGGATTTCTTTGTTGTTTTTATTTGTAATAGAATATGTCAAAATATACATAAATGGCCATGCTCCAGAAAAAAATCCCTGAGGAATACTCCTAAATAAGTTGAACAATAGATCTGTGATAGGCATTCTATACAAAAAGTCAGCAAAAACAGGGTCTTTCAAGAAAGTTGTTATTTGTAGTCTTCTGACCTGTCAGGCTATGAACAAATGGCAACAGAAGTCCTTTATTCCTTTGTTATCCACTGTCAAGTTTTTAGATTAAACATCCTAAATCAACAAAATGTCTAGGTTTGCTGAGAGATGTAGCTGAATAATATGTGACTGTACATATATGAGATATTTGTATAGCTCTATTTGAAGCTGCCATTTGAAAGCATTGATATTTTTATATGAAAAAGAAAAACATATTCTGGAATATGTTTTGCTAAAGTTAATTGCTGACATCTTACATTCGAAATATTGATTTTGAAATTGTTTTTAAAGGGACATTATACTCTGTAAAATCAAAAGTAAATTATGATTCAGAGAAGAACTAAGATCAAAGATTTCTTCTTTAGGCATTTAGAGTCTTAGAAAAAGATCATTTGGATTTAATGATACCCACCCAAAAATGTTACATCAACAACACTATCTATAAGGACCAATATTAATGCATTTAGTAGAAATGTTGCTTTTAGAAGGTTTTACTTACACACTAAGATCAGATAATAATTCATTCAATTTTATTCACATTTTAAACAAAATTGTAAACTCTTAATTTTAGGGTATGCCTCTTCAAACTACTCTAATCCAATGACAGCACAACTTGCATTTGTACGTATAAATTGCATGCGCATAAAAAAGACATATCAGGACTTTCGATTCTGAATCTGTGGTCCTACGAGATTAGACGAGATTATTAAATTAATAGTGAAACAACAGGCAAAAGGAATGAAAACGACATTTGTATGCAAATGAGTATCCAATATTTCGTGATCCACGAATGTTGTATGTCTTACAGTTTGTATCTAATAAGAACAGGATATAAAACAAAATGTTGTTGGAGAATAATTACTTCTCACGCAATTCTTTCGTTATTCAATAATATCTCAAGCGAGTGAAATTTAGAAGGTCTTACCAGTATGTAAGACTTGTTTTTTTTAAAGATTTCTTTACTCGGTAACCAACTTCTTGCACCATTCCTTCTAGTTTTAAGGACTGATTTATTTGTCTATGCTGCTATAGTTGAGATTTCCATGTTTCAAATTTCTGCTAAACGTCTTTCTAACATTTGTCTAAGGCTAAAAATATAAATAGATATATTCGGAGCAATAACGACCAGTTCTACACATTTTTAACCGTCCTGCCTCTTCCTAAGATTTCAAGTAATCCATGTAATTGATCTATGTTGCATGGAATAGACATCATTTGAATATAAACAGCAGTAGGTCTTCCTTAGTCCAGGAAGTTCATGATAAATTATACTGACATTCCTTTTGTGATTAAGGGGTTAACAAATTACATTTACTGTCTGCAAGCATGATTTTTAAAAACAACATATTTATAATTCTTTTAAAATCTTCTGTTCAAATTAGAACTAATCAGACCAAAGCTGTCAGAACTCTAACGAACCTGTGTAGAAAAAGAAAAAAAACGTCGCAAACTACAAAGACATTGTTCTTACTTCGTAACATTTGCTATTGTCAAAAAAGCACAAATCAGTGGTTTCTAGCTGGTTTGATGAAGCATTTGTTGAGTGTCCATATTTGCATATTAAACACTTAAAGGCAAACAATCCTATGTGAAATTACAAAAAGTAAGCAGATATTTGATTCTAGCACCAAGACTATGGTATATCTCTCACCATTTCTAGTGTCCAAGCTTCAAGTGAGTTTAAGTAATCCTTTATATTGATCTCCCTTGATTGAAAAACACATCATTTGCATATTATCACCAGTTGACCTAAGTCCTGTCTGTAAACGTTATGCATTGTGGCATGAATAATTGTTTCTTTCCATGATAAATTGATTTCTGTTTAAATTTTTTTTCTCAATAAATATAAGATACATAAAATTTCGAAGATGTTTAGGATATTACGGGATTTAAAACTGTTTAAGGTTTGCTTGTCCATAGATTTTCTCAAACTTTCTTCATTCTTATTTCTGTTTTGCTTCCTTTAATGAAAACATCTGAAAAACTCTCTGAGACTCAAATAATATACTCAAATATAACATTTAAATTCTGATTTACAGTCATGTTGATACTAGACGAAAAAAAATGGTTTGTAATATTTTCATTTTACGTCTGTTTTTGTTAACTACGTACTTTATTATTTGAATTAAAACAAATTTCAATGTCTAAATATTAAAAACTTTGTGTTTTCCTGTTTGTTAGATGAGTCGTGATATTAAACTCATAAATCAGAACTACAGTTATTAAAAATTTTAGGTGAAAGTATATGATTTAAGAGTGAATAATCTGAAACTAAGCAATGTCGTATAAAAATGACGATAAAATAACCAGTTCTTTACCAAAACTAATTTGGTCTTTTTTGGTCAATTGAATTTACATTCTACGTCTTTTCAAATATTTAAGCCATGTAGTTCGAGCACATAACCCATGTAGGGAACATACGACCTCATACGGACCTCTGATTTTTTACACCGAAATTAACTGCCGTCAGTGTCTAGATGTATTGGAAAGTCTGTATTTTTGGCTGTCTAAAATGATACACGAGTAGAAGATTTTTAATCTACAAACTGCCAGAGAGTTATAAAAGCGGTAAAGAGTTGTTTTGTTGGTCTTTCACAATCAGCCGTGTCTGATGTCGCAAACGAAATATTTCTTTGGGGGAAATCATTGAAGGTGAATGATGTGGGAATAAAAAACTGACATACATTAAGTGATCGAACGACTGCACAACCAGTCGTATGGGAATTGGAACGCTACTGAGATTTGTATACAACTTTTTAAGAAGTAATAGATGTTAGAATTAGATCGCATAACGCGCAATGATACGGGTTAAAGGTAAACGGTAAATATTACTTTTCCTACGCGTCTTATAAGACACTCTTTATATTTTTCAAGCTCACCCAAATAAATAAATACTAAACAAAATTCAATTAAAAAAACTTATAAGTGTAGACTTTTCAAATCATTTTAAACAAATTTTATTGCTACATCTGTTAAAAGGTACTCCAGGACTCAGATCTGTGCGATAAATTGACTGGTGAATAAACTTTCTGAGATATGATATTACCAATATAGAGCGACGATCTACACCACTGAGCCACAGAGCTAACTTATCAAGTTTCGTCAAAATTAATGTTATAACTTAAGTATCTACCCCGTGACTAACGGGGTAAATTTTTTACTGATAAACGTGTGTAAAATTTGATATTTTATGTGTTTCTGTAACAAGAAATGAGTCAGTAACTTAGTTTAGTTATGTTCTTCACAATTACAGCTAGAATTTCTAGATGTATAAACATTTTCTTTTTTTTTTCATTGTCGGCCCATCTATGAGTCAGTCGCTTTAAGATATTCTGGTTGTTCATAAACATTGTGAAGATAAAACGGTTAAGGATTTTAATGGATTTAAAATTGCCTTTTTTACTTTCACGTTTTGCTTGTCCATCGATTTTCTCCAAAATTCCCTCATTCCTGTTTCCTATTCTGCTACATTTAATGTAAAATCTGACAGAACTTTCTCAAACTAACATTTAAATTCTGATTTACACTCGTGTTTATACTAGACAATAATATAAAAAAAATGTTTTGTAATAACTACATTTTACATTTAAGGTATTTTCCAGTTTCAGTTAACCACATACTTTATTATTCAAATTAAAGCAAGTTTCAATGTCTACAAAGTCTAGATATTAACACTTCGTGTTTTCATGTTTCAAATTAGTAGATGTGTCGTGATATTAAACTCATAAATCAGAACTACAGTTATCAAAAAATTAGTGAAAGCGTATGATTGAAGAGTAATAGCCGTTTCTGAACTCTGCAACTACGCAATGTAAAAAGGGACGATACAATAACATTTTTTAACCCAAATTGGTTTGGTTTTTGGTCAGTGGAATAAACATTCTGCGTCCGTAGAAATATTTTAGCTATATAGTTCCTAGTCCAAATATGTTCGGCATTTATCAAAGAAAATATGGAAAAAAAGTTTTCCTTTTTTTGCACACTCCATATAGTTTAATTCCTTGCTTCCGTCATTCGTTCTTTCAACTTCAACTTCAATGGTTTTACTTGGCAAAATCCAATTCAAGACATTTACGCCAAGGTTGACTGTACAGCGAAGCGTGTCTACATCTGGTGTAGAGTGAAGCGTATCTACATACGGTGTAGAGCGAAGCGTGTCGGCAGAAACATTAAAAGTACATATACTCTGCAGCAGCTGTTGTTGTTGTCCATAAACAAGATCGTGGCAATACCCCTTTCTTTGTAGATAATTCCGTCCTCTCTTGCTTGCTTCTTTCCTTATTCGCCTGGTTACTTGCTTCCTTTCTTCCTAGTTAATGGTTCATTCTTTTACTTCCTTAAAAATGATAAGTTAGGCAGGAATATAAGGTTAGTATCTTATAAAAAATATATATAAAATATACTATCCCTGTTAATTTGGTCTATAAATGATATAAATTTACAAAAAAAAAAGAAAAAAAAGGAAAGAAAAAAACACAAACAAACAAACAACAACAACAACAAAAAGAAAGAAAAAAAAACATCTACTTAAAAAGGTAACAGATAGTCTTTGACACCATTTATAATTGGTTTAATGATATCTGTCATTTGCTATTTGCTGTGCTTTTTGCATCAAACGCCATTCTGTTTGGTATCTTGCGCTGTAGCTTTTTTTACAATTTTCTCAGAGATCCAGGCCTTCTCCATCAAATAATTACTTTTATTTCAGAAATAAAATATCAAGTGGTATAACAATGAATGTATTCAAGTCATAGTAAACACAAAAGGTTTAGGAACAAAGAATATTTTTCAGATGTATTTCATAAGCAGACAGTGAAAATACCTTAGCTAAATATCTTCAAGGTTTGGAATCTGTTGAGATCCATCGAAATTACTGGGTCTAGGGATAGAAAAAATAACTTATACAATAAATCGGCTTTAAGAAAAACTGACAAGAAGTTTTCATTAGTATATCAAGTATTGATGAAACTGTTCTTTTTTACAAATGGCGTACTATAAAATTAATCGGAACACACTTCCGATAAGCATGGAATACACCAATGGTTTCTGTTCTGAATTGATGTCTTTATGTGGACTTTCATTTGTGATGAATACGTTTTACCGGTATCACCAGAAATCTCATGCTTGTTTAATACTTCTATTTTTGGTTTGCATATATCTTAGACAATGATATTTTATCTGTTGTTTTAAAATTTGAAATTGCAACAATGCTAACTTTATTACAAATAAATGCCTATATTTTCAGGTGTTTAGATATTATTGAACTTGAGTGGATTGTTTAGGGAATTGGTTTGACATACTTGATAATATTCTAGCCAAACCTGCGTGCATTGTTCGTTCTTAAATGGAATTTACTGTGCATTTTGAATGAAATATAACGTTTGTCTGTTCTAAAAGAAAAGTATCTCCCTATATTATTTCTAAAAACCTTGACCGTTATTGAAAAAAATATTCATTTGAACTACAAGGGGACCGGTAACGTTCAATTCTTAAATTTAAAAAAAGGGTTTAACAAGGGAAAAAAGTCCTTCCTCCGAGCAAATACACTGTATAAACCAGCGCGATCGCATGCACGGTCGGATTTCTTTGTTGTTTTTATTTGTAATAGAATATGTCAAAATATTCATAAATGGCCATGCTCCAGAAAAAAAATCCCTGGTGAATACTCCTAAATAAGTTGAACAATAGATCTGTGATAGGTATTCTACACAAAAAGTCTGCAGAAACAGGGTCTTTCAAGAAAGTTGTTATTTGTAGTCTTTTGACCTGACTGGCTATTAACAAATCGCAACAGAAGTCCTTTATTCCTTTGTTATCCACTGTCAGGTTTTAGATTAAACATCCTAAATGAACAAAATGTCTAGGTTTGCTGAGAGATGTAGCTGAATAATACGGGACTGTACATATATTTGATATTTGTATAGCTCTACTTGAAGCTGCCATTTGAAAGCATTGATATTTTTATATGAAAAAGAAAAACATATTCTAGAATATGTTTTGCTAAAGTTAATTGCTGACATCTTACATTCGAAATATTGATTTTGAAATTGTTTTTAAAGGGACATAATACTCTGTAAAATCAAAAATAAATTGTGATTCAGAGAAGAACATAAGATCAAAGATTTCTCCTTTAGGCATTAAGAGTCTTAGAAAAAGTTAATTTGGATTAAATGGTATCCACCCAAAAATGGTACATCACCAACACTATCTATAAGGACCAATATTAATGCATTAAGTAGAAATGTTGCTTTTAGAAAGGTTTACTGACACACTAAGATCAGATAATAATTCATTCAATTTTATTCACATTTTAAACTAAAAGTCTATATTTTAGGGTATGCCTCTTCAAACTACTCTAATCCAATGACAGCACAACTTACATTTGTACGTATAAATTGCGTGCACATAAGAAAGACATATCAGGACTTTCGATTCTGAATCTTTGCTCCTGCGACATTAGACGAGTTTATTAAATTAATAGTGAAACAACAGGCAAAATGAATGAAAACGACATTTGTATGCAAATGAGTATCCAATATTTCGTGATCCACGAATGTTGTATGTCTTACAGCTTGTATCTAATAAATACAGGATATAAAACAAAATTAAAGAGTTGTTGGAGAATAATTACTTCTCAGGCAATTCTTTCATTATTCAATAATATCTCAAGCGAGTGAAATTTAGAAGGTCTTTACAGTATGTAAGTTGAGATTTCCATGTTTCAAATTTCTGCTAAACGTCTTTCTAAGGCTAAAAATATGAAAAGATATATTGGGAGCAATAATGACCAGTTCTACACTTTTTTTAACCGTCCTGCCTTTTCCTAAGATTTCAAGTAATCCATGTAATTGATCTATGTTGCATGGCATAGACATCATTTGCATATAAACAGCAGTAGGTCTTCCTTAGTCCAGGAATTTCATGATGAATTATACTGACATTCCTTTTGTGATTATTAAGGGGTTAACAAATTATATTTACTGTCTGCAAGCATGATTTTGAAACAAAATATTTATAATTCTTTTAAAATCTTCTGCTCAAATTAGAACTAATCAGACCAAAGCTGTCAGACCTCTAACGAACCTGTGTATAAAAAGAAAAAAAAACGTCGCAAACTAGAAAGACATTGTTCTTACTTCGTAACATTTGCTATTGTCAAAAAGCACAAATCAGTGGTTTCCAGCTGGTTTGATGAAGCATTTGTTGAGTGTACATATTTGCATATTAAACACTTAAAGGCAAACAATACTACGTGAAATTACAAAAAGTAAGCAGATATTTGATTCTAGCACCAAGACTATGGTATATCTCTCACCATTTCTAGTGTCCAAGCTTCAAGTGAGTTTGAGTAATCCTTTATATTGATCTCCCTTGATTGAAAAACACATCATTTGCATATTATCAGCAGAAGGTCTAAGTCCTGTCTGTAAACGTTATGAATTGTGGCATGAATAATTGTTTCTTTCCATGATAAATGTTGCAACGTTCAGATATGTCGTATTTATCTTGGGTTTAGGAATGCGTTTGATGGGAGGCTGAACAGTTTAGTAAAAAATACATACAACTTCTAAGTTTTTTAAGTTTGATGTTCATGAGTTCAATAAAATTATAATATGTGTTCATTTTTGTCTGGCAATAGACAAATGGTATAGTGTTTTGTACAATGGTATTGATTTCTGTTTAAGTGTTCTGTTTTTTTCATAAACATTTTGAAGATATAGCGGTTTAAAGATTTGAATGGATTTTAAAAATTCTTCTTTTTTAGTTTTTAAGGTTTGTTTGTCTATAGATTTCTCAAAATATCCTCATTCTATTTCCTGTTCTGCTACCTTTAAAACGAAAAACTGTAAGAACTTTCTCAGACTCAAACTTTAACATTTCAATTCTGATTTACGGTCATGTTTATACTTAAAGAAAAATTTTGTAATAACTTCATTTTACGTCTGTTCTTATTAACTACATACTGTATTATTCGAATAAAAACAAATTTCAATGTTTAAATATTAAATATTTCGTGTTTTTCTGTTTGTTAGATGAGTCGTGATATTAAACTCATAAATTAGACTACAGTTATTAAAATTTTAGGTGAAAGTATGATTTGTGAGTGAATAATCTGAAACTAAGCAATGTCGTATAAAAATGACGATAAAATAACCAGTTCCTTACGAAAACCGATTTGGTCTTTTTTAATAGAATGAATTTACATTCTACGTCCTTTTAAATGTTTAAGCCATGTTGTTCGAGCACATAACTCTTGTAGGGAACATACGACCTCATACGGACCTCTGATTTTTTTACACAGAAGTTAACTGCCGTCAGTGTTTAGATGTATTGGAAAGTCTGAATTTTTGGCTGTCTAAAATGATACACGAGTCGAAGATTTTTAATCTACAAACTGCCAGTGAGTTATAAAAGCGGTAAATAGTTGCTTTGTTGGTCTTTCACAATCAGCCATCTCTGATGTCGCAAACGAAATATTTCTTTGGGGAAGTCATTGAAGGTGAATGATGTGGGAATAAAAAACTGACATATATTAATTGTGGGAATTGAAACTCTATTCAGATTTGTATACAACTTTTTAAGAAGTAATACATGTTAGAATTAGGTCGCATAACGCGCCATAATACGGGTTATATAAAGCTAAACGGTAACTATTTCTATTCCTACGCGTCTTATAAGACACTATTTATAGTTTTAAGATCACCAAAGTTATGCAAATACTAAACAACATTCAATTCAAAACTTACAAGTGTAGACTTTACAAATTAAGTTAAATTTTATTGCTATATCTGTTAAAAGTAACTACAGGAATCAGATCTGTGCGATAAATTGATTGGTGAATGAACTTTCTGAAATATTACCATCAAAAAGAAGGACCGGAAAATGAAACCGTTAGACAAATTTATGATACTCAAAGCTAAAATCTTAATAGATGTACATCACTGTATTTCATTCACTTGTTTTTACTGGATAATCATCCAAAATTGAATTTTTATGAAATAATATTTGTGTGTTAATACAGAAGATAGATCTATTGATATATTAAAAACTTAATGCAAAAGTGAAAATATTTCAACGAAAGTGACTTGAAACATTTGAAATAAATTACGCATTTAAAGTTTTATTGGTTCGGACTGAGCTTATCTGTCTACACCATCACTGAATTTCATAGAATTCACAGACATTGCAATTGCTAAAATTCAAATGAAGTCGATCTTTATTTTTCAGTCAAACGAGACCATTGTTTTCAGACTAGTACGATATTGTAATTGGCGTCTCAATGTCATAAAACATTTTCCCGCTATTAGCGGACCGTTTGGTAACGAATCTTCAAAATACGGCAGATTCAAGGTCACAGTAATTATTTATTTAATTTAATTTAATTTATTTATTTGTATTTTTTGTATCGTTTGACTTTTCCAGGATGAGAAAAATCAAGTTCTGACAACAAATGTTTGGATGGAAGTGGTAGGTATCTGAAAGCTGTCTGCGCCACTTTTATATGTTGTTGGGATAATAATGATAATGACAATGATTCTTATATCGTGGTTACAAATATAAAATTCTTTCTTCATACATATTTATCAAAAACATGTCAATATATAGATCTATGTACTGGTTTTCATTTCTTCATTTACTGTTGATGAACAATTTACATCAAAGCCATTACTGACACGAAAATTATTCACAACAGTGCCAAATAATGTTTTAGCAAAACCTAAGACCGTCATACCAGTTTATTTAGTAAGTCTATTATTTTCTCAGTGTTTATTTTGTCAGGAATGGAAAGACGAAAAACTCACATGGAATCGTCGGGATTATGAAGGAACTGATAATATCCGCATACCATGCCGACGGCTCTGGCTACCGGATATAGTTCTTTATAACAGGTTATAATATATTCTTAAATTAGTATAATTTTGTAATTAATACATTAAATTTCAAACATATACAACCGAATGTCTTTACAAGTCTCCTACCATTTTAGCACCAGAGAGTGTTGTAGATTGAGCTCATTACGGCAGTCTGTCCGCTCGTCTTTGTCATGCCCCTAACCATGCCGTATATATAAGCTAGGTTGATGAAATTGATCAGCAGGTTGATTATAACGTGTAGATTATATTTTGGCTTAGTCAGTCACTTTATATTTCATTTTTTGACAAAAGTTGAACTGAATGACGGAATTTTAATGCCTGCACTATATATTTCCCTGTTTTACACATGTCCGTTAACTGTATCAAACACACTAGGGTGCTTCATTTCCTTAAAACTGTAAAAGAAAAAGCTTATAAGAGATGAGATGGACGCTGGGCCTTTAAAATACTTAGGTTTTAAGCAAACGGTAGCTTACTTAGGAAAACTGTATTGTCTTTTAAGGTATAGAGCAGGTGAAAGCCGAAAATCGTCTGTTATATAAAGTTCTAAGCATGAATCTTTAGGTCTCTTCGCTTACTGAATTCAAGCCAGTTACAATGATATAATTATTTAAAACCTTTGTCGTTGATTTTTTTCTTGTCATTTATCAGTGTTGACGATTACACGTCAGGCTATATGCCTAGTCTGGCGATGGTTTATGATGATGGACGGGTGTTCTGGGGACCTGTTGTTAGGTTCAGAAGCTCCTGTAAGATTGACATTACGTTTTTCCCTTTCGACGACCAGGTAAGATGCTTAGTTTTAAGTTTTGGTGTATATTCCTTAGTTTTAACTTTTCAAGAGAATCGAGAAATATTTATCATCATCTTTTAAACTGAACTAAAGTTTTCACGGAATGGGATCGATCTACAGTATAATTAGAATACGGTCTAAAAATAGATTTTATGCTCCCCAACGGGGATGTATATTGTCACCGCTTCGTGCGCCCGTGTGTCCGTCCCGAAATTTTGTCCGGATTATTTCTCAACAACCGCTGGCTGGAATTAATGTAAACTTCATAGAAAGCTGAACTACTAAGAGAAGCTGTGCATATTAGCAGCATGTTTCGGTTCAATGACTTTTCACAAAATCATGCCCCTTTCAAGCCTTTTCATCTATCAAGTTTGTCCGGACTATTTTTCAGAAACCTCTGACATTTAATTGGAAGCTTTACTACCAAGTAGGAGCTATGCATATTAGCAGCATGTTCTGGTTCACTGATTTTTCATAATGTTATTATGTCTGTCTCATGAATTTTAATTGTAATTTTTTGTCCAGACTATGTCTCAGCAACCACCGAGTGAAATTTATCGAAAGTTTCATAGGAAGTGTATAAGTAATATTTAACGAAGGAAGATAATTCCAAACGATACAAAGAAAGAGTTATTGTTCCTGTACAGTGCATTTCTCTAACAGTATTCTATCATTTTGTAAACTTCAACAAGTAAGTGAGGATAGATTTGTAATCTAAAATGGACCTGGTTGAGTGTGGCAAGCTTTGCTTTTTTAATATAAAACCTACGCGAAAATGAATTTACGCCATTTACATTCTGAAAAGAGAAACTATAATAGGGTGAAATTGTTTTTGACTGAAAAAATGTAGTAGTCAGCCCGCATCCCACGTTTCCTGCATTGACATACAAATATGTAATAAAGTGTCGCACTATAATTCCTTTTTATTTGTTGCGTTTATAAAGATTTAGAGAGCCATACAACTTTATTACAACCCAGACATTTAATAAATTCTGTTCCAATATTTACCTTATTACCTTATACGTAATCACACCCCTATTAATTGAGTCTACACCTCAAACTACTTTCCATTAATTTTCAACTATAGTTTCTTAATACTTCCCACTCGACCTCTTCATCATGGAACACAAAACAACTTCTTCTCTTTACACCTTTCTCAATTGCACATTTGTTTTACTTTCTTGTGTTCGTTTGGGGAGCATCCGTCGCTTTTAAAGATATCCTTGTTTTATATCAAAACAATGTCTTTGATGTTTTCATTAAAAGAAAAAAGGCATGGTCCTTATAAAAAACGTCAAAGCCAGTGTTTTCTACTATTAAAGTATGAGAGTTTTATATAGATTTATGCACTGAATCATTTTTTGTTACAGAAACACATGACAATATAAAGTTTTACATACTTTTATCAGAAAAAATTGACCCCGTTAGTCACGCGGTAGATACTTTAGTTATATTAATTTTGACAAATGAAAGCAAGTAGAGTTTGTTGCTCAGTGGTATAGATCGTCGCTCTTCATTTATTGACCGAAGGAGCATCCTGAGGGTTCGAATCCTGATGAAATCAGATTTTTTTTTATATTATAGGTTTCTTGGTGTATAGAAGCATAATATTATGAATTTTTTTCAAAAGTATATTAACAAAAATCAGCTAAGTTCTTTTTGTCAGTCGCTTTTAACTAAAATGAAAATACAATTATGAATTAGAAATTCATTTTCGTTGTGTATGAGATGATAATATGGCAAAAATAGTTTTCTTTGATTTATATTTTTAATTTTGAATATTCAACACGTTTCTGCAAAATGTATATTATGATAAATCATTATTCTGGTTTGCTTTGAACAGGTGTGTTACCTGAAACTTGGCTCTTGGGCGTATAATCTCTACCAAGTAAATGTTTTCAACCGGTCTGATACAGTGGATTTGTCAAACTATGTAGACAATGGCGAGTGGAAATTGATTGGTCTGAAAGTGAGTTTTATTTAATTAAAACTAAATTTTTATTCACCTATAAAAAGGATTGAACAACAGGAATTACCTATTCAACTCGTCTTCAAGGCTCAAGGGGCGGATCACTTGTCAGATATAACCCGTTGAACCAGAAATTCAAGGGGTGGTGCGAGTTCAATTCCCCTCTCATCAACCAACACTAGTAAACGTGTTTCGAATGAATCACATGTATCGGTTTTTCATACACTGAGCATATAAAATAACCAGGAATGTCTCTGGAGTTTGATGTTTTCTGTATCTTGTCATATACGTAGATTTAATTTGTAAGTTTTAAATCTCTATTATTTATATTTAAAATATTTATTACCTGTATTATTTTCAAAGCTATAACAAAAAAAAAATCAGTCAAATATTTTGGTAAGTTGGAGAACATAAACAACAGTATCAAATAAATTTGAGTTTGGTTCCTTTCGATCGTTTCCAAATACGAGGGACATAGTATCCACATTTATATTCTTTAGTGCTTATCTTCAGCTGTCGTAACCAGGACATAAAAAAGCGGAAGTAAGCTGTGAGATAATTGTTTCTCATGTTTATAATATCAGATTTTATTGACCTACATTTACGTTAAATTTTATAAACAGAACATGAAGAACTTATTCTTTCTGATCTTCTGACAAACTGTCTGGAAAATGGCAGTCGAGTATAGTAGCCATGAATGTGTGAACTCTTCTCTGAGTATGAGATAGAACATACACATGAAGGAAACAAGTTCATGTCACTGCACCAGATACAATCCCTTTAAGTTAAAAATCAAAATGAAAAAAAAACGGAAACGTAAAAAGAGAGAAAAAAACGGAAAGGAAGGTAAGGAAACAAAAGGAAGGTTAATGAAAGAAAAACAAAATTAGTGATGGTCAATGACAATGTTATGCTTTCTCAGTGTATCTGTGAAGCAAAGAGAAATCGTTTTCTGTTTCTTTTCGAAAACGTGTTTTAACGAACAAAAGCTTCCTTTGACAAGATTGATGGATTTCTGATTTCCTAAATGCATTCCTCTTTTAGTATTTCCCGACCATAAAAAGTCTAACAAATGACTTACTGCCATAACATGCCAGTTACTAATTGGTCTATTGTACACATAGCACTGCCAGACACTTTATTTTACCAGTCAGAAAATAAGATTGTCTTCTCAATTTTTCTGTCAACTTTATGTCGATTGGATAATAAGCAAAGGCCGTACGCCAATATCGTCGGAAATAATTTCATAACGTCTGCTGAAAGGGCAACGGATAATAGGGGGTCATCATAAAACTGTCATCTTTTCCAATTATTTAGACATGTTTCATGTTTTTTCCCGTTTGTTGTTATAATAGACAGACAGGATGTGTTGTGGAAAAAATAATTTGTGGAATTGATTTTGTTTAAAGTTTAAGAAAATGCTACCTAATTAACTTATTCCATATCTAGACGTTTTTTACACTTAAATGTAGTAACTGAATTAACGGGACGAAAAATATTATTTTTTCAATAAGTTCTCACAACAGAGTTTCATATTTCGATACAAAGTAACGCTAGCTGAAAAAAAAAATGACTCAGGACTTTTAAATTCATATGGTAATTCTTGTGAAAAATAAATGAATAAATAAATAAATAAATAAATAAATAAATACAATATCAATGACAAAAGAAAGAACCTTAGAACATACCTAAATATTATGTCAGAATCATTCAATTTCAGTGTAAGTCAGCAGTAATGTTACAAATATACTGCATACGGATTTGTTTTTAACACTTTTTCTTGCAGGTAACAAGAAATTCGGTTGTTTATAATTGCTGCACGGAACCATTTCCGGATGTGATGTTTTTCTTCCGGTTGCGCAGGCGCGTCAAGTACTACTTCATGAATATCATCATACCTTGTATTATATTGTCATTTCTTTGTCTGGCAGGGTAAATAAATACTTTTCTTATCTTAATAGTCTAATCTAAAAAAATACATTCATCTCAGAGACGTGTCAACTGGTAAATGCCAGTTATTAACGTTTGTAGGAATGTTTTGGTCAGAACAATTTGCATATTTTTCGTTTTGTATATTTCCCCTATATTTGTGGCAGTGAAATATGTTTAAACAAATTTAAAAAAAAATAATAATAAAAAAATACAAAAACATTAAAACAGTTTGTTAAAGTCTGCTAAAATTTCTTTTAAAAACAGGACTTGATATCGGTGAAACCCACTATATCGTATTTATTTTAACGGTCACTTTCTGGACTCTTCAGATTTCTGTTGCCACCAGAGAGCGGCGAGAAGATAACCCTGGGTCTTTCTGTGTTGCTGACAATCACTGTATTCATGCTGATGGTGGCTGACAAGATGCCGCAAACTTCAGAAAGCATCTCCCTTATAAGTTAGCTTACTTTTACATAACTTTAAGCGTAAAATATACAGTTTTTGAAGTGACAACTCATGCTTGTCTGGTGTTATCTGCCCTTGATTCCTTACGTCATTGGCTGCGAAAAGTCTGGGGACCAGACTGCAACTCCTGCTTGTTCTTACTTAAATTTCCTTCTTAAGACCTTTATGAATCTTATCTAATTTTAAATTGAAAGTCCTAACAGGCTATAATTAATGGCGCTCGATTATTGTTTCCTTGGTGTGAACAAGAACTAGCGCCGGATGTGTGCAATGTTGAAAGTTACTCGAGACTCTCATCACTATAAGGATTCGAACCAGTGACCGTCGGATTGAAAGTATTGCGTTCTTTCCCTCTATGAGTGCTTTCTTCCTTTAGTAAAAAAAAAACATCAGCCAGCCGCCTTGTCTTATCTGAATAGACTTGTTTGAGGAATAAGCGAAAAACCAAGTAGAAATTACATTTTCTCATAAGACAACTGAAGGCAAATCGTTGACCTTGACACATTAAGAATGTTATTTTGTGCTCTATATTTTCAGGTATATACTTGATGGTCGTGCTGTCGATGTCATGTGTTTCAATCTTGCTATCTGTCTACATCCTCAGTCTTCATCATCAGCGTGGAAGACCTCGGCGATGTCCGCGTTTTGTTAAAACTATCGCCTTCTCATTTTTCGCACCACTTCTGTGTTTGAAGCTCAGATCTTCCGGTCACGAGACAGGAAGCTATACACGACGGAAATGTTCGGGGAACTCCGCTTTATACAATAAAGAGAGACAGGAAATGATTCATTTGGATGGAATAAAAGAGCGTCCGACACTAGAGGAGGAATTCGATCAGCTATTATTTGATATGGATTTGGGTGACTCTGACCCAGTTTTGAGACACTATCAAGACAAACAAAACTCCATCAACGAACTTATTCAAT
Organism: Cyclina sinensis; assembly: GCA_012932295.1. NCBI lineage: Eukaryota > Metazoa > Mollusca > Bivalvia > Venerida > Veneridae > Cyclina > Cyclina sinensis. The sequence continues at coordinate 13,534,197 of JAAONU010000010.1, forward strand.
GGTTACATAGAAAACATAACATTGAATGCCTAGAGGATCTTTCCTTCCAAGAATGGAGGGATGTTGCCTTTGTCATAGATCGTCTGCTTTTCGTGCTTTTTCTAATTCTGACTATTGTGTCCACGGCCATTATTTTAAGTCTAAGACCTGAGCAGGAACTCAGTGGATTCACCGAAATTAATTTCAAATGAAGTGTTAACTAAAGTCTGGTTTGCGTACAAACTATTTGACAATGTTCTATCAATACTGAAGTTATTTGAAATGCATATCTAGTAATTTATATATACCTTATCTAGTTCAAATATAATTTGTATTTATTTTTATTTGTTTCGGACGGTTTTTTTTTGATACGTCAGAGCAATAAATAACCAGAAATTGAAGGGATATGTTTACATTTTTGTTGATAAGTCAATTCTGTCACGAAGATATACCCTAGTTATTTTCATGAAAAGGGTATCTTAATTAAATTTTATGTGTATTTTTTAAAACTACAAAAAGGGTAGTTTTCTTGACCTTGTCCGCGTATCTGGAAAACAGCAATACTTTGTAGACATTAGCATTTAGCTCTTTGCAACTGTCAGGGAAAAACTTGTCAGGGAAGGGAGAGTAATTGAAGACTTGTATTTCGTATCATCTCTGTAAAAATATTTTGCAGAGAGAGAGTAGATAATATTCATAGGTTGGTTATTTTAAAGCTTCTTTTAGACAAAATAAAAAGAAACTAAATTAATTCCTGAGCATTTCATGGTTTATTTTCTTTTTCAAAATGTGAATTTCATGCCATTCCAAACTCAAGTTTAAATGATATTGTTCTGAGCGTTGACAAGTGACTACATTGGTCGTGTAATGTTTAAATATATTATTTAAACTTGCACAAAAAAGATTATATACAAATAAAGTAAAATAAAATAAAACATGTTTTATGATAAATTATGTTTTATTAAAGTTAAGTTAGTACAACCGTACGTCAACAGGAGGTTAGATATTCTATGAATAGAACTGGCAATGGACGTGGTCCCCTTCATTCTGCCCCCATCCGCCCATGCTGGTGCAGAGGTTTAGCATGGTAGAAGACTGGCCAGAGGGGTTGTGCAGATCTACAGCGCGGCCGAGGTAATGCTTAGATGTACAGCTGTGACACGCTCCGGCAATCTCATTTACCTGAAAGAAAATTTCATTTCACTGACATTACAGTAGATTTCATTTCATTTTCTTGAGAGTAGATTTCATTTCTTTTGCCTGAAAATAGATTATCGTTTCATTGATCTTAAAGTAGATGTCATTTCATTTACCTGACATTAAATTTAATTTTACCTGACATTAAATTTCATTTACCTGACATTGAATTTCATTTTGCCTGACATTAAATTTCATTTTACCTGACATTAAATGACATTAAATTTCATTTTACCTGACATTAAATTTCATTTTACCTGACAATAAATTTAAGTTATTGCACTTATATCAATGTCAAATGCTAAAATTACATTCAAAAGACTTTCTAGGGAAAGTTCGCGCACCAAAGGCTCTGAAACAAACACGTGCAGATTAACACATAATAGACAAGACAGTCGCTTCCGTGGCATACCTACGAATGAGACCAACATGTTTAAAATATGAGTCTAAAGAATTTGAGATATTGCAAACAGAAGTTAGCACATTTTTGTGAAGCTGTAAACACAATAAGATGAATATTTTAGATTAAAAAAAACACGAAACAGGCCTGCTGTATATTTTTTAACATTTTATGCATTTAACGCAAGAAGGCTTGAAGACTTACATGTATGAATCCAAGTTTCTGATGGACAGCATAGATATAATGCAAAAGTGTGGCGCTCAGGCAAACATGACCTCCTGGTGCTCCTGGGCTTCGGCATTCAGAGCACGTGTAACTGGAAATCAGCAACGAAGAATGCGTTTTAGTGAAAATAGTAGCACGAAATAGGTTAAGAAAAAAAACATGGGTTGTAAACTTGTTTTCATATTGCTAGTAACATAATGGTCACTCTAGCATGACAGATCTTGTATCACTGAAATTGAATACAGAGCACGTGTAACTAGAAGTCAACATTTGGAACCGAGAAAAGTAGTTAGTGACATACTCAGCAAATAGCAAACACTCCATCCCTTATAACAGTGCGACCTGACGCAGACATAGTCAGCAAATAGCAAACACCCCATCCCTTATAACAGTACGACCTGACGCAGACATACTCAGCAAATAGCAAACACCTCATCCCTTATAACAGTACGACATGACGCAGACATACTCAGCAAATAGCAAACACTCCATCCCTTATAACATACGACCTGACGCAGACATACTCAGCAAACAGCAAACACCCTATCCCTTATAACAGTACGACCTGACGCAGACATACTCAGCAAATAGCAAACACGCAGCAAATAGCAAACACCTCATCCCTTATAACATATGACCTGACGCAGACATACTCAGCAAATAGCAAACACTCCATCCCTCATAACAGTACGACCTGACGCAGACAAACTTAGCATATAGCAAACACCCCATCCCTTATAACAATACGTCCTGACGTGGACATACTCAGCAAATACCAAACACCCCATCCCTTATAACAGTACGACTTGACGCAGACATACTCAGCAAATAGCAAACACCCCATCCCTTATAACATACGACCTGACGCAGACATACTCAGCAAATAGCAAACACCCCATCCCTTATAACAGTACGACCTGACGCAGATATACTCAGCAAACAGCAAACACCCTATCCCTTATAACAGTACGACTTGACGCAGACATACTCAGCAAACAGCAAACACCCCATCCCTTAAAACAGTACGACCTGACGCAGACATACTCAGTAAACAGCAAACACCTCATCCCTTATAACATTACGACCTGACGCAGACATACTCAGCAAACAGCAAACACCCCATCCCTTATAACATACGACCTGAGGCAGACATACTCAGCAAATAGCAAACACACCATCCCTTATAACAGTACGACCTGACGTTGACATACTCAGCAAATAGCAAACACCCCATCCCTTATAACATACGACCTGACGCAGACATACTCAGCAAATAGCAAACACACCATCCCTTATAACAGTACGACCTGACGTTGACATACTCAGCAAACAGCAAACACCCCATCCCTTATAATAGTACATGTGTACGACCTGACGCAGACATACTCAGCAAATAGCAAACACCTCATCCCTTATAACATACGACCTGACGCAGACATACTCAGCAAATAGCAAACACACCATCCCTTATAACAGTACGACCTGACGTTGACATACTCAGCAAATAGCAAACACCCCATCCCTTATAACATACGACCTGACGCAGACATACTCAGCAAATAGCAAACACCTCATCCCTTATAACATACGACCTGACGCAGACTTACTCAGCAAATAGCAAACACCCCATCCCTTAAAACAGTACGACCTGACGCTGACATACTCAGCAAATAGCAAACACCTCATCCCTTATAACATACGACCTGACGCAGACATACTCAGCAAGCAGCAAACACCTCATCCCTTATAACAGTACGACCTGACGCAGACATACTCAGCAAATAGCAAACACCTCATCCCTTATAACAGTACGACCTGACGCAGACATACTCAGCAAAAAGCAAACACCACATCCCTCATAACAGTACGACCTGATGCAGACATACTCAGCAAACAGCAAACACCACATCCCTTATAACAATACGACCTAACGCAGACATACTCAGCAAATAGCAAACACCCCATCCCTTATAACAGTACGACCTGACGCAGACATACTCAGCAAATAGCAAACACCCCATCCCTTATAACATATGACCTGACGCAGACATACTCAGCAAATAGCAAACACTCCATCCCTCATAACAGTACGACCTGACGCAGACAAACTCAGCATATAGCAAACACCCCATCCCTTATAACAATACGACCTGACGTAGACATACTCAGCAAATAGCAAACACCCCATCTCTTATAACAGTACGACCTGACGCAGACATACTCAGCAAATAGCAAACACCCCATCCCTTATAACATACGACCTGACGCAGACATACTCAGCAAATAGCAAACACCCCATCCCTTATAACAGTACGACCTGATGCAGACATACTCAGCAAATAGCAAACACCTCATTCCTCATAACAGTACAACCTGATGCAGACATACTCAGCAAATAGCAAACACCCCATCCCTTATAACAGTACGACCTGATGCAGACATACTCAGCAAATAGCAAACACCTCATCCCTCATAACAGTACGACCCGATGCAGACATACTCAGCAAATAGCAAACACCTCATCCCTTATAACATACGACCTGACACAGACCAAAGTAAGATGTGTCAAGCTTTTTAACCAAAACAGTTTTTAAATAAGAAAATATAACCAGATACCCCAATAAATATCCAGTACCAATTTTTTTTAAAAAAACGAAATAATTTAACTTAAGTATATCGACTTTCTTAATTAACCAGAGGAATCAAAAACGATTTCAACTGATGAAAAAGGAATATGTTTTAGATTAAGAAATGAATATGCCTACTTTATCTTGGAAACAGTATTCCCGGAAGAAGTTAAAAAAATTAAATACTTCACAAAGAGCGTTTCTTTCAACGTGATATTCAAAAGCACAAAACGTGACCATACTGAGATCTTGAGGCAGCGTGGCCATTACAAGTGTCTTTGATATTGTTGTATGAGTATGCGTTGTCATGGACACCGGAGGGATGTTGTTTCCAAAGTGTAATTGTGCCCGCGTCTGCAAGATGCAGCAATTTGCACGCGTAGTCACGTGCAGTAGCGTCATTGCACGAGCCGGATCCTGTATAAAAATACAATCTTTTTTTTCAAATCTCACCATTTGACCTTCCGTCCGTCTATCCTTCCTTTCTTCATGATTTTTTTCAAGTATGTTTGCAAACATATTACTTCTTAAAGGCAGTAGGATTGAATAAAACGCTATATGAATTCGTATTCATTTTAACAAACGCTGTTTTAAGAAGTTACTTTAATGTTCAATTATTTCAATTTACTTACATTCAAATTGTTCACAGAATACATATACGGTGCATTATAAGTACCAAATCGGCAGTATAAACATACTCGGAACATAACAGAATGGTAGCATTTCCTAATTAAAACAATACATTGATACTTTCTGGAACAGGTTACTATCGACAAGTATTTTTAGTGAGAAATTAATTAAAAACGGCTGATTACCGGAAGTTGTTGATGTGCCTGAACAGTGTGAGGCGGTCGATATTGACAAAAACGTTCCGGCTACCCAAGCGTTCTGCAGACACAGAGCAAATAGTGTGAAAACACATACAAACTACAAACTTTTACATATATGTATATGATGTCTTAAAATCAGTTTATTTGTCCTTCGATATCTAAAGGTGATGTGGCATTGTACAACTCGCGCGAATGATAAACGAGAACCAAGCTGTTATAACTTGATATTACAGGCTATAGAACGGATTTGGTACGACTTTTTCAGAAGGGTAGAAACAGCATTGCTTATGCTTTGCAGCAATAATAATAATGATAGTAATAATAATAATAATAATAATAATAATAATAACAAATAATTTTATAAGTCCACTCGCAACGTTTAAGAGATTTTAAAAATTATATAAACAGATAAAAAATGTAAATATACATATAGCAATTCTAGTTGTATTGGTGAAGAAAGCTTCAAAACTATATGGCCTAGTTTATTTTGTCATAGAAACACATCGGAATTAGTAAGTTTTCATATTCTCATTGTATACGTTACACCGTTAGCCACAGAGTAATCACTTCTTTTATACTGTATTAAGAGCACTAGAAGGGAAAGGTTGTTTGGCGCAGTAAATAAGCTCGTCGATCAACGTTTTCACTGAATCCTGGGTTTGAATCCCAATACTAAGATTATTTTCTTCCGGTTCAAGCTGTATAAAAGCATAAAATGATGTTTCTGAAGAGAAATTTTGATTTATTTTTAAGTCTAAAGAAAAGTATTTTTAGCAAAAACCTATGAGTCAGTACCTATCATTGATTAAAGTTACATTAACAAAACAATAAAAACGATGATTCATCTATAATAAATCTACTACAAAAGGATAAAAATGTAATCTATCCTGTTAAAATGTACAAGTGTATGCTCACGTGTCCGTTAACATGTTGCAGCTGATACCACGTGTATCCATCCTTTGTCAGAATACCGCCGTGGAATTTGTAGCAGCTTGGCTTGCTAACTGTGGCAACAACGGAGCCACTAAGTCCAGCTGTAAAGGTAATAATAATAATAATAATAATAATAATGATAATAACAAAAAATGTAGCACCTAGAATATCGGTTCAATTTCTTCACCCTAAATCCAATAGAAAAGTTACAATCAGTGGCTTATTGAATCCCCGATCCTCTTAGTTAATGAAAAAAAAAATTGAAACAAATATATTCCCGATTTTAACTTCAATCAAACGCAGGTATACAGAAAATTATGGTTGCTGATTTGTGCCATGTCGTATAAGCCTGTTTTCGGGGCGAAAATGCGAAAACACAAAAATACTTTTTTCGCGTGGCGGGGCGAAAATTGCAATTTTGGTGTGATTTCGCCTGGCGACCTTTCGCCCCGCCACATGAAAACACGCAATATTCCATGAGCCGTGTCTGTACCGAAAGGCGCGGTGAAAATAAAAAGACACGATAAGAAAAAAAACCCGACACAGAGAATGTAGCGTCTTTGTATGGAGGGGTGAAAACGTGCCATGCGAAAACACGACAAATTATAAGTTTGTCATGTTTTCGCGTGGCGACCTTTCGCCCCGCCACACGAAAACACGCTACATCCTATGTGTCGGGTTTTTCTCTTATTTTCATCGCACTTGGCGAAAACAAGAAAATTTGAAAAGTTTAATGTGTCGTACAGACCGTCAGACGACAGATTGCAGGCAAAAACACGAGATTCAAAATGTGGCGTAAAAAATTGAAGGTAAAACACGACAGATAGAATGTGGCGCGTTTTCGCATGGCGGGGCGAAAAGTCTCACGCGTAAACGCGATAAAGTTATGATTTGTCGTATTTTCGCTTGGCGGGTTTTCGCCCCGCAATGCAAAAATACGATAAACTGTTGGTAAACATGACACATAGAATGTGGCGTGTTTTCGTGTGGCGGGGCGAAAGGTGGCCTGGCGAAAACACGCATAGATACAATTTGTCGTGTTTTCGCGTGGCGGGTTTTCGTGTTTTCACCCCGCCACGCGAAAAAAACATTTTTTTTTTGTTTTCGCATTTTCGCCCCGAAAACAGGCTTATACGACATGGCACAAATCAGCCACCATAGAAAATAGTTTTACCTGAACTTCTTGCGTTCACATTTGTTCCGGTCAAACACAAGCATGTTCCGGATGTCGGATGCTGGCCTGTAATATCGGCATAGGTCAAGGTCACCCCAAGTAAAACGCCAAAAAGGACTGCAGCTGCCATTTTGCTCCTAAATTACAGAAGTAAGTCTATGTAAAAAAGTCCTTAAACATTGAAAAATAGTGAAATAAAGTACTTTCATATGTAGGAATATATCCCTGCAAAAACAAAGGTGAAGACAGAACAGAAAATATAAACGTGGCCGTCAAGCCTACAAAAAGAATTTCATGAAAACACTGAAGAAAAAACACACTTAAAAGTGTATAGTAAAGTGACAAAATTAAGATGAAAACAAAAGAAAAAATATGTCACAGACTCAAATGCCCCCTAAACATGGCAATGGTCACAGACATGGTAGGTTATAACTATGTGCGTGGAGTTAGCTGCTAGTTGCCAGTTGCCAATTGGCAACTGGCATCTAACTTCATAGTCCAGCTACCAATTCAAACTAAAATGAAATTGTTACCAGAAGCCAGATCGCCAAAGAAGGCGAATTGTCAATTGGCAGCCAGGTGCAAATTCAAAAAGTACCATGAATTCTGACCATTGAGTGAATTGGCAACTGGCAACTGGCAGCCAGATGTCAATTCGAAAAGTATCATGAAAAATGAACATTGAGTGAATTGGCAACTGGCAACTGCCAGTAAAGTGCCAATTTGTCTAAGACGTGAATCGTCAATTGGCAACTGGTAGCCAGATGCCAGTTCGACGAGTATCATGAATAAGTGATATTAATGAAATTGGCAACGGGCAGTCAGATGCCAATTCGTTAAAGATCGCGAATTGGCAACTAGCAACTGGCAGCCAGATGCCAATTCGACGAATACAATGAATTATTGATATTAACTGAATTGGCAAATGGCAACTGGCAGCCATATGCCAATTCATTAAAAATCGCTAATTGGCAACTGGCAACTGGTAGCCAGATGCCAATTCTCCAAACACCATGTAGTATTGATATTAACTGAATTGGCAGCTGGCAGCCAGATGCCAATTCATTACAAATCGCAAATTGGCAACTGGCAACTGGTAGCCAGGTGCCAATTCGACAAATACCATGAATTATTGATATTAACTGAATTGGCAACTGGCAGCCAGATGCCAATTCAACAAATATTATAAATTGGTGACATTAACTGAATTGGCAACTAGCAACTGGAAGCCAGATGCCAATTCATTAAAAATCGCGAATTGGCAACTGGCAACTGGTAGCCAGTTGCCAATTCATTCTATGTTCGTAATTCATGATACTTGTTGTACTGGCATATGGCTGCCAATTGCCAGTTACCCATTCGGTTAATGTAAATAATTTATGATTAATGTCATGTTTCACCAAAGTTTGAGACAAGGTAACAAACACTGTCTCACCAAAGTTTGAGACAAGGTTAAAACACTGTCTAACCTAAGTTTGAGCCAAGGTAACAAACACTGTCTCACCAAAGTTTGAGACAAGGTAACAAACACTGTCTCACCAAAGTTTGAGACAAGGTAACAAACACTGTCTAACCTAAGTTTGAGCCAAGGTAACAAACACTGTCTCACCCAAGTTTGAGACAAGGTTAAAACACTGTCTAACCTAAGTTTGGGCCAAGGTAACAAACACTGTCTAACCTAAGTTTGAGACAAGGTAACAAACAATTAATAGTCCAGCGCGTTACCACTGGACCACATCCGCTCCTAACCTATCATGATCAGGTATAATATATAAGTATCTGCCCTGAATTCCAGAACAAATCCTAGCTGATCACACAATGTGAGAAAAAAAACTACCAAAGTACTACAACTAGATCTAAAGCTGAAATGCACAAACCAAAATAAGGGCAAACCAACAGTTCATGTAGACCTGAACAGACTAACCATGATGGACTTTTTCTTTATTAAGACAATGGGGTATGTTGCTTTGCAAAGATCTGTCGGTTCATCCGCACATAAGTGGTTTCCGATCAATAACTTAACAAGACATAGGCCTAGCAACTTAAATATTGGAAGGTAATAATTTGCTTGATGCGTATAATTTCCCAATTGAGTTTTTGGATTACTGTATAAAGGGTTAAACTCACAAGGACATGCACCTTGGAAAAAGGTTTCTGATCAATATCTCACGCAAAACTATACTGAGGGCCTTAAAATTTTAAAGGAGCGATTGGCATAATAAATTCGGCACTTCTAAGAGGGTAGAAATTTATTGAATAAGAATAAGGGGAGAAATTCATTGAATTAGACAGAAAGACCCAGTGTCTTAGTGATATCGTGCAAGATACTGAATTCAAGGGTACATTTTTGTACTGAGTTCGATTCCCCAAAATCCACAAACAGTTTACAGCCTTTTCCGGATAAGGCGTTAAAACCCAGTTTTAATGTTAAACACTGAGAGAGACAAAAAACTAGGGGGTCTCTGGAATGGGATGTTTACTGTATTTTGCATATGTCCCAAACACATAAAATATAACACTCTGCAGGAAGCGGAGATCATGCAGGCAGTCGGAAACGACCATGAAGAAACTCAAACATAGATTTATAGGACCTTCAATTAATTATGAAATATCCCGAAAAAGGTATTTTTTTACTAAATTAAAACAGTTTAATGTACTATTTCAAATGTTACTCGCGTGCGTGTCCTTGTTTCAAGAGGAATTTTCATTATCGTGTCTGCTCCAAAAATTAATCTAAAGGCTTCCAGATTGTTCGAACTTAAATCTTACCACCTAATTTAGTCTTTTGTGAAAAGTGTTTCTGCTACACAGATGTTATCCTCACACGGCGAAATACGCATATTTCGTTTTGCATTCTTTTATTAAATTTAAGCAAAAAAAATCCTGCCTAAAATTCTTTTCTATGTCGATAGGTGTTAACATGTATACTAAAGGTTTTATTAATTTCGAAATAACATTTTTCAAACATAAAAACGTTTATTATGATGCACTATGCCATGACACTGCTTTAGTGTTTTCGCCATTCTTTTTTTATCTGTTCAGACTCCTTTGTTCATCTTATAAGACTTGTCAAAACATGGTCTTCAGAGAGATTTGAAAGCGGTTCGTTAAACTCTCTAATTCTTGTATGGTTTTGAAACTCTTAAAATCGTCTTAAGAGTGGTATTTTACTGTATTGGTTTCTTGATCTTTCCTTATAAGTTGATATTGAAATTTCATCAGTTTCTCATAGATAATTTGTCCTACTGTAGCCAATCAGAAAGAAAAGATATTTGAAATTCTTATAGATTTTCCCCACTTATTCATAAAGATCGTCGTTCTATTTTTTACCTGCCGAAACACGTTGTCTGTTGAGATAGGTATTTTCCAAATAAGGTAACCAATGAAAAACAGTGAAGGATCAAGTATTAAGTCGGATTAAGGCTTTGAAGTGAAATCTTCAGCATTAAGAAACCTCGGTCGGTCACTACAGTCCCTCCCTTCGGTTTCTTAATTCTGAAGCCTCTATCCCTGTACATAGATTTTCCCGTTTCGTAAAAAGAGATTATCAACTGTATGACAAGACAGCACGACAGCGTTCTATTTTTGGAAACAGGACTATCCGTTGTTCGCTAATTCAGTTCAAACACACGCTTGTGCCAAAGACAAACAGACCATAAATGAGAAATCAAGGTCATGTTATGATATATAAAGTGAATAGCGATTGACGAAGATACTGTAACATTTAGAACTATGCAAATGTTGGTTTGTTACATAATAGTTTTTTTTACAGGTTGTGTCTTTGTGACTAACGCTCCTATAGAACCTAATCGTTACAGACTTACTCATTTCACAGGCTGGATACAATAGCAGGTAGCATTTACTTTAGGGTTAATCTACAGGATATTAAACCTCTTTTCCTCTTTGATTTATTTTTACAAAGGAAAACAATATGTCATGTATTTACTAGAAGATAAACTTCCCTTAAAAATATCCCGAACACGGTAAAAAATAGGCTTGCCGAAATCACACCTAGATGTAACTGTGTGTCAATACCACGTGATTGTGACGTCACTAAAGGCATCAAAACCAAGACAAAACTGTCAACATTGGCTCCGCTTGAAAATAGAAAATTACCCGTAAGTATTTCATTTTTTTTTCATCGATTTTTATAGGACATGTTTCAGTCTAGGGAGAAAAATATAAGCTTTCCAGCTGAGCCGTTTTTTTCAAGCACTACATGAAACCTCGCATACAAACAAATTTTAAGGTTTCTAGTGTGCTTGAAAAAACGGCTCAGCTGCTGATAGAGATCTTATATTCCGTGGAAAGCTTATATCTTTCTCCAGAATTCCCGCTGATAAGCCATTGATTTATCGAACTAAAGTTTTATAAAGGGAGATAATTAAAAAACTAACTGATATAAAGTGATGTTTCTTTTACACTGCACTTCCTCTCATTGGTCTATCTATCTATCTATTTGAGCTTATTTATCGTCGGTATCGGTTGCCAATATGACCCACGCCCCCTGAAGAGATTACATGTAGTTATTTTATGTTGTGGGGTAGGGCAAGATACGGAAAGCAGAGGCACCTCTGGTTCTTTTGTATGCTCATGTATAGAACTGACGCATGGGACCTCAATTTAACGTCTCATCCGAAAGACTATTAGAAATGTTTGTGGAGGAGCGGGGGATCGAACTCTGGACCCCTGGTTTGCCAGTCCAGCGCGCTTTATCATTGGACCACATCCGCTCCCTTTATTGGTCTTTATAACTGTGTGAAGCTTTATTCAATTTCATTCAATACTTTTCAAGTTATTTTCCTAACAAGCATTATTAAGTATTATAAAGGGAGACAATTAAGAAAAATTAAGTAATGTAGAGTGACGTTTTTTTAACATTGCACTTCCTCTCACTAGTCTCTATAACTGTGTAAAGATAAAATGAGATATCATTGATTCTTTAGAAGTTATACTCCAGACAAGCTTTATTTAACTTTTGTAACTATCATTAAAGGAGATATTTAAAAAATTAAGCAAGGTAGAATTAAGGCTCATAAACAGTGCATTTCCTCTCAATGTTCTCTATCACTCTGTGAAGTTTTAATAAAATTCCTTAAATAGTTTTGAAGTTATTCTCCGGACAAGCTTTATTAAGTATCATAAAGGGAGATAATTCAAAAACTAAGTAATATAGTGTTTTGGTTCTTTGACACTACACTTCCTTTTACTAGTCTCTATAACTGTGTGGAGTTTAAATGAGTTTCACTAATAGTTTAGAAGTTGTACTCCGGACAAGCATTATTGAACATTTTAAGTATCATTAAGGGAGATAATTCAAAAATTAAGCAAGGTGGACATTTGGTTATGAAACAGTGCACTTTCATTCACTAGAATCTATGACTGTGGGAAGTTTTAATCAAATTCCTTCAATACTTTTCAAATTAATATCCGGACAAACATTATTAAGTATTATAAAGGAAGATAATTCAAAACCTAGGTAAACCAGAGTTATGGTTCTGTAGCACTGCACTTCCACTGACTAGTCTCTATAACTGTGTGAAGATTCAATGAGATATCAGGAACAGTTTAGGAGTCATGTTCTGGACAAGCATTATTAATTTAAGGGAAATACTTCAAAAATTATGCAAAGTAGGATTATGGTTCTTGGATACTGCACTTTCTCTCACTGGTCTCTATCAGTGTTAAGTTTCAATCAAATCCCTTCAATACTTTTCAAGTTATTCTCTGGACAAGAGTGAGACGGACGGATGGATGGAAGGACGGACGGACTGACTAACGTCCGGAAGGACGGACAAGGCGGCGACTATATGTTCTCCCTTCGGGGAGCATAAAAATGATAAAAGTCAGCCATACTTTTTTCTTAATGAAATTTATTCAGTCCTATATCTCACGCTTTTCAGGTTATACTTTTATCTACGCGTAAATAGATATTGTACATGATTCATATTAGAAAGGTTTACCAGTCAACCAGTCGAATTTGACGTTTGAAGTTTTCTTTTCTTTTCTTTTTTTAAGCCTTGTCTTTTACCAAGCTATGGATTTTTTGCTGTTTCGTCCTTATGAAAAGTATATTCGAAATTATACAATAAAAAGCTATTGAGCAATGCGATACCCCCCCACTAAGAGACAGAGAGTCCAAGAGATCATCTCAGAAATCCCCACCCTATTTCTAATTCTTTTTCGGTAAGCGATCTATGAAAGTTCTTTTTTTCAACCTGGGATGAAATTTTCTATTATCAGCCAATTACGTGGCTCGATGAATGCAAGACATTTGTAGAATTTTCCATTAAAAGGGAAAGGGACGCGACTACCGCTGAAAACTAGTTGATTCGTCAAGGTTGCCTGGACTACTAATGTTAAACAGGGTTGTCTCCTAACTGGTATACAAGCACTACTTGGATGGATGGCCTTAGTTGGTATCTCTGGTAACTTGTTTTCATGACCTGGTATCTTTTTTAATTGACAAAGAGTCTCGTCGTAAATGTTTTGTAATTCGTTAACGACTTGGTACATTGATTTTATATATAAGATTTTGGGAAAAAAGATAAAATAAAAAAATAAATACATATTCTTTTTTATTCACAAAATATGACAAACAAAATATTTATACTCTATTACCCTATTGTTTTGATATTTCAACCTTTATAGTGTTTATATGAAGCATGGTGTATATTTAAGATATTCTCAAGGAGAAAAGAATGCTTCACACTGGATACAGTTTTTACCAAACAAAATAATAATAAAAATAAAAAAAAATAATAATAAAACAATCATGGGGGCGTTTGTAAGTTCCAAAGAAAATGTTTATATCAAAACTCAAAGATTTTGCCACTGCGGTTGTAGATAAATATTTTGTTACTAAAATTTCTATCAATATTCTATTGATTTTTCTTTCAATTAT